>JBBPDC010000039.1:9306793-9322010 GCA_037974485.1 Hemigrammopetersius urotaenia | reverse complement strand
TGTGTGTGTGTGTGTGTGTGTGTGTGTGTGTGTGTGTGTGTGTGTGTGTGTGTGTGTGTGTGTGTGTGTGAAAGAATGAAATCTCTGGGTCCATAAAGGTTCTTTAAATAGCCTGTAACCTTCCACCCAAGAACTATATCTCCAAGCTACAAACCAGTTATATTAATGCATCATCAAATTTGAATGATTTGATTTATTGATCACATAATAATGGTTTTAGGGTTTTTTTTTAAGCTGTGACTGTGTCATGGGGCTACCTCCAGATGTTTATCTTTCTTTGTTTTTGAGATACTGATCTCCCTTGATTCTGAATAGCAGTAAGAAGGTACTTGCACCGCAGCCTTTCGAACTGTGATTCATGGCCATAGCAGATCCTGAGTAATGACTCGTGTATTCTGATTAATGGTGGGGTTAAGGATCCTGCATCCTGTGCTCTGTCAATGTCCCACTGGCCACAAGACACTTTTTGTGTCCTATTTTCCACAGGTTTTAGCACGCTCCATTTTGAACATTGCATCCAACGCATAGAGAGATGGGAGAAAATCCAGTGAGGCAGCTAAGTCCATGTTATGACTCAATATGAGTCGCGTGAATGGACAGATTGCCAGGCAGTCTGTTCTGCACTTATGAACATTCCACTAACACACGAAGGGGGCCAATCAACATCAACTGATCTCTGAGGAGGATTCAGGATGTTTCGTCTGTGATTTGTGGAGAGGTCGATAGCAGGAATGGTGTAGTAGAGCGTATTCTTTTCAGTTCTACGTCTTGCAGTCCTGAAAAAACTGAACTGAATTTTTTTTAAGAGAAGGATGATAATGTATAGTCATGCAATTGTGAAAATCCTATTGGTCTGCTTGTCATGAAATATAAAGTTGATTTTTCAAAAGCGGTTCATTGTTTGTTGCTGTTCAAACCCATGCAATGGAGGTAATGTTACAGTTTTTCCTTTACTTGCAGTGTAAGATGATGTAATCTCTAAATGTAATCTTCATCTCTAAAATTCCTGTCACTGATGACAGTATTAGATAAAACACTATAGTGATGAAGGAAGCATGTTTTTAAAATGGTAAATGCTTTAAACAGGTCCTTCTTTGCTCAGGGATGGAGCCACTGATGCTATGGGCCGTGGTAATACCTAATGGGCTAATAAGGAGCCAGGCTATTAAGGAATGTTCTCCTCAAGCCAAGTTTCTGTTCAATGAACATAAGCTGAACATAAGTTGGTAAGTATTTCTTTGGTTTGCTTCAGCTTTAGGTCAGAGGTCTCCAACTTTTTACAACCCGCCACCCACTCAACTGACTACTAAGGCCCATGAGAAGATTTGATCATTTTTATGACAAATCTACTGAGTTTGCTAATGTTATTTGGCATCTAGCAAAGACTGGATGTCAAGCTGAGGAACGTAAAGTAGATATTTGAGATATTTAAATGCAAACCTACCACATTTAATCTGGATGGTTTCAATGTTTCATTTGACAAAACCTCTGAGCACACAACACTAAAAGGTAGTAGATTGTTCTAACCCAAACATAGGGCTTCCCACTTATCACTTTCTCATAAACCATATCATTTTAGATTACCAATACTTAGACTCTCTAGAAAGATCATTATTGGGTCATTTGTGCAATTGTTAGGCCTCAATCCAGTTTGGATTATGATTCCTGTATTATAATTAAGTGAATTTGATTGTTCTTTGATCTCACTACAGGTAGTCCATGTCTCGGTCATTCATGCACATTGAAACAAGAGCCTGAAGGCATATTGTTTTTTTTCATTATCTGTGTGTATATGGATGATTTGACAACATTCTCAGTGAATCATGGCTTCCACGAAACATTTAATGTGTTAAAGTCCTCGCTGTCATACATTTATTACAGTGAAATCAAATCCCACCACACTGCACATTTTTGTGCTTTCCCTGCTCTTACACACCTGATTCAACTCACAAAGGGCTTGATAATTGGCTTATTAGCTGAATCAGATTGTTAAAACAGGGAAAATACTGAGGTGTGCAGAGCAGTGGGGTCCCCCAAGCCTGGATTTCAATTTCACTGTTTTATAATATCACACACTGCAAATCTGTAGCCTGTCAGCCTGCTGATGGAAATTTTTCATGGTGCTTTGCATATGAGAAAAAAACTTTATTTATTTAATTATTTATTTATTTATTTGCCTTTTATTTAAAATGCGTTCATTAATATATTTATTTCTTTAATTATCAAAAATCTGTGTCAGGTGGGCAGGGCTCCAGGGAGCGAGGGAGGCACACACGCGGAATTCCATCTTTACTAGACTGTAAAAAGAGGCACAAGGGCCAAAACACAAAACTAACTGAAACTCTGAATCCCCACAAATCACACTCTATCTCTAACATAGGACTGGTAGATAATGGGTGCAAACTCTAACACAAGACAGTGGAGTCATAGAGGAGTCATAGAGGACACAGGAGTCATAGAGGAAACTACATACAGAAAGGACTAACACGGAAACCAATAAGAACAGATAATCACTTTAACTTAAAAACCAACTGGCTGTGAACACTGACCCGACCCAACACACACAATTTCAAAATAAAAGTCAAGCATGGTAGGGCGTGCCACGACCAGGGTTACACCTTGAGTAATTGTCAGATCATAGCGACCTTTTTATCCTCAGTAAAAGCCAGAAGCCAGAAGCCAGAAGCCTACTATTTGCACACTCTTTTTAATCTTAAGTGCTGACAAAGGACAAAATAATTGTCCACACTCACCAAGATTTCTGTAAAAAATTAGTTCAGGCTTCAATTTGGCATGTATCAATTCAGACAGATATGACCACACAGACCTACTGAACTCTGTATTAACGTGGAAGATCATTATGTGTACCACTGTGCTGTTCATGAGGAAATCGCTGTCAAGTTGTCTGGTAATTCTAGTCTTCGGTTATACATTTATACACAGGTGGTAGTTGGACACCAATAAATGGTATAATCCATTATTTGCTAAAGAACAACAAAGGGAAACCATTGTCCTCAAAGGGCTGGTGTGGCTGCAGGTTTTCATTTCAAACAAGAAGGAGCTCCACTTGTTTAATCAGTTCGTCTCAACAGCTGATCGTGTATGCTTCTGCCTTGCTCGCAGCTACAGCAGCCCTTTGTGGATTGGACACTGTGTGTATTCCAAACGTGTTTCGGAATAAAGAAGTGGTTAACACCATTTCCCTGTAAATTATAAACACTGCTTGGAAAAAGAAAAAAATGTTACTTATAGTTATTGATGCTCGTGTATTCATATTGCTGCAGAATGTATATGTACTTCTTGTAAATTATTGTCATTTGACAATACAAATTGCAAATAAATTTTGCTTGTTAAAAGTATAGAACTGTATTGTATTTTGCTGTGCATTCTGGGAGTTAATTCTTATCAGCCATCATAAAGATGAACTATTCCAGAATTCCCTGAAATCTCCACCAAAGTAAAAGGGAAAGGTAAGGGTGTTCTACAACATTAATACAAATCATGTGAGGTTTGGTTAAAAGAACATTTTACATAAACTACATGCATTAGACATGATAGAAAACAGAGACCCTAATAATGAAGTGGATTATTAAGATGTTGGGATAGATTTAGGCATAAATTAGTTCATAACTGTAGTGGATGAAGTTATAACTCCATGTTTTTGGACAGAAGTCCCTAATGTTCAGTAATCTACACTAGCTAGTGTGGTGTAAAATGTAATAAAGTGTATTTTTATGACTTTATGGGAAAGTACTTGCCAATAACTTACTACCAATGTTATAACTTTCCCACAGTGAACGTTTTATCACTCTTTGTGCTTGCCTTCATTTAGCTGTGGTGAAATCATTGCACTGTACGGCCTGTGACTGCTTATTGCTTTACTTTATCTTGGCAGTGCAAAAAGAACACATTTACATGTACCCGCACACGTCCTGCGGAGAAGATTATAGCAATGGGGTTAAACACCTGGGGCAACTTGAGACTAAGTAAACTGGACAGGAGTGCGACTGCAGTGCTAAAAAAGGATAAGAACCTGCTGGATTGAAGCCTTAAACCTACTGGCCACTTGTCACAGGCATGCCTGCTATGTTCCAATTTTGCTTCCTTTAGATGGCGTTACCCTCAGTTCCTTTTATAGTTTAATTTCCTCTCGTTTAGTTACTGTCCCATTTATTTCCCTCACCTGTTCCTTTTTTGCCCCTCTCCCTATTTAAATGCCCGGAAGCCGATTGTCCAGTCTCCATCTTCCCCACACTGCACATATTTTGCTTTCTAGGCTCATGCTCACTCCTGGTCTGACTACTACTATTTACATGGTTTGCGGATCATCACTGGATTCAGCGTTTTGTTGTTCATTGACCTTCCATCGTTTGCTCATCTCTTTAGTTTACTGTATTTACCACAACCCATCTTAGCATGAACTGAGCTTTTCTGAGCTTTTCTCTTGGCTTATCAAATAAATAGGATTTTTATCTCAACTTACTTGTCTGGTGCACACACCATAACACAACTGGACAGTAGCTACACACCAGTGTTCACATCGTAACATATGCAATGTAAAAAACATTCAATAAATACATTCATATAGGAAAAAGCAATAGATGTCTGAAATGCTCAAACTAAGACAATTAAAAAGAAAGGTATCATTTAAAATTCCAGACGTGAACTACATGCCCTCAGACCCTGCATTCAAACATCCTGCAGTACATTAGTTAAGCAATATTCAATCAATTCAGTGATTAATTAATGAAGTAACAACATACACGCATACATACAAATGCACTTAACTACGTACACACATACATAACTATGGATGTATTTACCTATGCAAGCACCACTGATAAAAATACCTCATAAATCCTCTACAGGGAAGAAACATCACATATAAATCTATTTTACATAGGCCACATTTCCTGCATCCCACAGAGTGACAGTGTGCTGAAATTTGCTTTCTGTAAAGGCTGCGTGCTTGTTTTCATATAGAAAATCTACAAACCAGAAGAACCCAATCTGACCGTATGCACATACATAATTACATACACCTACCTATCCAACCATCCATAAAAACTTTCCAAAAATAATTTTCCCAAACATTTTTCCAAAGTCATTTGGAGCTTATTTAAATTTGGAGTATATCACCCATTTTCCTTAAATCAATAAATATGTAACCTCTATACTGACACATTAGTGTCTGAAGCCCATAGCATTAACCATGCATATATTCCCTCATTAAAATGCAGAATGCGCTTCTGCCAATCTGGTATTGATTTTATTTTATTTTTTGACAGCTCCGGGCCATGCTTCCGTCACCTTTTAATCGCCCCTGCTGTGAGCTGGTCGCGTTCTTGGCTCAGATGTCTGAAAACCAATGTTGCTTCATTGGATGCCTCCCACCATCAGAGTTCCCGCAAACTGAGAGCGTACCGAGCCAGACTTCCATTACATCCTGGTGAATACAAGATTAGCAAGTTGGTGCGGCACAATATTGAATTATGCGCTGGCGTCACATCAATCAGAGCTCTGCGACGGATGACGTGCTCATCAAGGTTGCGCAAAGCAAAGATGCCCTAAATCCCCCCCTGTGGGACCTGAGTGGCGCCATTTATCTCCCCGCAGTTTTAATTGGTCCTGGAAAAATGAACGTGATATGCAGCATAACAATTGGTCCTGGGACACCCGTGTTGTCTGGGTATCAGGAAAGACCTTTTGTTCTCCATAGAAACATCCAAGTTACAAATGCACTGTATCCAGAGAAGCAGATACAAAATACAATAGAAATAGGGATGGAACATTTTTGGCAGGAAGATCCTCTAAATTATGAAGTTTTCTGCATGATTCTTGACCTAGACATACAGTATTAGGAAAAACACATCAGCTGTGTAGAACCCCTTTAATTATGTGTAAGATCGTTAAACTTTAAAAGCTTCTTTACACTCTCATTAATAAAGTATCGCTCTTCAAAGAAGCATGGAATTTTCAAAAGAAGCTCCTCTACATTGCAAGAAAGAACCCATATGGCACTTAATTTCGTGGGCGCTCAAGGGCATCTAACAAAACTGGATAATGCCTGTTTTTTGTTATGCATTTAAAATGAAAAGAAAATATGCTGCTGTTTCGTAGTGGTAGGTATGGTACACTAGTGACAACTAGTTTGACAAAACTGCTCAAACTCACTGGTCTTAATTGGTATTGTATAAGAAAGTTTACTGGGAAACTAATGACAAGCAGCTTTGTAAACTGATCTGTCTGTTTAATGCAATGTTCTATTTGTGTGCTATAGACTAAGCAATGGCTGGGCTCATATACACTAGACAAACAGTAACGTGTCACATCCTGAAACAAGCTAATTAATTTGCTGTACTAAATATAGCAGCTAGCACTGGGAAAGACTGTCTATTCTCCAACGTCCACTCTATGGACAGAATATACAGGGAAATGGACATTGTTTTATAGTGGCACGCACTGTACATTAGACATGGACACTCAAGAACAGCAAAAGGAAAGGGCCTTTGTTCTTTCAGTGGTGAACATGAACTTTGAGCAGGGAACCAAAGAAAACCAGAAAAACATCAATTTCTTCTATAACATCAGGCAACAAAAACGTGTTTCTTTACATATTGTAGTATTTCTTATATAATCTTGGCATGCAGTGGTAACATTTATTTTCATGTAGCTTTAAGGGTTTAGTTAGAAACGTCATTTTTAGAAAAAAATAAACTTGGCGGCTCGACTGACAATCTTGTGTTATTCTGTACTTATTCAAACTTTTTGCACATTAATAACAGCCAACTCTCGCGTATTGAGTGTGAGACACACGCATCAGTGAGACTAATATGATAATAATAGTAGTATTACAACCTTATAAAGTAAAATATACATACAATTGAACCATTGAAGGTAGGAAAAAAACTGATGTGATTTTCTGAATCAGTGTGCAGAACGTGACTAAGAACCATCCAAAATTACAATGAAACAGACCTTTCACAAAAAGTGTGTTACCCAGTGTATTGAATTACGTATTTCTGTTTTTGTTGTGGTGCTGGTGAGGGTGGGGGGGACACAGATGCATTAGAAGAAGAATAGCAATGCACTAGCAGTGTGTCAAATCTTCAAATAAAATACTTTTAACTTAAATGATGTTTTAACGTATTATACCTAACAGCAAGTTTTAGGAAAGAACATATGTTCTATACAGAAATGTCTTAATTGTGTCCAAAGTGTGTATTCAAATAACAAGAGCATTTGGCATTGTGTAAAAGTGGCAGCCATGGCATGTTTGAGAAAAGATGAGCTTTGAAAATGCCTTTGTTTTCTTCAGTTGTCTCCTCAAATGCTATGATTATTTCCCATTCTATTGTGACGAGCTAATTTGCAGCCAACAGAAAAATGTAAAAATGGCTTGAAGTGCTCTGTAAAGGGCTGCAGCCAGTGTTTACTCAATTTACCTAATCGCTCGGTACTACTTTTTAAAATCCTGTGATGCACTTCTTTTGCATTTTTCCTCGAAACACCACATTTCAAGAGGACAGTCGGTGCTGTTCTAAAATCAGAACAGGAAACCAGATGGCAGTTGTTATCAGGCTTTATGATATGATAGAATATGCATTATAACAGGTTGAGGATCAGTAATTACAGCTATGTGTTTTTCTCACTCTCCCACACATCTCCCCTAAATCCAGCATTAACGCAGCAGACGTGAATTCTAAGTAATGTTCTTCTGTTTAATGCAAAGCACTTCTTCATGGGTCATTTCTTCATTTAATGGCTTTTTGGTGAGTCTGTTCGATTTGAGAAGAAAAAGGCTTACTCTCAGACAAAGAGGAAACAATCGCAGACTAAGACAAACTTTTTTGGTGAAATTTTCAATCCATCACCCAATACCTCTGAGACCAAGTGCATTCCTAGTCAAACAGTTCCCCTGAAGTTCTTTGGCTTTCAGGAATACGCATCTGGTTTTGATATAGTAATATATATAAAAGCACTGCAAAACTTAAGCTCACCCCACAGATTTGTTTTAATTAACAACTGTGCTTTCCATGAAAAGAGATAAATGAGCGACTGTCTGAAGACACCAAACTATTGGTTTTAAACGTCAATATGCTGTTTCAAATTCACATTTTTAGCATGTGATCAATACAAAATCATTACAGTCTTTCAGTGGATGGTTCTTTGAAGAAACACTTTTATAATTGAAATGTCCGAACGTAAGAAACACAATTCTAATGCTCCTTATCTGCACCTTGACTCTTCATGGATTAGTATTTAGGAGCATCAACAAGGATGTCTTTAGATGATCCAAGTAACCCTTGGATAATTGTTAAAACAATATTTCCACTGGCAAAGTGAACAAAATGATGCCTCTTCATCTCGCTCTTTCCTAACACAGTCCTTCCAAATGTGATGCATGGGCCAAGATAAAAAGAGGAAAGAGGGATGAGGAAAGAGGGAAGAGGAAAGAGGGATAGATACAAGCTGGAACAGCAGAGTAAAACAAAGAGAATGAAGTACAGCCAGTCATAGCCCACCGATCTTCGTCTGCCCCGTTGTGGAAGCCTGTTTCACTGAACCGTATCCTTTGGTCTGCTGTGACTCACACTCCCATGAGACTACATGGCTTATCAGCCGAGCTCTTTTATATGTGCCTCTTCAGATCACTATACTCCTGCTCCTCATCAATACTGTGATCAATGGGAGCAGGGCTCCACCACTTGTTTCCGTACTCCTTCATTGCCATGCGTCAGATTCTGTACCGTTTATCAAACCAGCAATCTTCATGAACTGGTATCCATCTTGATATCAGCCTCCTTCAGCAGCAAGCACATTAATCTACACAATGCTATCTTTCTTTGCTTTGTTTACCATTGTAATAAAATCAGGCCTATCTCTACCCTGATCATTCATTCATTTAGCAACAAAAACTACTCAAAACATGGGAATTCTTCATAAATCAGAAATAAATACATGAAACAAATTTAATTGCAAATTTGTCATGTGGCCAGATATCAATTTGACTTCAACATATATTGAAAAATGGGTAGCATTTCATTTACTTAATTTAAAGATTCACAACATTTTTTTCCATAGGTATAACCTGCACCTCTACAATACTGGCAAAGTTTCATTGCAAATCCAGTTATCCCAGAGACCCCAGATTGTTGGGACAGAAAGTTCAGTAGGAGGCTCTCGAACTGAAACTTACCGAAACTTTCTCCAAATGGTGTTTCGCAGGTGCATCACAGTCCTTTGAAAATGGCACATAACTAAGATGCCAAGCTTGCATCTCTGCACCTTAGTTCAGAAACTGGAAAACAGATGCTCACAGACTCGGCAGCGCACTTCATTCATTGTAACAGCCATGTCCTGATTGTTATACTCTGGTGTCTCAGCCAGTTACGCTATCAACAATATCACCAAGACCCATGTTGCCTTCTTGTCAAGTTGCTGGTGCGCTCTACAGTGCCTAAATTCCTTATTAGAGAAATAAAGTGCCATATACACATAATCTAAGGGATTGCTTTGCCACGGAAGCACAGCCCTCAAGTCTCAAGTCTCAGGATGGACGTGTTTACATATGTTAATGCTGTTACTAGTGTTAGTGATCGATCTCAACTCTTTTTGACTTATCTGTGCATCTGCACGGCTGGGGCCTTTTAAATAAAAGTAATAAAAGTGGTAGGGAGGCGAGGTGTAGATAATAAAGGAAAGAGAGAGGACCTGGTCGTCGGGCTCTGCCCAGTCTACCGATCTAAGAAGCGAATCAGAAGATAAGGACGGGTCCTGTTTCAGGGATGAGTATTCACGCGGATGGTCTTCCAGAGCGAGAGAAAGAGGAACGAGATCGTTTCAGCACCACGGACAGTTCCCGCATCGAGACAGAAACCCCCCACTTACCTCCGGAGCACAGGCAGGCGGAGAGGAGCAACAGGAGCTGCGCGCGGCCCATGTCCGAGCTCGAGCCTTCAGCCAGCCAGCCGCGGGGTCGCGAGTGAAGACACTCGGAGCGTGTTTACCTCCTCGTACCGGGGGGTCTTATATCTCCCTGCTCCTCCACATCCTCAGCGGCTCGCCGAGGACCAGCTGTTTCCATCATGACGTCATGGCCCGAGGGCGGGGTCGGCCCGCCTCTCGCCGCGTCGCGATTGGCCCGAGCCAATGATTGGCAGGAGCTCATTGGTGGAGGGAGCCGGAGCCGCGGGTCACCCTGGAGACGTGGAGGTGGACCAGCATCTCCCACAGAGTTGTGGGGGGGAAATGAGCGGAGCCTTACTGGTGCGGATAAATGAACAGAGTGTTCCAGTTCAGGTGTGCTGTATTGTATTTATTTATTTATTTTTAATGCAATGAAACTCCCTGTTGGTGTAATGGTCAGGTGTCCCAATATTTTTGTCTATTAAGTGAAAATAAGTGGAGGATTATTGGTGCAGATAAATGAACAGATCATAGCAGTTCCGCTCTTTCTTTGTTTGTTTCTTTCTTTCTTTCTTTCTTTCTTTAGTGCAGTGTCATGAAAGTCTCGTTTGGTGTAATGGTCAGGCGTCCCAATACTTTTGTCCTTAGTGAGAATGAGTGGAGGATTATTAATACAGATAAATTAACAAATGCATTCCCGTTCAGGTTATTCGTGATTTCTTTTCTTTTCTTTCTTTCTTTCTTTCTTTCTTTCTTTCTGTCATTTTAAGAGCAATGTCATGAAAGTCCCTGTTGATGTAATGGTCAAGCGTTCCAATACTTTTGTCGACATAGTACGGATAAATGAAAAGACTATATCACTTTCTTTTGGTTCAGGAGTCGTATTTTCTTTGTTTCTTTCTTCTCTCTTTCTTTCATATTCTCTCTCTTTATTCATTTATTTATGTGTTTATTTGTGTTTTTGTTACCTTGTTGGTTCTTTGATTTTCTCAGTATTTAAAACAAATAAAAGGTTTCTAAAATGATAATCATAGTTAATCCGGTGAACAAAATTAAGTCATATGGAAAGCTGAAGGAAAGAATTTTATGGGTCCAAGACCGGAAAGATTGAGGGTGCATGTTCTTTGAGTAAAGGAGATAAATGGTGACCCCTACTGGCTGTGTATGAAACAGCCAGTATAGTGTATTATCGGAGCCTCATAAACGTGTTATATAATTTAAGATAAACACTGTTACTATTTATTTACATTTATAAATTATAGGTTATATAACTATTGCAATCAAAGTATATACAATTCAATCTGAGCTGATTTATATTTGGACAGAACACACATGCATTTTACCCAATAAGCTAGGTTATCCATCCAGTCATGTTTTTATGGCGCTTGCTTTGTGCACTGGGACACAGTCATGCTGTAATAGAAACTGTGTCCACAAACTGTGTCCACAAAGAAACATTGCAATGTCCAAAATGTCTTGGTATGCTGAAGCACCTACGGGTTTTTGGTGGGGCTACATTTTTTAACCAAACAAAAAAAAAAAACGTAGAGGGTTACAAGTGTAGGAAGAAAATTATTAAATATTCACATTATTCAATTCTGCATTCTGTGGTGGCCTGGCACGATGCGCAGGGTGACTCCCTGCCTCACGTCCGTGACCCCGGGATAGGCTCCTGGTACCAGCAACCCTAGTAAGGATTAAGCAGTTACAGAGAATGAGTGCATGAATGGAGGAATTAATGCATTTCTAAATTTCTATGTTTCTGTGGCTTAACCTGTTTTGTCCTTATATGTAAACTCAAAAAATATTAAGTCTATTATTCCATGGTGCGGAAAAATCTCATGAAGACCACTCATGAATTTTCTATTTTGAAATCCATTACCAATATAATACAAGGTTTATTCATTTTAAATTATATTTGACAATTCATCAAAGATTATCAAACAATAGTTTGATGAAAAATATAACCTAATTTAAACAAAAATATTTCCTGGATTTTACAGGTGTTCCCTAGTTTGCTTTAATGACAGTGTTACCAAAAGGACACACGGTTGTGCGAAGGCCTCTGACTAGCTGATCAGATACACATGATAGTCTAAATACTCATTTTAGTGAAGAGGATGAGATTTAAAAAAGGACTTTTGTTCAAAGATCTTGTTATAGTTTGTGTCACGTGCAACGTCCATCAATGGAGAACAGAGAAAAAATCAAAAATAAAAATGATATAACACAGGGACCATTTAATCCTCACTGGGGTTGAAGGTACTCAGGTCTAAACCAGGGTCAATGGGCACAAGGCAGAGACTTTCCCTGGGTGGGGTACCACACACACAGGACCAGGACCTGGATTAAAACTGTCACAGTGGAAGGCAGAATAATGAGTGTACTGTGCCCACTGTGTAGCATGGTGGAAGGACTCAGACGTGATGGAGCACGAGAGAGCAGGTAAACCACGCGGTTGATCTCAGAACGCTTCCTAACGGAGTTAGAGTCCACACCAAGTTGAACTCGCGTTTTGAACACACAATGGATAGTATACAAACGACTCTTACGAGTCAGAGTACTCATGGTAACGTGGTAAGGGTTGGTTAAGCAGTAAGTCGAGTTGAGGCGACACACGGGCATGAAGCGTAACGACTTCAATGTCTGTGTGAGGATGATACGATTCCTTCCTGTTTATATACTAGACGTGTCGTCATCTCCGTGACCTCGTGACGTCACGTGATCCAGTGTGTGTGACAGTACCCCACACCTAGGACCGATTCCCGACGGCCCAGGCAGGGAGGACACCCGACGACGGTAGTCCTCGATAAGGGTCTTGTCCAGGACGTGGCGGCCGGGGACCCAAGACCGCTCTTCCGGACCGTAGCCCTCCCAGTCGACTAAGTACTGGGTGCCACGGCCACGGAGTCGCGAGTCAAGGATCCGCCGGACCGTATACGCAGGACCACCGAAGATCGATGATCCGAGGCGGAGGAGGGGCAGGATCCTGGGTAGACAGAGGGGAGAAAAACACAGGTTTGATTTCAGAGATATGGAACACAGGATGGATGCGGAGAGAGGCAGGCAGCTGGAGCCTATAGGTGACCAGGTTGATCCGATGGGTGATCTTTAACGGTCCTGAGAAGCGGGGTGACAGCTTCCGTGTTAAGGTTGATGTGCTGATTGGAGAGGTAGACTCGGTCACCTACGTGGAACAACCGTCCCAGAGGGTGCCGCCACCGACGCTGAGTGATGTAGCGGTCCTCGTGATGGCAGCTCGAGCCTTTGTCCACAGTCGGCGGCACCGGCGGACCAACTGTTGGGCGGATGGCACGTCAACCCCCGGCTCCTGATGTTCAAACATCGGGGGTTGGTAGCCGTGGCACACTTCAAACGGGCTGAGCCCGGTGGCAGAAGACTGGAGAAGGTTGTATGAGAGCTCAGCCCAGACGAAGTAATCCACCCAGGAGCGCTGACGATCGGCCACAAAGCGTAGGAAGCGATCCAGTTGCTGGTTGGGTGCGAGCCCACCAACACCTTGCTCTCCGGATGTTGAAAGGCGTCCTTCAGCTGCTTGGCAAACTCCGAATAGGAGTGAGCAGTGTCGGAGTCAGAACGAAGGATCGCTGCAGTCCACTCTGCTGCCTGCCCGGTAAGGAGGGAAGTGAGGAGCGCAATCCTGCTTCGATCTGTTGAGTAGCGCTTCTCCTGAAACTCAAAGAGCAGGCTGAGGTTAGTTAGAAAAACCTCACTCTTCCCATCCTTACCATTCCATTTCTCTGGCAGGGCTATTTTGGGAAGTGGAGGCGGAGCTTGAGCCACCGGGGGTAGAGAAGCAGCTGAGGGAGCGCTAGGACCCGCAGCAGACTGTTGAGTCAGGGCCTGCCGCAGGGTGGCGATCTCAGCGCGAAGACCGGTGGTCTCCGCACGGAGGTTCGTCACTTCCTGTTTTAGGTTCCCGATCTCAGTCATCTGCTGCGTGACCGTCTCCCACAGCTGTTGCTTCTCCTCGAGGCTCCAGGACACAGACATTCTGTCACAGTGGAAGGCAGAATAATGAGTGTACTGTGCCCACTGTGTAGCGTGGTGGAAGGACTCAGACGTGATGGAGCACGATAGAGCAGGTAAGCCATGCGGTTGATCTCAGAACGCTCCCTAACGGAGTTAGAGTCCACACCAAGTTGAACTCGCATTTTGAACACACAATGGATAGTATACAAACGACTCTTACGAGTCAGAGTACTCACGGTACCGTGGAAAAGTTTGGTTGAGCAGTAAGTCGAGTTGAGGTGACACGTGGGCATGAAGCGTAACGACTTCAATGTCTGTGTGAGGATGATACGATTCCTTCCTGTCATCTCCGTGACCTCGTGACGTCACGTGATCCAGTGTGTGTGACAAAAATCCCCACCCCTGAAGGTGTACGGCAAAGGAGCTAGTGGAAAAGAAACCCAGTCAAAGCAAGATTACTGCGATGAATTACTAAATTACTAAACCAATATTTAAAATTAGATTTAAAAAGAATTTTTCAAATATCATTTAGCCCTTAAAAAACTAAAATGAAGAAAAATAAATCAAATAGTGGATATTACAAACAATGCAAGGCACCACACAGTTCATAGTTTAGCACATCAAGTGTACAATTTTCCACTTGGTCAGTCAAGACATGTCAGGCAAAGCTAGAAATCAGTAGTCACCCAATTAATTGCTGAAATACATGAACAAGACATCATTTAACATGTTCAAACTGCAAGCAGATCTTTATTAATATTGTGAGTGTGATTTAGGAAACAGTTTGACATCGTTATGAAAATAACAAAATGTCAGTGAAAATAACAAAATGTCAGATAATCAGAGAATGTATGGCTTGCCGCCGTTCGTGTCAAAGGCCTGGACAACAGAAAATGTCTGATCTCCCACCTGATCGGCTTGTCATGGACCTTCCTTCATTTACACTTGTTGGGATGGATTACTTTGGACCCATCGAAGTCAAAAGAGGAAGGAATATTTTAAAAAAGGTATGGAGTCATATTTACATGTTTAACATCATATATATATTAGAGGTGGGCATAGATTTTTTTTAAAACCTAGATTAATCTCATTGTAATCTGGGAATTAATCTAGATTAATCTAGATTAAAATGGCTCATTTGAATACTGCCGAAGGTCTGATGCCCCCCCCACCAAAAAAAATTATCCTAATTTTATAGTGTAAACCATAAATATGCCTCCAAATGTTCTTTTTGAACCCAGTTTAATACATTACCCTTAAAGAAAATGTAAATATAAACCCGAGGTTTAAATACGGAAAAGTCAGGAACGAGAGA
>JBBPDC010000039.1:9252010-9271511 GCA_037974485.1 Hemigrammopetersius urotaenia | reverse complement strand
TCTCTCTCTCTCTCTCTCTCTCTCTCCCTCTCTCTCTCTCTCTCTCTCTCTCTCTCTCTCTCTCTCTCTCTCGCTTGCTCTCTCTCTCTCTCTCTGTCTCTCCCTGCAGCGCATGCATTGCTGAACATGGTTCATTTCTGAGTCAGCCTGTGGTGAGCACACTACAGAGAGGGAAAGGAAGAGAGAGAGCTGCTTTCGTTCGCCCTGTTGCGTGAAGCCGGCCTACCAGCATGTCTGCAGAGGTGGAGACCAGCACGCCTCCGGCCGAGCAGGCGCCCGTGAAAACCCCGTCCAAGAAAGAGAAGAAAAAAGGTACGAGACATTGGTTGTTTTTTTTTTAACAGAACCAGGGACCTTTTTGGCAATTTTGCACATGTTCACGTTTACAATGAGGCTCCTGTTACATAGAATGACATCCTAGACACGAAAGGGCCCTCCGTTTCTGCTCCATTCCAGTTTCCAGACGTTTCGTCTGTTCTATATCTGGGTTGATTTCAGGCTTGTGTTTATGTTTTAAATCCTCGGCCACCTAAAGGTGTCAGCCTGTCGTATGTGATTGTGTAATCAAGACGGCATGTGTTTTCTCTGCTAATGTACTGGGTTCTGTTCATACGTGAGCCATCCTTATCATTTTTGCCATGCGGTTGCCATGTCATTTAATTCCTTCACAATTATTGCTACTATATATTCCGCTGCATCCCACTAGATGAAGTCCTTCTGACTGGTGGCTGGCAGTGTGATGATATGTCATAGTTGTCATAGCAAATTATACTTTTCTGAGTGCATTATGGGTATTAACAGTACTTTTCGAACACTGAACAGCTTATAAAAAAAAGGCAGATTTAGACCAATAGCAAGCAGAATTGAGTTGAAGCGATTCATTTTGTTTTTACCAACTGTTTTTGATTTGTTTGTGTGTGTGTGTGTGTGTATGTGTGTGTTTGTGTGTTGACATTATTTGCACTGAATTATGCTAAATTTCTTTTTGGTCTTTTGTTTTTTTTAATATGCTATTTTTTTCTGATACACTTCTTCCATTCCGTTTTGTTCACAAACCTCAAGAAAAGTAAATATTGTGATACATATCATGTATCATGAAAATGTTGGAATATATTTTGCTATATAAACCCCCCACATCCTCAGCATGGCTTGGAGTTTGGTTAGTGAGCATGTGGGCCAAATTGTGGGTTTTCACAGATGGTTACGGCACTTTCAGGTCGTTTGTTTTTCTAAAGCAGATTTGCCAGTCACGGCTGGGAGGCTTGTAGCCATGTGCTGAGGTCTGGTTTATCTCAACCCTTTTGTTTGTCCTCCTTTTTCTGTTTTTTTGGGATTACCGTGTTTCTTACTGGAGTTCTGGCTTCATATTGTGTCATGCCTCCTCCTCCTCCGCAGCCACTGGACAAGAACTTTGCGCTAAAGTTTGTGTAAGCGTGTCATTAGAGAGATAGTGACTGTCTCTGTTGGGCTTTAAAGGGATGCTCTTGTTCCCGGAGGACAAATCTAACTGGGAGCCAGGCCCAGTGTCCACGTCCCCAAACTAGCCAACAAAGCCAGGCTGACGCCACAGTAGCCCTCTGTATAATCTGTCCTGTGAAGTAAAACTGCCATTTGGGATTGTGTCTCAGAAAGCTTCTGTGATCTTTGCCACTTCTTCAGATAAAGAGCTCTAGCAGGACCTGTATGGACAGACCTTTTTCTACTGTGATATTTATCTGTCATTTTGTTGTGCCCTTATGCTTCTTAATATGAAATGTTGCAAGATTGTTGTTTGTTTCGTGTCTTGTTGGCTTGTTTATGCTGTGGCTTGTTAACAAGATTTAGAGAACAAAATCCTATTCATGTTTAGTGGTGGACTACAAACTAGTGGTGGGCGGTGTGGCAATAATTGAACAGCACAAATATGTATTTCTTCTGACAGCTGATAAGTTAGAAAGGACAAACAGTAAAACAGGAGCGCTGCATTTTAAAATAATATATAAATATAGTGTTTTTTTAATGCTGCACTGCATTACATATAATCAAACAAGACAGATTTTGCTCTGATTATGTTGGAAAAAGCAATTGTTCTTCAAGTACTGGCAAAATCACAATATGCTCAGAAAAGCATTAAAGACAAATCCTTTCATATCACCCAGCACTGTAACTCGTTCAGATCAGACCACAGCAGTATTTGTTTAGACTTGCTACATAACCTTGCGTTTCTAGTCTGAAATACTACACTGCTGAGCTAATAATAGAAAGCGGGCAGATTTAAATGACAACAATTGTACCCACATTCTAACATTAGCGTCACCACCTACACAACCAAAACCTACCATCCAGACAGTGTTACCTTTCTCATGCATGCAAACGAATGTCATTTGAAACTAATTCTATAATGCAATAATGCAAATATCCATATTTTGACAAAAACAGTATTTTTTTAATCACTGCCACAGTTTTTGCCAGTATTCTGTATTCAGTAGACTGTGTTTGTGGATGAAGCATGGATGGATCGCTTTGAGACCTTTGGAGGTCTTCCCTTATAAAATACAGTAACTGACCAGTCTACCAATAAACAGCTTTTTATTACTTTACCTTTTTGGGAAAATGTCTTTTCATGGTAATGTGGGTTGGTTGATGCTGTTTTGACAGACATTTCATCTGTGCCTTTTCCTTTAATGCGAGAAACATGAGACATGAGAGAATCCTTTATTACTCAGCCAGCTTCTTGGGTATATGATACATATTTTAATATATTTTGATTTTGAACTTATATGTCCCTCATCTGGAGTACATATGAATGAGAACAGTTGTAACGTTCAACAGACAGCCTATTCAGCCTGTCGAAGAAAGGACTTCTCTTTTTTCCCCTTTGAGTGGAAAAAACAGAAATTATGCTTTGGCTGGGTATTCTTCCAACTAAATCACATAATAAGAATGCTCTGCATTGAAAAGTGTGTGTAAGGTTTTTTTCCTCTGATTCAAGCAATTTAATTGCATTTAAATGCATAGATGCATAGTATTTTGAGGTACCTGTGTTGATTTTTTACAGGTGTGCAACATATAACAACATATACTGAATCCAGATATGCCATTTTTAGGTCGTTTTGAATGTGGTGCAATTATAACACGTCTTCACTCGGCCTGTAATGATTACTACATAATTGCCACATCACAGTTTTTTCAGTGGAGTGCTGTTGCTCAAGATAATGACAGTTATTTTCCACAATCATCAGATTTCATGAATGTATTGTCTCAGAACCAGGAGAAAATGATTTTAGTGCATTTTCTCAAATCTGTTAGTTTATATCTTTAAAAAAGCAAGAAACAGATTCACACAGGCTTGTAATCTTTACCAATATCATGATAAATGACCTCATAATATGCTTTTCTAACTATATTGTCGATTTTGTCAGCACGTATGAAAGAACAACTGTATGTTTAATTATAAAGGAAGCATCGTTGGTTCTGTTTAATTAGAATTACAGCAGCATGGTGTGATAAAAGTAAAACCTGAAATGTGACAGCACATTTTTAAACTTAAGAGATGTGAAAGAAAACGTTGTGACATATTGTGCAATGAAAATTTATAGTGGTATACTCTTGCTTGATCACCCACCCCTACTGCAAAATGTTTAACTAATATTGTTTAACTAATAATAACTTTACACTAGGGCTGCACAATATATCGCTAATTTACTGTCATCGCGATATCAACATGCACAATATCCATATCGCAAAAAAATATACATGTCGCATTTATTGACTGAACTGCAATAAAAGGTGTTTTTTCAAAACTCTTCACCCAGTGCCACAGAGAAGAGGGCAACAAAAATCACTGGGCAGTTTTCTTTATCTTCTGTGCTGCTGTTATAGATTGTTCCTTTTTCTATTTTTTCTGGCTAAGAACCATAATTTTAATTATGTTTACATTTAATTAAGATATAATATTTTTTCAACAATGTTCAATGGTTCAAATCTTTTATGGGAGGCATTAAATGCTCTGTTTAAATAAATTATTTTATAAAACATGTTGGAATGGAAATATTTTTTATGCATAGACTAATCAGCATCTGGAGTCTCTGTTACCAGCAAATCCTAAGCAGAAAAACAGTTTTTACTTATTTATCGCATGTGATATCGCCATCGCAACACTCAACTACATTATCGCATATCGCATGTTTTCCTAATATCGTGCAGTCCTAGTTTACACAGCTTCATTCTTGTTGCCTACATGTGATGCTGTGCTAATAAGTGTAAAGTGTCTGTTTGTCATACGTGAACACACCACGGCACACAGTGTAAGCAACATGAAATTCTGCTCTGCATTTAACCCATTAACCAAGTGAAGTAGCGTGCAGCCAGGGAGTAGTTTGTGAGGCTGGAACCTTGCACATGGGAACCTCAGTGGTGCCACTAGCAATTCTGGAATTCAAACACAAACCTTCTGATCGCAGAGCCAATTCCCTAACCACCAAGCCAGCAGCTGCCATGTGTGCATGCGCTGTATTATTTCATGCCTGTATAGTGTAGTATTCGCTATGAAAGCTAGGAATCAAGATAGCCATGCCACTAATTTGGCCCTTCCAGAATTGTGCTGTTTTCACTGCAGTAATTTATATACCAATTAATTGTCAGCTACAATATTATGGTCATAATAGGCTTGGTGTACCTGATTTATAAAAATGGGTGCATCTACAAACACTGACATGCTATTAATGAAGTGGAGCTAATGGATGAACACACTGTCTCTTTTTGACATGTACACTTGTTTCCATGGCTTTGCATTGCTCAGCGTCCTCTGAAGTAGGTCACGGTGGCCTACAAAACACTAAAAGTCTGTATGCACCATTCCACAGGCCTCCTTGACCCAATAGTTCCCTGGATTTATTTTGCTAAGCTAAGCCCGGTGCACAGTGGTATTGTTTGTCTAGCCTGGCTCGCTCATACCAGAGGAGCACACCGGTGATGGATTCCATTAAGGCTCTGTTGCTGTTTCCACAATACCTTCCAGCTGCGACTGCAGGGCCTTCTCCGCCACGTCTGTTTATGATCTTTTTCCACAGGCATGAAAACAACTGGACTGATTCTCACAGTCTCATGCTGAGGAGCCTACGGTGACTCAGGCTGTAAAGTGCATCTGGGGGGGTGGGTCGGACAGTTCACATCGTGATGCATTTCCCATTGAAACCTCAGTGTAAAGCGTGTGAAGTGCAAAGAAACCTTTCAGCAACATTTTCAGCGAGCTAGTGATGGGAAGGCATTAAAATAGAATATACAGTATTCCAGGATCCAAATTTAGACAGGTATCTGAAGATAGCACCATACCACTGTGTAAAGTGTCTGTCATACGTGAAAACACCCCTGCACACAGCGTGAACGCCATTTATCCCATTCACTAAGTGAAACAGCGGACAGCCAGGAACACAGCACCCGGGGAGCAGTGTCAAGGGATGGCACCTTGCTCAAGGGAACCTCAGTGGGGCCATTGGTAGTCCTGGAACACGGCCTTCTGATCACAGGGACAAATCCCTAACCACCACACCACCAGCTGCTTAGCTAAACATCATACCATTTCTTGGCTACGTTAACTAAACAGTAGCTTCATACCATTAATTAGCTACTATAGCTTCACAGCATTACTTAGCAATATGTTATTACTTAGCTACATTAGCTTCATACCATTACTTAGATGCATTAGCTGCATATTATTATTTGCCTACCTCAGCTGCATACTAATTCTTAGCTACATTAACCTCACATTACCTAATACCATTGATTATTTTCATTTGCCTCACATTACTTAGATACATTAGCTCCATACTGTTAATAAGCTACATTATCTTCATACTGTAAATTAGCTACAGTAGCTTATTACTATTATTTAGATACACTGCCTTCGTACCATTCATACCATTCAGCTACACTGCTGATTTCTGTTAATTGCCCCTAGCTACCCCTGGTCTGTTCACACCTGATATTTTAGGACTTAATAGCCATAACTGAGGTTCTAGTTTTAAGTTGACACATCTGCTGAAAAAATCTATTTACTTCTGGTATCACTTGCATCAGGGGGCTCATTTGTAAATGACTATTTTAAAGTGCCTGTCACTTGCTAATGTCAAATCACACCTCATATCAGTGCACAGTGAGCACAGTGAGAAACTCTCATGTACAGAAGGAGTTTGGTGGTCAAAGGTCAAGCTGTAAATGACGTGCTTAGTGAGGTCATGCAGTTGCCCCCTAATGTTTCACTATTTTAAAACCTTACACCATCTGCTGGAAGCTATTTAAGTGAGACTGATTCTGTTTTCTTCTTTAACCCTTAGAGGTCTACTGTCACTCCTAAGCATTTTGCTACATCTAAATGTAATTTAAGTAATTCTTTCTCTGCATTTACTCCATTCACCAAGTGAAGCAGTGGGTACCCAGCGATGCAGCCCCTGCAGAGCAGTGTGTGGGGATGATACCTTGCTCAAGGGAACCTCAGTGGTGCCACTGGCTGTCCTGGAATTTGAACCCATGGCCTTCAGATCACCACAGGCAACTCCCTAAACACTAGGCCATCAGCCCATAACATCCAATTATAAGCAATTTATTGCATATTTGTATAATTAATTTGATTCAAAATTGAGTCTCAGTGTCAAACATCACAGGGCACACTCACTCACTCACAGCTATAGTCAACTTTGAATGTCTTTAAACTGTGAGAGACACGCATGTCTTTGGACAGTGAGAGAAATCGAAGACCCCGCTGTAAAACCACGCCACCACCAGGAAAACATGCAAACTCCAGGCCACGACTCAGATCTGGAGGTGTGAGGCAGCAGTGCTATGTGCTGCACCACCGTGGGGTCATCTTACTATTTTTAAGTTAATAAAATCAAAATTGAGAAGTTTATATAGCTTATATGTTCAGGGTCGGTTACATACACGTTTTAATGACATAAAACCGTTATTGGATTCTACATAAATGTAATAAAATAGACCATGTTCATCATCATTAAAGTGGATTGATTGAATAAAAAAATAACCCTTTAAATAAACCGAATTATTTAACTGTTCCAGAAGTAACAAACTTTTGGCTTCAAAATGATCAGAAACTTAATATTCAAATTTTATTTGTCACATCGACTTAGTAAGACATGCAGAGTAATGCTTATTGTGCAATCCCCAAACGTAAGGATTAAAAAGAGAATTTAACAGAAGATTAGAAGTAAAAATTACATTTAAAGTAAGTTCAATTATGACCAAGTTTAATAAAATGTGTATAGAAGTGTATGACTATTGAAAATGAAATATAAAACCAGTTATTAAACTTCCCTTTCAGGTAATTCTTCTGGTTTTGTGAACTTCTGTCAGCCTAATGGCAAGTTTTTCAGAAGCTGCCCATTTGTTTTATTATTATTAGTATTATATTATGATTGTTTTTGTTGTTATTTTTGAAATAGTAAAAACTAATTAACAAAATCCAAAGGGACCATTGCTGGGAAGCTCTTCTCTACAAAATCAAAACTACTCTGAATCAAAGGCTAACAAACTTAATAAAGAAATTGATTTTATTTTAGTGTAACTGTTGGCCATTTGCTCAGTCCATTGAGGTTTAAAATGCGGAACTTTAATCAGATCTTCGAACGAGTGGGAGCTGATGGAGAGGTTCTCGCCAGCTTGGAAAGTTTTTTCCAGTTTGCACAGAACGCGGCCCATTTTTCACCAACTGTCTCATTTGCATTAGATTAGGAGTACGATTGTGGGTTTTGTTTATTAGAATTGCCCTTTAACAAGCCTTGAAGCTTTCCATCTTATTCCACTGACCGAGAACAAAGTCAGCAGAGTCAGTTGTGTCTGACCTATTCAGACAGAGAGGAAGCAAGTGAAAGAGGCCTGCACATTCGCTGGCGTGGGGTGTTAGTGGGGGTTGTCCTGTGTCCTGGTGCTAACAGGGGGAACCTCCAGCCTGCTGGCTCTCTGCATGTTGTGCATGTCAATAGCAGCTCTTAGCTTGTTCATGGCAGGACCAGTCTGGGGCCCTGCCTGCAAGTGCCCACTCTCTCTGTCCATCCTCCGCCCCTACCATCTACACAGGGCCAGCAGCCGAGGAGGGAACCCTGCCATGTAGTGGAGGAGTGGTGGGAGGTTCAGTAAAGTGTAGCCTCAAATTGTGGTACAGGGCCTTTATGTTTCAAAGTTCATTTAAAGTTTAAGGCAATAATGCAGGTATTGGCACTAGAAAATAAAGCAATTATTGACCAGCATATGCTACTCAGTGAAAGAATGTGTGCCCATAGGTAGTCCTTCACTGAAGCTAGTGGGAGAGTATTTCCCATTTGAGACAAACAGTAGTAAAGTTCTCATTTCAGAATCTTTAGCAGCAGTATTGTGGGCGACTCACAAGTTGAATGGCACTGAAAGACGATTTACCAGAAAAGTCAAAGGACGGAGAAAGTCAAAAAAGTGGGAATGAGATGAAATAGAAGTGCTGCACAGAAGCAAGAGCAGGGAGTGAGAGAGAATACAGTAAAGCTAAAGCTGCCAAAATCTGTGAAAGAGGGTAAGCAGAGGAGAATAATGCACTGGGGACTGGTGAGCAAATCAAACCGAGAAACTGATGTTCGGAGAGATAAATACAGAATGGGCGGCTTGATCCTCTCCAGAGGACTGGGTTGATAAGGAAACACAAAATCACTGGCACAGAAGGTAATGACACAATCTAGTCTTATTAGAAGGCCAGAGAGACACAGAACAAAGAGGACTGGGAGAGGAACCAGCAACAATGACTTCAGGCTTTATATCAATGTTAGACTGTGACTTGCACAAACTATTGGAGTTTGTATGTTCAAGGCAAGCAAAATGAGTCGGTGTGACTATAGTCACGTTTGAAGGTCTATCATTAGTTAACAGGAGATAATTAAGCACTTTCTAAACACCATTCTAGTCCCTGCAAATCATTGTAAGACAGTAAAACAGGGTTATTAAGGTGTTCATCAGCCATATTGTGATTTGGGGTTGTTTACTTTATGCACTACTCAAAGCCGTGATGATGGGTTGTGTTTCTTGTGAAAGTCCTCTAATTGTCATTATACCGATTTGTCTAAGAGACGGCTTGGAGTCAGTGTAGACACACCATGCAGAACATTCTGTAGTGTATGGTTTATTATTACTTTTGGGCAAAGTTCCAAAGTCTTCTTATTAAATCCATTATAGTTTACTCACAAAGTGGTTCTCAAGTTAACTACTAGGAATCTATACACCATATCAGCTTTGACAAAGAAGAATATTTTTGGTTTGCAATTTTAAGTTCTTCTCTGTTTTAGAGCTAGATCAACATCATCTGTTTGATCCTGCTGTAACAATCCCATCTATATTTATATGAGGAGCTCTGTAGAGCATGTTATACACATAATTCTCAGGTCGTCTATACAATCTTAAGGCTAGTTGTTAAGGACCCACATCCGATGTTTTGTACTGTATTTGGGTTCACTTGTGTAGCTGGTGGCCTAGTGGTTAGGGAGTTGCCCCTGTGATCAGAAGGTTATGGGTTCAAATCCCAGACCTGATAGTGGCACCACTTGAGCAAGGTACCATCCCCACACACTGCTCCCCAGGCGCTGTGTTCCTGGCTGTCCACTGCTTCACTTGGTAAAAGAGTTTAATACAGAGGAAAAATTTCATGCTGTTCAGACTGTGTGCTGTGGTGTGTTCACGTATGACAATATAGTCACTTTATATTTTCAGTTACAGAAAATGAATGGGTGAGAGTGAGGTTCACTCATATAGGTGGGTTTTATGTGCCAAAACTGTCATATTCTATTCTTACCTGACCATTTCTGACCTCTTCACATTCTTTAGTACCAGACTGTCCCTTTTAGACTGAGTCCTTGTTTTCTGTTTGTTTGCTCTATAATGCATGTCAATCAAAAGCAGTTCATGAAGCAGCCCAGGCTGAGTTAGTGGGGCTAAACATGTAGGCTGAATATAAGGACATGTGTGAAATGCATTTCATGAAAGAAAAAAAAAAGTACCTTCAGCCTAATTTCCATGTTTTGTCTGTTTGGCCTGTCAAGTGAATGGAAACTTTTCACAATGTTTACATACTCCATTAAACTCCATTATTTCATAGATAAAACAAAGAACGTTCAGTTCTCAGTGGAAGATGATTAGAGGTGATTGTGACATCGAAACCAGAACTGTCATCATAGAGCATTCCTCCCTGTACTCAGCAGCACTGCACAGCTGATGTCATCTTGTTTCTTTAGGATTAATGTGTGGTCTTTGTTTGCTTTGTCTCTATGTCAGCTGCAGCCAGTCCAGAGAAAACAGACGAGTTCCTGCTAGCCCGGTTCAAAGGTGATGGCGTTCGATACAAGGCCAAGCTAATCGGAGTGGACGATGTTCCTGAGGCCCGAGGGGACAAAATGAGCCAAGACTCCATGATGAAACTGAAGGTGGGTTAAAGGGCAAAGAGACAAAGAGACTAGTTCAGGTTTACTTTTGTTTTATGTATGTGTTGCATTTGACAGTTATTTGTGTCATTTAAATGTTCAAAGAATTTCAGTCTTAAAAAAAAGTTCTGTTAATGACTTAAGAAACTTAAAAGATACTTAAATGCAATTCAGGGCAACAGAAATAACTCTTTTACGAAAAACGCAAACTAAAGCAACAATGAAAAGACTAATGCAAAGTATTGCTTTACAAATTTCAGCTTACTTTTTTAGTAAAGGTCTTCGCAAAACAAAGCGTAGCTTTTTTAGTTCTGAGGCTGAAAAGACAGTGGTTCAGCCTCTGAGTGTGTGGTCGTTTTCAGGGCAAGGCAGCAGCCGGTCGCTCTCAGGGCAAACACAAGCAGAGAGTGTGGGTGAACATCTCTCTGTCGGGAATCACCATTACGGACGAGAAAACTGGGGTGAGTCTCCATTTCCAGCCATCGGCCATTATTCTGCGCCCATTATCTGCTCACTTATGAAGAGACGTCTCATGTTGTTTCCTTTAATTGTGCTTACTTGTGCTTGCTGACTCCTCTGCAGGCAGTGGTGCTGGAACATGCGGTTAATAAAATCTCCTTTATTGCTCGTGACGTGACTGATAATCGGGCGTTTGGCTATGTGTGTGGCGCCGAGGGCCAGCACCAGTTCTTCGCCATTAAAACTGCACAGCAGGTCTGCTGGGTTTCTATTGAGCACAGTTCTTTTCTTGCTCTCCATGTCTCTCCCCCTCTCTCTCTTTCTCTCAGTCACTACCACATACGTATTTGTTTTTATGCCTTGTTGGAACACACACACACACACACACAATACATATCACAATGTTTTTGTTTTTTTTTCTGAAGTTTTATAAGTTAATTCATTCAAAAACAACCAGCAATTTAAAAATGACATTTTAATTTGATTCAGTCATTTTTAATCACTTTTCACAAACTGAGTTTTTTTCAATCAACACTCGACTAAACCCACTTAATTAAGACTAATTACACTCACTTTATAATTACATTTGCAGTTGGCCAGTGTTCTTTCAGTACTGGAAATATATGCAATAGTGTCAGAAAAGCAGAAAAGCATATTAAGTTTATCACAGTAACAATAAAATCTTCATATTGTCCATTATCATCATCATCTCTAAGTAAGTCATATACTTATTTGAAATAATCACTACAGGCAGGCAGGCATATATATCTGCATGTATAACTTTAAAGTTCTTAAAAAGGTTCTTTCTTACATCTTACATACAAAAAAATGTTCTCTAAAGAACAGTCATTTGAAAGAATTTCTAGGAACTGAACATGGTTTTTCTATGGCATCAACTTTTATTTTTGTGTGTATCCTTTAATTACGGAACCAAACAGAATCTGTTTAGGACACTCTTGTTTTTCTAAAAAGTGCACACAGAAAAATAAACACACATTCAGATGCACAATACATTACAACTGCAGTTGTATTCCTATATACTGTGACAACAATATGTCTTGCGATAAATTTAGTAAACATTAGTGAATCGTGAGTAAACATGGTAAAAGTGGCTGGTCTCCATTATTCTCCACTATTCAAAACTGTTTTCTGGATCACATGAATACCTTAACTGGTTAAACGGTTAATTTGACATATTGAGTAGATAAAATGAAAGAAATGTTTACTGTGACAGGCCGCAAAGTGCCTAAAGATACATGATGCCTAGATAAAAGTGTTCCAACCACTCAGAATTCAGCACCACCAATATACTGATCACTGCCTGATCATTTGTAATCATCTTCACTGGTTCAGGCCTTAGGTTAGATGTGCTTTGTTGGGCTCAAATGATTCTTATATAGGTCACTGTGTGGCTTTACAAACAAAATCTGCCCTCTAAAACTGGCCAAGTTCAGGAACTGGACTGAAAATGAGAGTCTTTGAAAGTCCTTCAGGAAGCCTGGAGAACTGTTCCTCAAGACAACATTAAAATACTAGAAAGTTTGATTCCTATATGCATAAAAAACACAAATGTAAACACACGCAAAACATCTAAGCACATGAAAGTCATTTTTTCTTCTTTCTTGACATTCCCCACTCAAACACACATTTACACACAAACACATTTATACACACATTTTCAGGAAACACAGTTTAACAGTCTTTGTGTTTCCTTTCAGGCTGAGCCTCTTGTCATTGACCTGAAGGATCTCTTTCAGCTCATTTTCAACATGAAGAAAAAAGAAGCAGAGGGCTCAAAGAAGGTACAGGAAGTCCTTACACGATTCTGTCCCAAGCGCTGCAGTCATGATAATCCTGGTGTTGCAGGCTAATCACACTTCCAACCCCAGGAAGTTATTCTGATTACAGTGCGTGTGTTAACATGACCACTGTTCTGCAGTTATCCCTAGAGGTCACACTGTACTGCCCTACAGTGACGAAGACCATTAACTAAGTCAACAGTGAAACTGAGAAGCATAACTTTACATTTCAGTTGTTGCTGTGAGCAAAAAGTGCAAATGCAGTCGATAAATAAGATTATTGCTTTTATAAAATACCCACAAAATACATTATGATGATGTACGCCAGTGTCAAACAGATTTATTTATCCATAATAGTCACAACAACAAATTTATCTGCCAACCATGGTAGTTTCGTAACAGTAGGCTATGGTTGTCTATCAACATAACGATTAAAGATTATGCCATGAAGAGCACAGTGTTTTAATAACACAGTCTATAATGCTGAATTCAGTTGGTGAGCAGTTGTGGGTGAGAGTCCATGTATACACCGTATATGTGTCCGTGTATACACTATATGGACAAAGGTATTGGGACATACCTGTTTTTCAGGGTTTGGGCTAGGCCCCTTTCTTTCAGTGAAGGCTAGTCTTAATGCTTCAGTATATCAAGATATTTTGGACAACGCCATGCTTCCAACTTTGTGGACACAGTTTGGGGAAGGACCTTTTCTATTCCAGCATGTCGGTGCTCCAGTGCACAAAGCGATATCCATAAAGACATGGTTGGATGAGTTTGTTCTAGAAGAACTTGAATGGCCTGCACAGAGTCCTGACCTCAACCCCATCCAGCACGTTTGGGATGAACTGGAACAGAGATAGTGAGCCAGACCTTCTCGTCCAACATCAAATGCTCTACAAAATTAATGAGCACAAATTCCCAGAGGAGCACTTGAACATCTTGTGGAAAACCTATGAAGAAGAGTGGAAGCAGTTATAGCTGCAAAAGGGGGACTTCCTTCATATTAAAGTACATATATTTGAATGCAATGTCATTTCAGTCCCTGTTGGTGTTATGGCCAGGTGTCTCAATACTTTTGTCCATATAGAGGACAAACATATTAAGCTGATATTTCATTGTTGCTGCTCTTTTCATAAACGCATCGCTGGCAAGTGTTTCAGTCTGTGTCCTGATCGTTTACAGCTTTCTCAGATCTAGTCCTAAATGCCTTATTGGCACCAGATACTCCAGTCATACACAGTCTAGTCTGGATTCACTAAGTATGTTTATGGGATTTAGTCTTGTAATGACAAGAGTGCAAGAATGGATTCACATTTTGTCCGAACATAAAACTAAAAAGATTTGTTGTTTTAGCGTGTTTTAAACCATGGCTACCTTAAAATGTTGAGTAAAGCAATCTAATAGTAAGTTTTCACTGTGTTATATCCTGTTTATTAAATTAAATGTTTCTTTTCCTTGTACAAAGATAATCAGACTCCTCTAGGTTCATAAAAGATTATCTATTGTCATTTTGACCCCATGCACATTCTCCAAAGTGTCCTGTTTTCTGTTAAGCTTTATCAGGTTTATCACAGTCAAACATCTGCTGGGTTTGGTGTAGTTTTTTTTTTTTACAGCCTGTTATCTTAACCCTCTTACCTATCAGTTTCTGTCTCTTCTGCAGGAAGAACCAAATAAAGTGGTGGAGGTGAGTGTAGATATCTTCAAGAGTAAATGATCACAGACCCGTCTTACTTTTAAAGTTACTTTTAATTGATTTTTTTTGGTATTTAGTGGTTTATTTATAATTGTTCATTGTACTCCACAGAATGGCAGCGAAGCTTCACACACCAGTGACAGAAAAGTGAGTATTTAATATTTTTATCCATTTGAAGTGTTTGGGTTCATTGCAACAAACGTGTCTGTTTCTGTTTAAAATCATACATCATGTACAACAAATAGACACTTTACACAAAAGAAATGAAAAGACTTTATTGCTTCTACCAGTGTCTGCATTGTATTGCTTTAAGGGTCATAGTTTGGCAAAAAATCAAATTTACTCAAATTTCCAGCTACTGCAGATGTATTCAAACAGTGAAGACGTCTGATGCATATGGCACACTTAACTGGAAACACTTCAAGAATCTCGAAGTCGTCATCTGATTGGTTGAATTTTATCGGATTTCCGGGGGACGCGAGTGTCACGTTTATTTTTGGTCCGCCGGGAAACAAGCACAGACGTGTGATCACAGACGTGTGATCCTACTGATTTACTCGGTGTTTTGATTCTCTCTTCATGAATCACTTCCAGTCTAAGCCTCTTCCGTCTTCCCTCAGTTCCCTCCCTTTGTCTCTGACGGAATGATTGTAATTCTGTCAGAGACAAAATTACAATCATTCTAAAGGTGCTAAAATGCATTTCGAATGTTTGTATAAGAAAAAAATTAAACTAAAAAGATACATATTATAAATATATAGGAATAACATTATAAATTCCACAGTAATGGCTTAGCAATTCCAAGCTTGCAACACAAAAAAGATGTTAAATATCACTTGTCAAGCATTATTTCCACATTGTTTTTGGCATGAAATCTGCTGTGAAGTTCACTGTTTTCCTCTTTCTTCTCGTTCCTCACAGGGCGTCGAACAGCTGGACTTGTTTGGAGACATGTCAACCCCACCAGACTTGCACTCTCCCTCGGTAAGCCTGGATCTAAACAGCATCTTCCAACCCAGCACACTCTATCTCTAGCTACACTAAACACAGTACTAATCAATATTTAGCTTTGTTTAAAGAATTAAGTAATGAAATTAACCCTTAATGCAGGGGTGTCCAGCTCCGGTCCTGGAGGGCCGGTGTCCAGCACAGTTTGATGGTTCTCCTCCTCAAACACATTCACTAAACCTGATAATTAACTGCTGAGGTGAACCAGGTGTTTCTGAGCAGGGAAATCAGCAAAACGTGCTGAACCACGGCCCTCCAGAACACCCCTGCTTTAAAGTATATGCAAAGAAATGTCTCTCCAGCTACTCTTCTGATTTAATTATGCGATTTCTCACTGCTGTTGTTATTCTGATATGCAAAGAACACGATGTAAGAAAGTTTACATTTTACTGCACCCAGCATGCACGCATGGCAACCAGTTTAGGGGCAGATTTTAATGAGTTAAAGGGAACAAAGCCAACGTTTTTGAATGTTTTACTGATGACACCTTGTATAAGTAATTTAATTCACCAGGCACTCGTCCCCAGGGTATCTCCGAATGAGGAACACAGGAGATGCCATTCAGACACTGGACCTGATCCTTCTTAATGTCTGTCCAAGTGTCAAATTGACCTCAGCCTAAAAGAAATGAGGTTTCATGGGAATAAAGAAAACTATCATCACATGCTGTAACTTATAAACGGCTCATGTGTTGGTGTCGAAGAGGAGGTTCTGTCACTTTTTGCATGACAGTTTATTTAAAGAAGAAGATGGATAGAGGCTCATTGGGGCCTTCTTTCAGTTCCATAATGGAAAGCATGAAAGAAACCATTCTGCACAGTTGAAATGGAAACATGTTGTAGTAGAAATAGAGAGTATAGTAGAAATGTTGGTGTGTTTACAAGATATCTTTAGTTTCCGAACTGTTCTCTTGGTTTTAACTTAGTGTTTGTTTCTTTTTTAAATTAAAATGCAATTAATGGGAGAGTTCATGCCAAGGTAACGTCAAAAATAATCAACGTCTGCACTTCACAGCTGTGAACGTTCAGCCATTAGCAGCATGTGCCGTGTTTGACCAAAAAAATCCTTCCAGTCACGGCTGGATATGAGTTTTATGGAGACACTCTCATTGGTCTGTGGACATAGCATGTCAATGTCAGTACTTTAAATCCACAGAGTGAATGTTTTTCTCACCTCACTGCATGTTTCCATTGCATTGCTGTGCTTCCCCAAACACATAGTGCATCCATTCATTTGCCTGCAACCTTTTTAGTCTCATGATGTCATTCCAAGGGAAATGTTGCATAGCTATGGAAAGGTGATGCGTAGCTCTGGGAAATTTGACGGCTGGCCCTATACAACTATTGAAAGCATGACAAAATTTAAATAGGTTCTCAAAGACATTTTTCCATAGTCTCCCTATATAAGATGGCCCTGATACCAAGTATCTGCGCTGGCCTGAAACCAGCAGAAAATGCTAGATGGGGGATGTCTGGACATTAAAGAATGAATCTGAACCGATTCTGTAGTCTAGCTTGAGATATTACAGATTTGTTTGCAAGACAGAGTATCCTAAACTGAAGTGGGTCATGTGGCAAGAATAGTCATATGTAGCCTGATATTTCTGTCATTTTTACATGGACATAATTAAATTGTTGAGATATAAACAAAATGATTCAGTGTGGTCTGATGTGAATTGGTTAATTGTAGAGAAACATACAGACTCTTTATAGTGGTGTTGACAGGAGCCCGGGGCCATGATTACACACATTTACCATTCAAAACCAAAAGTGTACCTATGCCTGTCCCCTGAGTTCTATTTTTAATGTTGGAAATAGTAGTAATTTGCCTACCGTTTTGCATTAGAACAGTCTACACCTTAAAAGGCAGCCAAAAGCTTATCTCAAAACTATCAGTCCCAGATGTCAGCCAGGGTATTAATTATAATACTATGTGGGAGCTTTTAGAGGCATTAAACTCTACATACACTACCGGTCAGAAGTTTTAGAACACCCCAGTGTTTCAAGCTTTTTTTTATTGAAATTCAAACAGTTCAAATCCAGTGAATAGCATGAACTGGTACAGAGGACAGAGCTGAACTGTAAGAGGTTTAAAAATGAAGTGGGAAATAATTCTGTAGCTCAATGCAGTTCCTCTGGTTTGTGCCTAGTTGGTTTGTCCTACAGCAAGTCCAAGCTCTGCCAGAACTACCTTAGAAACAAGAACAAGATGGAGAGCTGGAAAACATGGAGTGGCCAGAAGTCCCCAGACTTAAACCCCATCCAGCTGCTTTAGAATGAACCACTTATGGAAACTTCTGCAGCAAAGTTGGGAAGAACTTTCTGCAGAATGAACAATGAGACATTGAACCGCTTGGATTTCAAAACAAAAAAAAACCAAGAAAAATGGGGTGTTCTAAAACTTTTGACCGGTAGTGTATTTCAGCTACTTCTCACTACAGCTATGAACAGTTCTGACTCTAAGGGGTTACTTTTGAAAAATCATTGGATTGTTATCAATTTAAAGCAGCACTCAAAGTTCCATTATCAGTATCTGAAAAGTGTCATCTTTACTAGAGCCCAGCGAATATGTCCAACCCAGTGAAGTATTGTGTTTATTTTCCTAGCCACATGAATTTAAAAATGTAATTTGGTCAGGTCTATAGCCGACCAGCTGCTATAACCCATTCTGTACGTTATGGAATAAGCAAACTGGCCAGTGTGTGTGAACAAGGTCTATTGCCAGTGTAACTAATGGATGTTTTCTGTTCTCTCAGGAATCTGAGGACATTCTCTTGTTGGATCTGTCTACTGAGATAGATAGCAACCAGAATTGTGTGAAAGGCAACCCCTTTACTGCCTCCTCTTCGTCTGCCCTCAGTGTCCAGTCCAGCCTATCGCCTGAAAACCCCTTCTCGTCCCAGCTCAGCTTCTTCCCCACCCCCAGCCATGACCCCTTCAGTGACGACCCTTTCTCTAAAAGCAACGACCAATCAGTGACGGCTGTGATCAATCACACCTCCAGTCAGTTATTCAAAGGCGAGCCCAAGAACGGTGACTCCGACTACCTGGCCCAGCAGTTTGACCAGCTCTCCAACAGGACAGTCATCCAGGCGCTCAGTAACGGCCAGTGGCCACTAGACGGCAGGACAGCAGACACGGATGCCTGGACTCAGAACGGCATTCCATTCAGGGAGCAGAACGGCCACAACGGAAAGGTAACACCAAACCCGTTTTTGGAGACTGCGGAGAAGAACCAGCCTGTTCAGAATGGAATTAAGCATGAAAACGGAGGCAAGCCTGAACCGGCTGCCAAGCAGGCCAAAGATTCTGTGATCATAAGCCCACCTCCGCTCAACACAAAAGCTGGCCGGGGAAGGAGGGCTGTGAAGGTGAGGTTGAGATACAGTTCATTTTAAAGCAAAATGTACCACTTTCAAGGTGTGTCAATAGTAGTGATGGGCCGATCCACGTTTTCCCAGTTCCGATCTGATTCCGATACACGACTGCCGATACCGATACAGATTCTGATAAAATCTTTTTACTTTAATATTAGCATCATTTTTGTTGAAATTGTGCTGTTAAGGTTACATCACAGAATTAATACTACTAAGCACTTATTAGAAGAGCAAAAAATTAACACAACTACACTGAATTAAAAGGCATTCCAAAGGAATTTATTTATGAGTAAATGAGTTTTGCTGCTCCTATTTAGATTATTTGATAGAAAAGACCAATGCCGTCTACCAATGTTTCCCTACCAATACTGAGCTCAGTCATACATCCAACCCGTCCGATCAGTCACTGTCTTGCTTTTCATTAACAACACCTGACTCTATCTCTAAACTAATTCTCAAATCTAGCTCTTCCTCCTCTCACCTAGATCCTGCTCCAACCCCCCTTTTGAAACTCTGCCACTCCGCCATCTCTACACCCCTCTCTCACCTCATCAACACATCCTTCACCTCTGCTTCTTTTCCTCTACCATTAAAAATGGCCGCAGTTACACCTGTGCTCAAGAAACCTAATCTCGATCCCTCTATCCTATCTAATTATCGACCCATTTCCAATCTTCCTTTCATTTCAAAACTACTTGAGAGCACTGTTGCTGCTCAACTCCAGTCTTTTCTGATT
>JBBPDC010000039.1:9221511-9251910 GCA_037974485.1 Hemigrammopetersius urotaenia | reverse complement strand
TTCACTTTTTGAATGGAATTAGTGAAATAAATCAACTTTTTGAAGATATTCTAATTATATGACCAGCACCTGTATATTGGAGATGCCATTGTGCATTTGATTTTTCCACAAGTAACATGGCATGTAGGTGTTTGTCATTTCAACCAGTACACAGTACACAGAGAAAAACAATGTTCTGGTAGGATCATGATGCAGCACAAAGAATAAAAACACCTCCTACACAAATATGGGAAGGCCAGGACTAAAAGGAGTGCGAAAAAACAGCAACAGGATTATACTTTACGGGACATGAAACCATACCGTGCAGTCAATAGGGGCAGTAATCGTATTTGTGCAAAGATTGAGGTAAACAGCAATAAATAATTATGCAGAAATAGAAGGTGGTGTTGTGGATACAATGTGTGGTGTAAATGTCTGCCACAGAGGGGGGAGAGTTTGTGTGAGATTTGAAGCTCACTGATGACTCCATTATGTTCGTCCATCATGTTGTTAGCATTAGCACTGCGTGGGATGTATACCAAAATTATAAGCGTGGTGATGAATTCCTGCAGTAAATAAAAGGGTCTACATCTAACAGTCACAAACTCCAGCAGTGATGAGCAGTGACTAGAAACCAGCACAATGTTCATACACCAGTCAGTCTTTATATCCACACTCCACACACAAACCAACTCCTCACAGTTTGCTGACAGCATAGATCATCATCTGTCAAAGTGACTGAAGTCAGAGATTTACCTCCCTGAAGCAGGCATTACTTAATTAGTTATTTTGTCTGCAGTGGATTCTGGGGGTGCTAACTTGCCAAGGCAGGCTGAGGTGTTTCCTGATCGAGATCACTTTGGCCGTATCTTCTTCAACCAGGCACGTCTATCATCAGAAGGCATTGCACAGGTAATAATCTGGAGTTCTTCTGAAGAAAAAAAAAGTTTACTCTAGAAATTGCAGTTCTGTTCTGTATTCGTTATCTTGATAAACAGTATCTGACTGACTCCTGTTCCAGATTGCTGTAGTGATGGGCTCTTGTACAGCAGGAGGTGCCTATGTCCCTGCCATGGCCGATGAGAGCATTATTGTACGCAAACAAGGGACCATTTTCCTTGGGGGACCCCCACTGGTATGTTGAGATGCACAGAGAAAAGTTTTAATACCTCAGTCCAGTGGTACAGTGGAAAAACATTTTACCCCTTACCGCAAGCATAGTTAATACTGTATGTTTGGATTATGTAAAATGCTTTTTTAGTTCTGTAATGTAGCTAATGGGCTATTGTAGCAAAGCAAGCTTATACCCACTAATATGGACAATATGCCTATGTGGTTTCTGACACTGCATGACGGGGCAGCTGGTAGCCTAGTGGTTAAGGCATTTGCCCTGCAATCAGAAAGTCTGAGTTTGATTCCCAAGACCGCTAGGCACCGCTGAGGTACCCTGAGCAATGTACTGTCCCCAGACACTGCTCCCCAGGAGCCGTGTTCCTGGCTGCCCCCTGCTTCACTTGATGAATGGGTTAAAGGCAGAGGTTGAATTTCGTGCTGTTCACACTGTGTGGTGTGTTCACATATGACAGAATGGTCACTTTCACTATTTCACTTATTAGTCTATAAAATAGACAGAAGTACAGGGAAAATTAGGGTTCCAACATGTCTGAAGTTTTAACTATATGGTAGTCTTGTCAGGTTTGTTCAATTTTCTGTCCATTGAGTAAATATATAAGACTGCGGTCCATCTCAAAATGTTTGTGTGAGTTGTATTGGAAGTTGTGTAGAAATCTAGTTGGTGGGATAATTCAGTACTTACTGAAATCATGTATTTTATGTGAAACACATGTAACCATCTCTGTCTGACTGGGTTTTGTGTGTGTGGTAGGTAAAAGCTGCCACAGGTGAAGAAGTATCTGCCGAAGACCTTGGTGGCGCTGACCTTCACTGCAGGTTGAAACTTGTATTTTTCTCTTCATTCTGATGTGCATCAAGCATGAATTCTTTTAATCACTATCTGGATCCTTTCCTGTACAGAAAATCTGGGGTAACTGATCACTACGCCTTAGATGACCACCATGCTCTTCATCTGGCAAGGAAAACCGTGCGAAACCTCAACTACAAGAAGAAATTAGACGTAAGTGTCTTATCACTCTTTATAAGAGTGGATGATACGTCAGGAATTTGATCTTCACAGTACATGATATATCAGTATATTTATGAAGCATGCACTTGGGTGGCCAGGGTTCGAGAAATCCTGGCAGTAGCTACAAGCTAGATAAAACGTGAACGCCCTGCAGTGGCAAATAGCTTTGGTTTTATATTTGATTTGATTACATGAATTTTACAGAAATATTTGAACTTCAGCTGTGTGACTGTGTTAAAGAGAACACTGCGGTTAAAATTTATTTGTTTTTAACAGTGTTATTCCACTTTTGTTATTAATAAAGATAAATCTGCACAAAGCAAACATATTTGTCTACTCCTATGTTGATGAGAGTATTATAAACAGTATATTTAGTACAGACTTAAAGGTGCGATTAATCGCGAGTTAATATATATATTAGGGCTGTCAGTATATTAAAATATTTAATCGCGATTAATCTCATGTTTGCCATAGTTAACTCGCGATTAATCGCACCTTTAAGTCTGTATTAAATATACTGTTTATAATACTCTTATCAACATAGGAGTAGACAAATATGTTTGCTATATATATACACACACACACACATATAACACATAATTTTGCATAAATCATGTTGTGATCATATTGATTCTGTTTAAAAATTGATTCAAATTTTTAACAGTTGACTTACTGTCCTGGATAAATCCTAGTCCATCGAGCAAACATGTTTTCTTTATAGATGCTTATGCTAAGAGAGATCTGTGTTGCAAACATTACATCTCACATCTTTCTTTGTTCTGTTGAGTGTGAAACGCTCCCACACTGTTGGTCTTATGTAATGAAATGATGGTGTAAGCGTTGTAATGACAAACAACTAGCTGTTTAGTAAATTAGTCAGCAGCTATTTTAATAATTGATGATCATTTATTATATAGATTAGTTGTTGCAGTCCCATATTTATAAGTTGCAACAGACAAAAGCAAAACAGTTCTGCCATGTTTAAGAAATCTGATCAAGAAGTATCAGTACAACTGATTAGTATACGGATTTTTTTCAAAACAATTCTAAAATATTCTAAAAATAACAGTTCTAAAATATTCCCAGGTTACTGTGGAACCTGCAGAGGCTCCATTGTTCCCAGCAGATGAGCTGTATGGTATTGTGGGAGGAAATCTGAAACGAAACTTTGACATAAAAGAGGTGTGTAAGATATTCTTTTTGCTCTTCTTATATTCAGTAAAGCATCAGTTCATTATTCATTAAGGTAGTCCTTGCCTAGTTATCCTATATATTTGTTGTGCCTGTTTTTTAACAGGTGATTGCTCGTATTGTTGATGGCAGTAAATTTGATGAATTCAAAGCATTCTATGGAGACACACTGGTTACAGGTACCTGACCTTAAGTGACATCATTATCAATTTAAAATTCTATTTTCTTATAGTATGTTTATTTAAATATAGTTTATTTGTAATTCTTTCACTATTCTGTAAATATTTTAGGTTTCAAACTGTTATTTGCCTGCTTCTCTAGGTTTTGCTAGGATATTTGGTTATCCAGTCGGAATCATTGGCAATAATGGAGTCCTTTTTTCAGAATCAGCTAAGAAGGTGAGCACTGTGATTCTCAGTTTCAGAATGTTAGCCAAATTTTTGTTGTTAGTTTGTTTTGGGCAATGCTCACTGTTTTCCTGTAATGTTTGTATGAACCGTTCCTATTATGATTTAAGAATGATCTGGATGACTCAAGCTAGCCTTACAGATCTGTTATGCACCTCATATAAAATGTTTTTTTTTTTTCCCAGGGAGCTCATTTTATTGAATTGTGCTGTCAAAGGAACATTCCACTAATCTTCCTTCAAAACATCACAGGTATGCATAATGTTAGTTATGTACAGGTTTTGACTCATTTTCAACAGAGAATAATCTACTCTTTGTCTTTTTTTTTTTTAAAAAGAGTGCAGGCATTGACCTCCCTGTTGTGTTGTAAACTGACGTCTGCTCTGTTCCAGGCTTTATGGTGGGGAGAGAGTATGAGGCTGGAGGCATTGCTAAAGATGGTGCTAAAATGGTGACGGCTGTAGCCTGTGCCAATGTGCCTAAAATCACCGTAATCATCGGAGGATCTTACGGAGCTGGAAATTACGGCATGTGCGGGAGAGCTTACAGGTGTGTCTTTGAGACATCTTGATATAGAGCTGGGTAACATAATTGTGTGTGTGTGTATGTGTGTGGGTTACACATAATATTGTCATATAATATACATTATATTGCCAAAAGTATTCACTCACTCATCGAAATAATTAAATTCAGGTGTTGTAATCACTTCCATGGCCACAGGTATATAACTTTAAGCACCTAGGCATGCAGATGCTTCTACAAACATTTGTTAAAGAATGGGTCACTCAGGAGCTCAGGGAATTCCAGCACGGTACCATGATGGGATACCACCAGTCATGAAATTTCCTCACTAAATATTCCACAGTCAACTGTCAGTGGTATTATAACAAAGTGTAAGTGATTAGGAACGACAGCAATTCAGCCACGCAGTGGTGCCACATAAAGTGTGGTCAGCAGATGCTGAGGCGAATAGTGCGCAGAGGTCACAGACTTTCTGCAGAGTCAGTCGCTACAGACCTTCAAACTTCATGTGGCCTTCAGATTAGCTCAAGAACAGGAAGAATGGTCAAAAATTCCCAAAAACTCACTCCTAAACCTGGAGAGCTTGCCCAGAAGATTTGAAGCTGTTATAGCTGCAAAGGGTGGGCCGACGTCACATTAAACCCTAGGGATTAAGAATGACATATCATTTAAGCACGTATGCATGTAAAGGCAGGTGAGCACATACTTTTGGCATTATAGTGTGTATATATAGATTATACATCACAAAATTATTATATAATATTATGAGTATGTCATGCTATATTCATTTGCATGTCTTACAATAAATAGGTCATAATTGACATTTTCATTTATCACGTATGATGTCTTCTGCCATACTGTCTACATCTTGAGAGTTAGGATAGGCTAGGATAATGCACCAGTGTCCTGCAGCTTTGTCATTTTTGTTGTCATCTCAGAAATTTTTTTTCTCCTTAGTCCCCGATTCCTCTATCTGTGGCCTAATGCACGCATCTCTGTGATGGGAGGAGAGCAGGCAGCAAATGTGCTAGCCACCATCACTAAAGACCAGAAAGCCAGAGAGGGGAAAGAAGTAAGTCTCACAATTACTTTGAGTTTCAGGAGTAATCTGTCATTTATAATGAATAGCTGCTGCTTCTTGTTGATTAATGCTGTATTCTCCATGCAAATGACTCTCTAGTTCACAGCAGAACAGGAGGCAGCTATGAAGGAGCCCATTATCAAACGGTTTGAAGAGGAGGGAAGCCCTTACTTCTCCAGTGCCAGGTACATTTATAGATTAAGTGGAGGCTTAATCCAGCTGTTGAACATTACTGCAACTTTAGTGAATTTCTTTTGATGTTTTGTAATTGAGAATGATGCACAAAATATAACTTATGTCTATAATAATGGTTTTTTTAATACTATAATGCTGGAAACATACTGTTGTAGTTATAAACCAAATCTGCTTCTAATTCAAAACCACAAAACATTATCATGGCAGTAGTTGAGGGGTTTGATACTTTTTTGTTACACAGACAAAAAAATTGAAAAGGCGTAGATGTGGGCTGTGACTCTTAAAGGAGCTGAGAGTATTTTGGTTCTCTTTTACAACCTTTGTATGAGTATAGTTCTGCTTGTATTGCGTATTAAATCACATTGTGACACACTTCAGAAATGTGAAGTTTACACAGCATGGTGTTTGTGTTCTTGCTCTGTCCCATCTTAGTGTTGAGCTTGTGTTTTGTTTTTTACTGTGGATTTGAGTATTTTCTGATGGTGCGCTCTTCACCTCCTGTGCGTTTAGGCTGTGGGATGATGGAATCATCGACCCTGCTGACACTCGCCTCGTCCTGGGTCTCAGCCTGAGCGCCGCTCTCAACGCTCCTATACAGAAAACTCACTTCGGCATCTTCAGAATGTGAAGCTTCTTCCCCAACTGTTTTTGGGTGAAAGAGAGGGAACACTAAACTCATGCCCCAGACAGGTTGCTAGTTTGTCTTTAGTATGAGAATTAAAATCATGAAAACTCTCATCTGTTTTTGACCCCTCATTTTTTTGGCCACTGATTTAATAAAAAGTAGATTGTGCATTAATTTAACCAGTTAAACTTGGACCATATTGGTACATATTATCCACTGCATACCAGAAACACTCAAGAAGTGCCATTTTGTACATTCTCTGACCCACTCATCAACCCACAATTAGGCCTTTGTCAAAGTCACTTTGATCCTTACGCTTGCTATTGTAATCAGAAAATCAATCAAAGGTTTGTGAAAGTATGTCTAAATAAAAATTAGGAATTTGTATCTGAATGTATTTTTGTATTTAAAAGTATGAATTCAGTGGTAAAAGGTGCAGTGACAAAGAATTAATGTATGTTGTTTAATGTTTTGAACTTTTAAATGTAATGTAAAACACATATATAATATAAAATACCCACATCTCACCCTCCATATTTAGTACCTTGGAATCTTCCTTTACCAATATTACAGCATTGTGTCTTCCATGTCACTTCTTTTGGATTCTTCTATTCAGCTCCACAGGTTTTCATTGGTGGGTTGATCTTGGGGCTGGAATGACCAGTGGAAGATCTAACCATGACACACATTTATACTTTTGGCAGAAGTGGACATATTTTTTATTTAAAACCTGCTAGTTTGTGAAGTCCATGAGGCTGTGTATCCTAACAAGAGCTTCCAGGGCCTTTGGAGGTCAAATAGAGTATCGATGCACCACCAAGTACAGATTCTTTTCTACATAGCTGTTCTTATGCAAATCCACCTTGGGTGGATGTTACCACAAAGATTTAACAAAATGTCAGTTAGTTTCCAGTCAAATCTATGCCCAGCCTGGTTTTCTTCTCTTTAACAGTTATTGCTAATGTATTCTGGCAAAGGGAGAAACCCATCACTCGAGACCTGACATTAAAATGCATAAAAGCGTGTCCTAGATAGTGAGTGCACCTGAACATGACTAAACTGGGAGGAAAATCATACCCGCTTTAAATGCCTGAGTGTGTTCTGTAACAAACCAATTATATGAAATATAATTAACTTTTGATGGCAAATGTGAGGAAAACGAGGTTCATAAACAGAATAACCTGCTGTTTTTTTTTTTTCATAATGACTGCTAGGGTAAGATTTGGAAATCCTAATAAAAGAATGAAATAAGATGTGATTGTTCAAAACATTTATTCAGTAGAAAATACAATGTGAGTGCTACAAGAAATGTACACTGTAGATTATAAATAATACAAAAAGATTTGCTTTACAAATGTATACACTTTAGTCTAAAAAAAATACATAAAATTGATTGTTTTCATGCTTCCACACCCACTTTGTGGATGGAGACAAAATGATCGTATCCAGAGATGATGAGGAACCGCAAGTGTGTTGCAGTCGAGCCATCAAGCTGCAACAAACACAAAAGTACACCAATATTACATGATCGGGTTTCAAAAACCAGTTCAACTTCTGCATGACTGAAAAGAGAAAAAAGATAAACTCACAGATATATCATTGTTTTGTAGATTGCCCTCTGTCTGTTCAAACTCTAAAAGACAAAATGAGTCAGTCTCAGTCTTTCACACTGGAATAAATCCAGACTATTCATGTGTTTCCATACCTTTCTCTGCTACGACTTCAAATTTATCAGCCTCTTCCAGTGTGTTTTTCTCTATCCGTAATCGTTTCACTGCAATAAATATATATAAGGAGGTTTTAGATACAGCCATAACCACATCCCTTATGTTACAGTAAGAAAACTTTACAGTGGATTTACAAGTTTTTGGACACACCATTAAAACTGTGAACGGAGAGGAGGGATATTTTCATGTTATCTGGGAATCGGATGATGAACTCTTGAGGAAACATACCGGTGGACAGCCAGAACGTCTCAGTTTTCCTGCAGTGAAATGTTAGAAGTTAAGTATAAAGACTGGAGAACATCAGTCAGAATGTCAGAGAAAGTTTTTTTTGAAGGTCTCCACCTCAACAACAGATGCATCTGCATATTTATTTACATGCTGAAGTGAGTTTTGCTGGTCCTAACGTTATTATCAGGTTTAACACTTCCTTGTGTTCAATATCTTATGTACAATATTCTTATCCTGTGAATGTCACTACTTATGGCAATATTACTTATGTACTACTGATCTCCACTACATGTAGTAACAGACTCCTAACCACATTTGTACCGTAAATTAACGTATCTATGGTATTTTACCTAGCATTTGTATTTATAACATACTCCTAACTGCCTGATACTGTGAGTGTGTTGTATCTAGATGGGATGCTAGTCCTGGGCAACTGCTAATGGCGCCACTATGGTACTCTTGAGCAAGGTACCATTCCCACACACTGCTCCACGGGTGCTGTGTCACTGGCTGCCCACTGCTCCACTTGGTGAACGGGTTAAATGCAGAGAAAAATGTTCACATTGTTCACACTGTGTCCTGTGGTGTGTTCACGCCTGACTTTAAGGGGCCACTTTATTTCAAGTGCAAGGAATGGATTAACACTGTGGGGAATTCACTCTATTCAATATTTTGATGGTACTAAAGTTATTAACCTGGTTTGACTGTAAGGAGTGGGCCGACCCTGTGAGTGTGTTATATTTATGTATTTAGCCTCTTCAGCATGTAAATATTTATTTATGGTACTAAAGTTATTAACCTGGTTGGATTGTCTGAACAACAAGGAATGGGCTGACGCTGTGAGTGCGTCGTATCTAGGAATTCACTCTCTTCACAAACTGATGGTACTAAAGTTATTAACCTGGTTCAATTGTCTTTGGTGTAAGGAGAGGACTGAAACTGAGTGTGTTGCATCTGGATGGAATGCTAATCCTAACAAGCTGCACTCACCCGTCCGTTATGTTTTCTGGCGGGTGGTTCTCATCGCTGGATGTGGCCAAGACGACCTGAGCACCGAAGGAGCTCAAAGCTGTGTTTATCATGGTGGATTTGGAGAGATAACGGGCTCGTAACGGGACTTGTTTTGATTGCTAATAGAAATGCTAACCAAACAGAACAGCCCGTTGCTTGGCAACCGATCTAAGCATATTTCGTCGCGTGCTTCGGCCGTCATCAGTTTCAGCCACACGCGCTGCACTCGGTCCATATTTTTCCTGGAGTTGCTTCTCTTTGGAGGCATTTTTCTTCTCCTATGGCAAACGGAACAAACGATGTTATATTTTGCCGTGGGGCCGGACAAGTAAGGGACAAAAATTTGGCCTGCTAGTACACATGTCAAATTCTCACCAGTAACAGCATTAAAACTTCAAACTGGTGGCTAGGGATGCTAGGCTAGGCTAGGCTAGGCTAACTGGTAACATTTATAAACAAAAAAACAAACCAATTCAGCAGTTAACATTAGAGAACAGTGCATAATAAAGGGTAAATTGTTCTCTAGAATATACATCTGCAGATAAGGAGAGGTGTAGCCTGCTCTGTAGTTGTATAAAAGTATAAATTGATGTCTGTGTGTTATACGTCAGTAGATGATGGGAGATGTAGCCTGTGGTGATCAAGTAGCAAAGCGAGTAGTTTGTCATGTTTGACAGTATTTTCGCTTGTTTGTCTTAGAGTGAGGATTCAGACATTTGGGATGACACTGCCTTGATTAAAGCCTACGATAAAGCAGTTTTATCCTTCAAGGTAAGAACGGTTCTAATCTCTTTTACTCTCCAAACCTTCACTCAATGTCTGCAACAGCACACCTACATGTTTCCTCATATCCTTTTTTTTGGGAGTCTAAAAAGTCTAATAAAAATCTGTTGAAAAAATCCCTCACTGTGAAATAAACTATGCGATATTCAAAGGGTGGCTATAAATCATATAGATAAGTGAATTTTTAATGACAGAGCAGTACTTTATTGTATGTAGTACAGTGGATTTGTGGTCAGGAAGATGCCCCTGTGATCAAAGCTGAATGCCAGTGGCACCACTGAGGCACCTTTGAGCAAGGAACCATCCCCATACACTGTTCTCCTCTGGTTCATTTAAGTGAATGGGTTGCATTCAGAGAATAATTTCATGCAGTGTGTAAGTGAAATGTAAAGTGTCCATTTGTAATATGTGAACACACCACAGCACATAATGTTGCAAATTTAAAAAGTGTCTTTCTTCCTTTTTTTCAGAACGCATTAAAAGGGAAGGATGATGTGGCTCCGCCTAAAAAAGAGAAACCTGGAACTAAACGAAAAAATAACAAAAAGAGCAAAAGCAGAAAGAGGTGTAACGCATCTCCTGACAGAGAGGTACTGCTAACCGCTCTCACACTTCCAGTGTTGCCCGTTTCTTGTTTATCATAAAAATGTCAGCAGTTCCCATGATATGTCTTGCAGTGGAAAGTTGGAGACTCCTGTTATGCCTTTTGGTCTGAGGATGGAAACGTTTATGCTGCTACAATTTCCTCCATCAACCCGGAAAAGGGTACCTGTGTTGTGATTTACACTGACTACGGTAATGAGGAGGAGCAAAATCTGAAGGACCTCCTGTCAGATCTCGAAGAACTGGATGAGGAAGTGAAAAAAACAGATGTATGTAGCTGTTTTATTTCATTCCTTGTGCATGTTGGTCACACATGTAGTGTTTTGTGTTCACTGTTCACTGTCCAAATTTCAGGGTAAAGAGTCTTCAACAGAGGAGAGTGATTTATCTTCTACTCCCCACCAGTCCAGTCAGCAGAAGCACAAACCTAAGGGAAAAGCTCCAACTGGACCTCCTATGTGGGGTCCTGGCTTTCCTCCAGGCCCCCCACCTGGTCCCCACTTCAGAAATGTGAGCCATCTGCACTCTTGTGTCTCTGTGCTGTCTCATTGTTCAGAGAAAACGGAAGCTGTATTCATCAAATAGCATCACTTTGACTATAAAATAGAATTCTTAACAGTTTATTGATGAGATTTTTCGCATCTCTGAGATGCTCAACTGGAAGACACCCTATGTACACTATATGAACATATTGGGACGCCTGACCATTACACCAACAAGAACTCTGATGACATTGCATTCAAATACATAGACTATAATATGAAGCTGGTCCCTCTTTTGCAGCAATAACAGCTTTCTGTGGGAATTTGTGCCCATTCGTCCTGTAGAGCATTTATGATGTCAGACACTGATGTTGGATGAGAAGGTCTGGCTCACTATCTCCATTCCAGTTCATCCCAAAGGTGCTGGATGGGGTTGAGGTCAGGGCTCTGTGTGGGCCAGTCAAGTTCTTCCACACCAGACTCATCTAGTCATATCTTTATGGGGATTGCTTTGTATGCTGGGACACAGTCATGCTGGAATAGAAAAGGTTCTTCCCCAATCTGTGTCCACAAAGTTGTAAGCATGGCGTTATCCAAAATGTCTTGGTCTGCTGAAGCATTAAGATTGTTCTTCACTGGTAGCAAGGGTTCTAGCCCAAACCCTGAAAAACAGGTGTGTCCCAATAATTTTGTTCATATAGTGGATGCGACCAAAGGACAACCCACATGACTTTATAGTTTGAATACTCAGAATAATGTATTTTCATGTTGTACAAAATAAAATAGCAGTTTCTAAAAATAATGTTCTCCTCAGTCTGACAGAAGAAGAGGAGACCCTGGACCTGCTTTCCCTGGCTGGCCCCCTATGATTCCTCCTGGCCCACCGGTAAGATTTAATTTTTTTTTATTTGTTTAAAAAAAGAAATGATGTTCACTTGTGATATTTATGTGGTTTATATACCAAAATGTTCTTTAAGCTGAAAATGGTCATGAAGTAATGAATAATGTATAAAGGGCTGTCAGATTAGTTTTCTGATATTTGCCATGTGGTCTTGAGAGCAATTGAAATTGCTGTCCAAAGTGGGTATCTTTAGTTTGGAGCTGGAGGAACAACACTAGTGTAGCTAACAAATAATGTATGCATATATGCATCAGGTTAGTGTTGTGCAGGATGTACGTCTAAATCATCACACTTTTTTTTTTTTTAATTAAAAATACTTTGCAAAGCTACAAACAACAGTAGCAACCATTTCACTGCCCATGTAATTCTAATGCAAACTAAAGAAACTTTGGATACAAACATGTCTTGGCAGATTGTTGTAGTAAATTTAAGGTCAAGAGAATTTTTTTCAAATGTGACTTTTATTTTGGCCAAAACATCACTTTATATCTCTGACCTAGATGATCCCACCGCCACCACCAATGAGTCCCGATATGATGGAGGATGATGAAGCCTTAGGTAGCATGCTGATCTCGTGGTACATGAGTGGCTACCACACAGGATACTACTTAGTAAGTGTCTTTGATATGATCTTCACTGTACTAACCAAAACAATAGCTTACCAGGATTTTTGTTCTTTAATGCACTTCCAGGGCCTGAAACAAGGTCGCAAAGAAGCTGCCGCAAAGAAGTTTCATCACAAATGAAGCAGTATGCAGTGAATCTGGTAAATGCTCTGTTTTTTGTTGAAAGAAACTTGTTCCTTTTATTCACTTATTTAAAATCATTGGATGGGGGACGCCTTGCTGAGAGACATTTGCAATCCTAGAATATTGTGGAATTAAATCTTTTCCCTTTCCCAGTGTAGTCTCTTTAGCTTCTTACATCTTGACTTAATTCAAGACATATAATATAGTTTGTTATTCCACAGGTTAAGAATTTCTTCAGCTATCTGCTGTATGGGAGATGCTGCACTAGATTCATATGGTCAATTTCACGTTTTGTATTCTTTGTACATAAATGAATAAAAATTCCTTATGTTCTTTTTCACTTCTTGACTAAGCAGTCTTATTTTAATAGTCAATGAAATTAGAAAATAAAGAGTGAGTGTTTTTGCTCAATGTTGGATTTTTGTTTGGGGGGTCAATATAAAATGGTCAACATAATTTTTTTTTCGTCCAGTAGAGCACAATGACTTAACAAAAACAAAACAAGAAGGTGCTCCTTAGTGTCATCTATACTCCCTTGGTGCAGTCTTCACAGAAGACCTTAAGATGCAGGTGAGGAACAGATAGAGATAGGGTGTGTCCGAAATCCTTCTGTAGTGCGCACTGCTGTGGGTCAGTGCTGTCCTAAACGGAACACTAACGTTTTGCACTGAGCGGAAATGACGGACTAACATTTGCTCGTGATTCTTCAGCCGCCAAAATATCTGCTGGTTTTACCGCAGTGTACATCAGTATACAAACCAGCTGCCTCCACTCAGGCTTGTATTTCACTGTTTGCCGCCACTATCCAACTCGAAAACACGTTGAAAATCCCGCCCCCTCCGCTACGTGGTCAAAATGGCGCCCGTTTAGTGCGTATCGTTCTGCACTGCGTTTTCTGGTCGATTTTAGTGCGGCATCCGGGTACTTTCAGTGCACTGAGTTTTAGCTCCGTTTTCAGTGTCCGCGCACTATGCCCAAAAATAGCGCATGGTTTCGGACACACTCATAGAGATGTTCTGGTGTTAATTTCATTTGTCTTGGAGCTACATTATGATCTGATAAGAGCCAGTGCAAATTAGCTGAAATCTGCAAAATGCATGTGACAGATAAGCTAGGAGCAATGCATGTAGAACCTACATGTTGGATGAGTGTGCCATGAGGCATGTGTTTACACCAAACACCTTCAAGGCTTCTTGTCCTATTGGTCGGCATGTTAACATCACTAACTGTGGACTACAGGAGGCACACAGGGCTTAGGGCACCATTTGGGACTGAACTTTAGACGAGGGCAAAAGTGGAAGACATGAGTTTTGTCTTTGAGGGTGCAAAATAAACCGAGGTTAACGTTACCTGGAATATGAACTAACAAGGTAAAAAAGTAACATTGGATGTGTTTTAATTGCATTGAAATGAACTGATGAGGCAAGAAATCAGTTTTCAGTCTCAGACGGAACTGTTCTGGACAACGGAAAACGGTGAATCGAATTTTCATTCTTTATTCGTTTTTGCAAAATTAATAATAGAGAATTTGCTTTTCTTGTCAAAGATGGAATTCCACTCTCATAAATGTCATGGCTCTATATCTCTTTCTGTGACCCTGTCCATACCTTTAGATGATTTCCTTCTGCTACTGTCGCAGAGAAATGGAGTGAGCCAAAGACTGAAACTTTATTCTTAGTCAAAAGAATCAGAGTCCGAGAAGTACAGCTTGCTGTTTATTGAAGAATAAAGCAGCCCCGTGGTCCGACGGAAAGACCAGCGCTGGGTGTTTTATTGACATAAGAAAGCATTGATCATTCCCACCTCATAGCCCCAATCAGTTTGAATTACATCATTGTATTCTACCAATAATTAAAGGTTTGGTTATCACTAAATAATTATGCAATCCCTTGTGTAACTATAACATCAACTGGGTACCCTACCAGTCAAAAGTTTGGACACACCTCATTGTGTGTGTTTTATTTTTTAAATTCATTATTATTTTCTACACTGTAGATTAATTGAAAGCAAACAAAAATTATATACACATGGAATTATGCAGTAATCAAAGAGTTAAGCAAACAAGAATATGATTTGTAATAAGGTAATGATAGACTGTCGTTTCTTTTTACTTAGTAAAGTGGTTCTTGTCATAATAGTAGAACCGTAGTGGAACAGGATCACTAACTGTGTACCAACTCGACCCTCACAACTGATGATCCCAAACACGTTAAGAAGGCAAGAAATTCCACTAATGAACTCTAGAGGAAGAACTCCTGTTAATTAAACACCATTCCAGGTCCATTCCTCATGAATCTGATTGGAAAAAATGCCAAGAGTGTGCAAAGCTGCCATCAGAGCAACAGGAGATGTTTTCAGTATTAATCTACAATGTAGCTGATAATAAAAACAAAGGAATGGTTGAATGGGAAGGTGTGTACAAACTTTTGAATGATAGTGTATGTGCCATGTTCACACGTACGGTGCACAGGCAGCTTATGTCCGGTTCAGTTCAACGAGTTCACCTGGGCACTCAATTTCCAAGGACATGCACTGTCTGCCAACTCTTAGTGGACAGCAATGAAATCTTCAGAACATACACTTATCTACGAAATGGACGCAGGTGTTGTAGTGTATCTGGGTTTTTCTAAGGCAGGGGGGTGAGGAGCCTGTGGCTGAATGTGCTCCCCTTTTGCCACAGCTCATCATACAGTGGATATACAGGGTTTCCAAAGATGGACTTGATTTTATCCCTCCTCCTCCATACGCTTCCAGGTTAGTTTTCTGGAGCCTAACAACCGAGTTGGCATTGACAGTGCTGTGTAGGCAGCACACTAACATTCTGGCAAATGATTTGTATGCGAATGAAGAAAAAACAGACCTATATGTGGAAGCACCTGGGCTTCCTTACACTGACAGCAGTACATGGAACCAACTGAGCATAAATTGTGGCTTGGTCTTAAGTCAAAAAGACAATTTCCTGTCTCAACGTTAGAGTTAGGTCTGTAATCCACATTAGCCAATCAATTGGTTTATGAAAGCCATTTGTATGAATACAGAAACAAAACCACCATAATATAAACTTTCTGACTGTGTTGTGTGCACTACAGGTAATTCTACCTGGTTTTGTTGGCCCTGATTGACTTTTTTTTTTTTATCTCAGTTTCTGTTCAAAGTGACTGACTAGGTGACTTTTTGTCCTTGTCTGAACAGGGGCATTGCTCGACATAAAGCTCTACTGGGACATAGGCCCCTATCCTCCATTACTCATTTAAAAGTCTGCTTCATATGGAATGAGCGGTAGTATGTGTTACACCAGCTACACCTGCTTAGCTCTATCAATATTGTTACTGCCACACTTTTGAAGCAACTGTGGGTAAAGGCACAATTGTGTAGATCATTATTATGAAGATTAACATTCTGAACATGTTTTTTTGTCAGAAATGCCATATAAGGAAGTTTCCTCAAGTCGTTTTTACACATTTGCATTCTTCTACCATAATAAATAAGGGAGGGACATATCAACCATGTTAATAGATATGCATGTTGTATACAGTTAATATAAATATACATATATAGTACACTATACAATAATCCCAAAAATATATGTCTACACACACACAAACATTTATATATTTGTATTATTTGTATAGTGTACTTTTTATGCTGTGGTGTTGAATAGCTTTTATTCTATTGGTTATTTTTAAACTTCATTTGTTCTGTCTACTTGCTGCTGTAATGATGCAGATTTCCCACTTCAGGAACTAATAAAGGTCCACAATTATTGGCACCTCTTGTAAAGATTGGTAAACACAATTTAACTGAAGCATGCTTCTCACTTAAATTAAAGTTTTGGAGTTGATTGGAGTGTGTAAGGACTTTCCAGCTGTAATCAATGACTTCCTGAATAACTGGGGTACAAATATGAGGCAACGCAGAGGCCAAATTCCCTTAGTCATCCATCAACACAGGAAAGACAAGAACACACAAACCAACTGAGAGAGATGTGTGTTGACCTTAATATGTGTGGGAATGGTTATAAAAAAATAACAGCTTGCATGAAAATGTCCATTTCTACAGTTATAATTAGATCATTGTAACTGTTACAAACCTGCCTGGAAGAGGACCCGCGTTTATTTTGCCCCCGCGTACATTGAGGGTTCCAAGCATCTCGGTACTCTGGATGATCTCCAGTGACAAACCATTGAGTTCAGCAAAGGGTGATGATGGAATGCTCACCTGAAGTCAAAAAAGTGAAAAAAGCTCATGCATGCAAGAGTTAACTGTGGTCAGTATAAGTCCAATCCATGTAGTCCCCACCATTTTGCCAATTTGGTATGAAATTGTTTTACTAAATACACAAACATGTACAATAATATGGAGTTGCTCCACCCACTCTGTGGCTGTATCAGCCTCCACTATTCTGGAAAGGCTTCTCACAACATTTCAGTCAACAGTGGTGCTCTGTTGGGACCAGGTCAGCGCTCAAAGTTTGGCTGTTGTTGCTCTTTGACGCTTTCATTTGACAATAATAGCACAATATAGCACAGATCTAGCAGGGCATAAAATTAATTGACTGACTTGTTGCATCCTGTGACAGTATTATATTTAAGTCACTGAGCTCTTCAGTAAGAGCCATTCTACTGTTCTACTGTGGTTTTTACAAAGAAGTCATGAGGAGGACCCATCTTGAATCTGTTTACTCTGTCTTTTTGGTCTAAACTGGACAACACAATAAGGCTTTGCATAGTTTCATGGCCGAAACCATCTCAGCAAGGTCGCTTCACCTCAGTGAAGAGCTAGATGAAGAGTGAAGAGCTTTCACTGTCATATTTCACATTTTATATCATATCTTATTTATTATTACATCACATGCTGCTACACTACTGCTTACATTAGTCTGGTCACTCTGTTACATTTCTCTGTTTACATCACACTGGTCACTTGGTTCACTCTGTTTTATATTACTGCGCTATTATGGCACAATGCACAATAACATTCCATTTGCACAATGTACATATTGCTGCTACATTTATGTGTCACGGCTCGGCCGGTGGCCGGTAGGGGCCACTGTTTTGATTTAGTTTTAGGGGCTTTTATTTTGGTATTTTGTGCATGTTTTGTTTCTCGTTTCACGTTTTCAGCTGTCCTGTGTTTAGTTTAGTCATTATGTTCTGTGATTGGTTTTCTGTCTGTGTCTGTGTGTATTTAAGTTCAGTCCATGTGGACCGTGGGCATCGGTCCAACGCCTCTCATACCTCATTTATATTCATGTCTGTCGCGGCCCTTGAGCCAGGTTTTGTTTCTTATGTTTGTAAATAAAGAGAGCACCATCATGGATACCTGCCTGCCTTGTGCCTGTCATCCATGGGGTAAATCAATATGAACACATATAAAAAACAAAACAATTTTTGGTGCTCCTTGTTTAAGTCTAAGTTTAAGTCACTTACTTTAGATGCGTGTTAGAAAATCTCAGATTTATATTTTTTACATTTTTAATTTTACTTACATTTATGCTTATATTTATAATGTTTGCACAGTCAGTAAGGAGCGGTTCAGGATTCATTTCACTGTGTGTTGTACTTGTATGACTACGCATGTGACAAATAAAGAATCTTGAATCTTGAGATGTGTTTTGGGAAGGATGAGAGATGTGAGAGATGATTGATAATTATGGACTCTGGGTGTCTGCGATTTTAGCGCTTGTCTGCAGTGTTAGCTCCAGTGTTTGCCAGACTGTTGAATTTCATAGTTAATTTCTGAAACTGTTAATAGGAAAAAAATGCTGAGAAATGGTGAAGAAAATGCAGATGTTTAGTTTAAATAAATTAATAAATAAACCTGCACAGTTGGCATGTGGTCATCAACTACAAATCACCTCTGATGCAGATCTATAATGATATAATATTAGACATTATTATGGGAGTTTCAATGTATAAAATGTCCCAGCCTTTACCGTCTTTCTGCATTATGTTAGATAATCTTCTCCCATTCTTTCACTCTTCAACTCTTCCTAAGCAGATCATTTAGGAAACTGGAGAAACCCCCCAGGGGGAAGCGGAAGGAGACAACAAAAGGGGAAAACAAGGAAGAGAACCTGGGGGGTAGAGGTAATGGGAGTTTGAGGTTGAGCCTGAAACTAACCTGGAGAGTATGAGGGGGAAAAAAACTTTTACATGAACGTAAGTCAGTGTTTATCAACCAGCTGCATTACACAGTTTATTGGTTTCTGGCACTTGAGTCACATCACTAGCTAAAGTCCTTCTAGAGCTGTAGCTGGTGTGTTACAGTTAGAAAAACATGAAAAGTGCAGGTGAACTACAGGGCTGGACTTGGAAAATGCATTTAAAAGTTACTTTTGGTCTAAATATGCCATTATAGCACTCCAGACTGGAGCATTCATCAAATAGAAGATGCTGCTACACATCTGGGCAATAACTACAGTTTATTAAATATAGAATCCTGAATATATTGGACTTTTACATATTCAAATGTGTATGTAACGTCCCTGTTAACAGACACATATCTCCAAAATGGTAGCTTTGCAAGAGAAGTCAAAAACATCTTTACTTTAGTTCTTCTGTAAGTGTAACATTTTATAACTAATTTTGGAGCATTTCTATTGGTCCATTCATCATGAAAGTTTCACATGATATAAAGGGTAAGTGCTATGCCCCCCCCCCACCCCTCCACTCATTATGATGCTACTACAAATGTAGGTGCTGGGGAAAGAGATGGTGAGGAGCTCTATGAGAAGTTACTTTAACAGACAAAGGTATTTTAACTTGCATGTCAATAGCAAGTCATTTGGCCAGACAATAAACAGACCCATCCACACTGATCTCCAGAAGCTACACAAAAGCTCACCCTAAGGACCATAGAGGGGCCTTGTAAGCATCCTCTAGAACACCAAATAGGAGAAATAGGATACCCTAAAGGCCTGCGGGCCGGCACACTAAAGGACTGCAGGGTGCCAGTTGGGTCAGGGTGAGATGAGAGCTCAGCCTCTTACCAAGAATTTATTGAGGTGAGGTTAGGACCAATGAGAGGTGACTGGTTTAATGCTGGCTGGGAAACAAATCATTCAGGTGTCAGCTGATATGTATTTGTTTATTAATATAACTTGTCTGGCTCAGCTGATGGCCTGGTGGTTGGGGAGTTGGCCCTGCGATTAGAATCCTCCTAGTGGCACCACTAAGGTACCGTCCCCACACACTGCTCACACTGTTACGGGCTGCTTCACTATGTATTTGAATGTCATTAAAGTCCATGGTAGTGTGATGATCAGCAGTCCCAGCACTTTTCTCCATATCCTCCTGAGAGCCGGCCCATTCATTTATGTTCATTATAATGGACATTTTTTTCACCTGTATCTTCCTAGTCCTATAGTGTTCTGTAGAGGACATCCTGGGCTTTCCAGTGATGTGTCATGTGAAGGGTTTGCATGCTGGGAACAAGGACTGCAATGGCAAGACATACATGAAGTGCACCAAATACAAGATGTTCCTCTTTTTCACCTAAAATAAAACATGCTTCCAGGACTATCACAGCTAAAATACCCAGAAGATGTTCTATGGCTTATAATTCACTGTTGAACTAAAATACATGATTTGTTGTCCTTGCAAGCAACAAGCAACAGAGGAGTGATACAGTGTATTGTTTTGATCAAACTGAATGTGTTCTTGGGTTAATATCACATTTTTTATTTTCTAAATTCAGTTCAATTTTTACGCAGAGATTGTCCTGTTGTCCTCTAAAGTGGACATGCTGGGAAATTAAAATAAAAAAAATATTCAAAGAAATTTAAATTGTATGGTGTTTTTAGGCCCAAATAGATAGGAAATCACACACAAAAAAAGAAACTGTAAGACACTTTTTCTTTGATTCTCAGGAGAATATAGTGTACGTCTTGATTTTTGAAATCGAGATTCAAGACAATTGTGGTGAGAAACCAAAGTGACCATCATTAACTAAAATGGGAAAGGCATTCATTCTTACTAGTCAGAAATGAAACTGACCATGCTAAATATTTTTCACACTGGTAAAAATTGAATTTGTCAAATATGTCCAAATATTGTTTGTGGCACTAACAACTTTATCAAACTGAATTTCTGTTATTGCAAGTTTGTTTTTGGAATCAGAGAGCCTTACCTAGACCTTTCAGTTGTCTCGCCTTACACAGGGATCACTGGGAGAACTGGAAGGACCATACGAGTGAAGACGTGTTGCTATGAGGCCTCGATGCCGACAGAGGGCGCTGTCCCCCCACGCTGAGATGAGTAATCGCGGGGCTCCGTGTTTAATCTCTCAGCACGTCTTTCCCTGTAGATGCGAGGGGAGGGAGTTGGATCCACAACGTGTCGTTTGTGGTCGTTGCTTTTGATGCGTCAGGAACGACACATATAAAATAAAAACACTTGGCTTTTACGAGGCAAATAGAACATTTCTGCAACTAGGAAAAAACATCCTGTGGACTTCGAAATTAAATAAGTAACTAAATCACAACGCAACCAAGTGAAAGCTGAGCAGAGGAACGAGGAGAGGGAGAGTTTTCTCAGGAGAAAGGAAGCCGGAGCGGGTTTGTCTTCACGATGTTTTGCCGAAATCAGTCGGCCAGGGCTACGGTCGCTCGGGGCTCGGCTCTAGAAATGGAGATACGGCGAGGGAAGTTCAGGCACAGTGTTTTGATGGACACGCCACAGGTAAGTCACCCGTCCGCCCGTCCAGGTGCGAGGCTTCCTCTTCTCCAGCTTCCCAGTCGGATTTTGCGTAGAGTCTATTTGCGTAAAGTTTCCATTTGTCACACGTACAACGTGAACAAGTTCTTTCTCCGTATGTAACCCATTTACCAAGTGAAGCAGAGGCAGGCAGGAACACAGCGCCCGGGGAGCAGTGTGTGGGGACGGTATCTTACTCAAGGGTACCTCAGTGGTGCCACTAGCAGTCCTGAGATTTAACCCCCGACCTTCTAGATCTCAGGGACAACTCCTTAACCACCAGCTGCCCCACTTTTAATGGTGATGTGCTTACACCTTGGACCGAGAAGCAGCTCAGTTGTAAGCTAGAACGACTCAAGAAGCTCCTCTTCACTTTCTACGGCATGAAGGGCTTTCAACGGATTTCTGAGTAACCATAAATATGATTTCAGAATCAGAAAACTCCTGAAGGAAATGCAATGACTGCAAAGAGACACATAGACAAGAACAATATAAATATGAAGTCTAAATAAATCTAAATAAAAATATGTAGAAAACGTCTGTATGCTACTATATACAAAATGCTGGATGTAAATAGATATGTAGTTCGACAATTGTGGTGAGAAACTGTCTCTGGGAATCCACTGCATCACTTCAGAATCAAAGTGATTTGTTTGAATCTGAGAGCCCTATCTGGGCCATATGCTATATACAAATACTGGGTGTAAATACTATAGATAAGTAACTTAGTTGAGTAAATTTCTAATGAGAGAGATGGTATTTAGGAGTACATTATTGCATGCAATAAAGATATTATAGTGTTGACATCAGTAGCGATATTGCACATGATGGTGTGATTCAGAAAATTGTTCACAAACCTCTCACAGAATTGGCTGCTTAGAAGAGATAAACCACCTTTCTTAGCCATTTATGTTTTACGGTGATAAAAACGTTTTGAGTGGAAATTTACTAACAGAGTGTGTAGCCCCCTGACTTCCTAACACCACCTGTGTAAACTAACACTCTTTGTGGGCGGAACCACAGTCTGTGTAGGATTCGTGGATTTCCTCTTCAATAATGTAAAAGGAGAAAAGCTTTTTTTTAATGGAAGTATTTGAGGCACCGCTTGTGTTGTTCCATTACAAACACTAGCACATGACCTGCCTTAAGAACAGGCTGAGTTGAGCCACATATTATTTTACACAGCCTTTTCCAGTGAGAAGTGGAAAAACAGATTTTTTTGGGGGAAAGTTACAAGTATCCTTCATTGCGTATGCTTCTTAAAGGTGTATCCCCATTTATTTCAAAGCTCCTACATTAAGATCTGAACAACAGAGCGGTTTAATGGGAAATGTGCTGTTGTAGAGAATCTCTGTGAAGCAGAATGGGTAACAATGGGAGTGACAGGAACCAGAAATGCCTTTGAACACGACCATATGATACGTTATTGCATATGTGTTAGTGTAATGTTATCATTTGTTGTAATGGAACACAGGCGTCCGGGGAACGTTCCTTGCTCAGGGGTCCCTCAGTGGGATTCAAACCCACAACCTTCTGGTCACAGGGCCAACTCCCTAACCACTAGGCCACCAGCTGCAAGTACTATTTATTCCTGACACATTGAGTTGCAATGCTTTTGACATAACATGTGTTTTTTAGAGGTATTTGAAGCGTGGTAAAATAGTCCCTATTGGAAATCTGTTTTTCAGCTTGACTATTTGAGCATGTATGGATTCACATTAATTGGCTCTGTTTGCATTGGAGGCATCCTGGTTCCCATATAAATGATTGAGTCGTGCTACAGTATACCATTTTAGCTTTGCACTGAGTGATTCAGTTCACTGGGACTGAGCTATGCTGAAAAATGAGTTGAAATCCCTTTTAAAGTCCCTGGTTGTAGAAACCTCTGAACCCAGAGTGTGTCATTAGCACACAGTGCGGTGGCCCTCAACCAGTCCCACCTCCAGTTTGGTTTTTCATTCAATATTCACATGTATTCATTCAAGCCATTGTTTGCCTTGCTAAAAATATCCCACAATCCGCAATGGTTTCCTGATTCGCCTTTTCTAGGCTCCCAGATAACTTTTTTCAATTGAGTTACGCTCTGTTTCTGCACCTTTCGGTATATCTGATGGGGTCGGGTTTTAAAAGGGATCGTTTTACCCTGTGCTGGCAAAGTACGGGCTCGGAGTCCATAGACTGGCTGACCTGATTGAACCACACAATGCCAGGTTGTGTATACTGGGCTCAGATTGCCATGGACAAGCAATTAGAAAGTGAAACAGTTCTGGGTTACCCTTACTAATGTTAAGTATAGGGAAGTAGCCTTGGAAAAGCTCACAGCATGCAGATCAGCTGTGTGTTATGCGAATCTGAGGAGCTGTGCATCAAGCAAACTCTGACTGGTTGTATGATAGATATTTACACAAAATCAAAGGACCAACCGATAAACAGGTTGAGAAGAGGCTTGGTTGAAACATTATGGTTCTTTAACCCATCTTCAAAAAATTACAGAACCAGTGAGTACAACATTATTTCTTGGAGAGACATAGAATAAACACTTCCCTCGTACATATTCATCTACCAATGTGTTGGTTGTCACCTGTAGGGTTTTAAAACGATTATTTTGACCAGACAGCAATGATATACACTCTACTTATACTACTGTGGACAAAAATTATTATTATTGTCATGTTCTATTCGTACTTTATCGATCCAAGAAGGAAATTGTTGTCTTGTCTCTGGAGCCTTCGTCAAACTACTTTAAAAGCCCTTCGGTCATCTTCTGTCTTTAGGCCTCTGTAAACTCAGCCAGCAATATCCTGTCCATTTTCCCATATGTGTGTATTTCTGCATGCCTCACGGCCTCCTGCTCCTCTGCTACCAGCGTTCTGTCATGGTATGTTTTCAGCATTCTGAGCAACATCTGCATTTTGCCTGTTGACTTCTTACCTACCCAGTGTAGAACTGTCAGTCAAATAAATGAAACATTTCAGAATCTGATGTGATTTGTTCCAAATTATCTCCATGGTAATTGATAGTTTAAATTCTCCAACTGGACTTGTAGTAGGAAACAGCTTGATGCACTTTTCACATCTGGTGGTTTTGTTTTGCTTTCTGCTTAGCTTTATAAAGACTCTCAGGGTTGGGGCCAATCATGGATTGAATGACGAATGCATGGTCAACTCCAATTCACGTTCTGGAGTTAGAATTGAATGCAGCTGAAGAGATTCCACAGAATTCCACTTCCTAAGAATTTGACCAATGTATGTTTTATACATTAAACATGTTCATTTCACAGATCACTGTTATTAGTAAGAAATAAAATACAAACTTTGATTGTCTTATGCATGCACATAAATGACCCTAACAACAGATTCCTGAATTAGACCAGTAATGTGTTCTATACAAGGTGGAGTTCATGACGTCTAAGATGAATTTCGTTTTTGTTTTTTCTATTTTTCATGCATTTATTGGTATTTGTAAGGCACCGTGATTAAAGTTTCAATGTAATCCTACAAGTAATCCGAAATACATGCTAATAAAACAGCAATACATGGAATTCCACTGCCTGACATTCCAATTCAATTCCAGTTCCGTTTTCCTGTTTGAATTGGAATTGTTGTGCTCATTCCTGAATTGACCCCAACCCTGAAGGCAATTTAGTTTGTCTTTTTTTTTCCAATAATGAATGGGGCCCTTTAAAGGCTGCGTATAGCATACATGACATGTATGTCGCTTTAATAACTCGTGTCTCATGCATTTTCAACAGAGTCTGTGAATATTTTCTAGGCCTACAGAGTGTGGAGACAGAAATATAGGTTGGTTGAGTAGCTATTCTAGGTTAGGTTTTGGGTTTACTAAGGAAACCACTCTTTCTGAAGTAGAAGATGGTTCCTTTCTTCAGGTTTGCTGTATTTAGCCTGGGTTGTGATAGTGGGCTACAAGATGGTAGCGCAGAGCAGCAGACCAGCAGGCGTTTGAATTTTAGGCCTGTTTTTTTGTTTATTGTGTGGCCCATGAAACCACGATGGCCGCCTACGAACGGATTCTTCTAGGTTACTCTGGAGGAAGTGGTTGGATGCGATGGAGGTTGGAGAGCAGCAGACACACCCATCTAGCCACACTCCCACGCCGCCTGCTTTTTTCCCAACATCCTGCATGAGACATGTGCAAGTATAAACCAGTCATTGTAGATTTTCTCAGAAGAGCATTCACCTTGACAATGGTTCCAATAACCTTTCCCTTGAAACAATACACCCTGGAGCACCCTGAGACCATCGTGTGAATCTTCTACAAACTAGTTTTTTGTCTGCAAGGACACCAAATGAAGTGTGTTCTGTTTATTTATTTACTTTTTCAGTTTTGTGCTCTTCCCATTGACGGTGTGAGCAGCGAATTTCCTTTTAATTCTCTTCCCATGTTCCTCAATGATTCTCCAAGGATATTTTGTGTTGGTCTAGTGCAGAGGCATGTGTTCTCCTGTAGTTTGTACCACAGGACTCTGCCACGTGGAAATGCTTCTTGTGGTTTGGCACGAGAAATTGTCGAGGTTTTGAGGAAGAAATTGTTAACATGTACGCTGCCTCGGCTCAATATGAAGAACCCGCTTTTCTCCAAAGAACTAACCCTTGAGTGGTTGTGCAAAATTTGAATGTTTAAAACTGAAAATCGAAATAGAGCACCAGATACTGTTTCACTCTTGTGTAAGTTATTGATTTGTTTCTTGTTTTGCTGTTTCGATGAGTCAGAAAACACCAGCGTAGGAGAGAAGGCTTAAAAAAAAAAGGTGCCAAAAATACTTTGAAGCGAAGTCATAGAACATTGTTTACCAACCCTAGTACTGGACGTACACATACTGTTCCCAAGACACTTAATCTAACTAATCAGCTTGTTAACAACACCTAACTGACCTGTGTGTGTGAGAGAGCATGTGTGTGTCTGTGCCGAGGTATTTAAGCGTGTGTGTGTGTGTGTGTGTGTGTGTGTGTGTGCGTGTGCACACGTGTATTTCCAGGAGCAGGGTTGGGAAATGCTGCCTAGAAGAACTACTTTTTATTCTCTAAAGAATTGTTCAGTGCCTGGTTCTTTTAAAAACAACTCAGGCCACTGCATTGAAAGGTTGTTCAGGAAACCAACGTATTTGTGTGTCACGGTTCGGGCGGCGGCCGTTAGGGGCCGCTGCGTTTCTGTTTTTTGACTCTGTTTTCTGTTCTTGTTTTGAGGGCTTTTATTTTGTAGGTATGTTCTGTTCTGATGATGTCACGTGTTCTTGTGTTCCAGATGTCTTGTGTTTTGTTCCTGATTACGTTTAGCGTTTAAGTCCTGTTTGTGTGTTTTCTCGTCATGAGTCCATCGCCTTATTTACGCCTGAGTTTCGCCTCAGCGAAGCCTCGATATCCTGAGTTTATGCCCTGTCTGTATCACGTATCTAGTTCACGTTATCTGGAGGACCGCGTGCCTGTTTATTTTGTTCCTGTGTGCTTAATAAAAGTATCAGCATGGAGTTCTGGTCTGATGTCTGGTCCATGCCCCGAGGTAGCTCAGGACTGAGGAGGGCTAGCCCCCTCAGCCCTGACATTGTGTCACCTTTATTTTTGAGTGTTTGAGTATTTATTCTGATAACTTGAATTGCCATTTAACTGTAGGGTTTGCATGAAACGCTTTTCGGATATTTGTTGGTATTCCTAAACAAGCACTTGAATACTCAAAGTATACTAAAGAATTCTTAATATAGATTTTGATACAGATTACAAACAAATACCAGTATACCAGTGGCTAGCCACTGAAATAATTTGCAATATTTACTGTAGGTCTATTTATTTGTTTAAAAAAAAAGATTATGGTAAATAGGTAATGACTTTTTGATGTCATATTTGGCCATTTCTGATTGAAAATTGTCCGTGGATTGAAATGCGTTTGCTGCTTTAATCTCATTTGCAAGGCCTTCTGAGGCCTAAATTCCCTCAGCTCAAATGTAGCTGTCCTTGTGCTTAGTTAAGTCAAAGTCCTTGCTCGGATGCCAACAGTTCCCGTTTGTGAGAGGACGGTGCAGACATCATGGAGCTGGTGGCAGCGAGGAATGCAAAAAAAACCTCCCTTCCGGACTGCCAGAACCTCCGGACCCGGGGGAACAATGGAGGATCACTCAGTACTGGGGCCCAAACAGGAGTACAGGAGGACTTTAACAGAAGATCCCATGAGTTCCTGCCAATATGTTCTGCATGTAAAAACCAGAGCAGCAGCTAATCATATACACACCGAGGCCACCAAAGCCCTGCTCTTTAGAGCGGCGTCCTTAGTATTCAAGGCATTGCTTGTCCACATAGCAGCTGACTGGGAAAGAGGTGTTTTGGGTTTTGTGTTGAGCGGAAAAAAGCTGAGCCCAAGTCAAGAGCCCAGAAAATATCTTGGCCGAACATTATAATAAGGAGGACAACATCCCTCAATTGTTCACTGTATAGAAATGCTCTATTACAGGAAGAAGGAGAAGGAGAAGAAGCAATATCCATGTTGGACGTAGTCAAACAAAGCTCTTGGCACCAGCCTTGACAAGTTCAAAATGTTTCTGTATAATTATCTGCATCATAATTCTTCATTTGAAGCATTAGTGAATCCGCAAATTAGAGAATGCCTTTCCTCTGTTTGCAGCTCAGTACTTTCACTGCATAGTCTATTGTTCCATAATAATTACTGGGACCCTGTCATACACAAGTATGTTTACATGTTTGTATGTTTATGTATTATATATATATACCAATCCAAACAACGGCTGGGAGAATCTGGAACCAAACCTGTGTTCTCCTCACCAGCTCACACAATGTCAACTGCTTCTTTAAAAACAAAACAAATGTATTTAAATCTTTCTTGTTTGTTTGCATGTATTGTAATGCTAACAGAAAGACATTATCACACTCTGAAAAAAATGGCTCCTATGCAGTAGCAGTACTTTATGTGTGTGTTTGTACTGTGTATATACATACTGTATAGTATCTTGTCCGTATCGTACACCTCTGAGCAGCATACTGAACCACAGCCCAAAAAAATGCATTCATCGGTTTCAGTGGGAAATCGTTTGTCGAAGTGTCCCACAAGTTTTGATTTTATTGCTGTTTCCTTGAGGTAATATCATCAAGAGGTAATCTGTTTTTGTAGACACGCTTGTACGCATTTGTGCATTTCTATTCCTTCTGGAAATTAACAGGTTATGTGACTATGTGTCAGATATTATGAATTATATTGAGATGAACTGATGCACTGATTTCTTGGTACTAAATTTCAGAGATGCAGTAGCTGGCTTGTCCAAAAAATAGACCCTTCCCATTGTATTATAAACCTTGAATTTCAATTCCTGGCATCTTTGGTACTTAGTTCTATCTATTATTAAACAGTACAGCTTAGTATATTTCAAAATCTTTCTTTAATTTAGCTAAATGAATGTTCTGCCTTTTTGTATTTATCTTTTTGGAAGTATATAGTATTGTCTTAGATAATAACATCTTTATTTTATTCCAAGCCCTTTGAGCAGCTACCTGCATGAAAAATGCTCTGTAAAAGTCTGGACAGTGGGATTGTCAGGAACTCAAAATATTGGGGCTTAGACCTAGCATCATATTTTCGTCTGGTCCATAGGGTTTATTTATTTATTTTTAGGTTTATTTTCTTTCTTGAGGTGTGTGGTGGTGCTCATAGAGATAATTATGTTCATGAATGGGGGGGGGGTTGGTTTTATTTAGACTCACTGATCAGAAAGTATCACAACGTTCTGAATGACAAAAGAATAGATCTGTAACTAGCAGAATCAAAGCACATGTACCGTTGACTCCAGGGCAGAGATTTACCGATAACAGTTTCCTTTTCAGAAATCAATATAAACTTGGTTAGCTGTACAAGGAGGTGGCCATTCATAATTGTGACACTATCTCTAGTACCCTTGACCCCCCTTCTCTTAAAACACAAGGACATCAAGATGTGACGCTGATTCTTATCTTATCAGGGCTGTGCAGAGCTAGCATGTTGGACATTGCCTTGCACTGTAAATGGTGGTTTTGTTCTTAAGTATCTTTCATGCTATTGACTGTATGATGTTTTTCATGGAAAAGGAGACAACGGCCCAGTGTTTGTGCCTTGGGCCATATGTTAGCCACCAGTTTGACATCTATTAACGCCATGTCCACACGTACACGGGTATTTCTGAAAACTGAGATTTTCCATTTTTGTTTGATTTTTTAAAAATTTTCAAAAATGTCTCCGTCCATGTGCAATCACAAAAATCGCTATCTAAAGCATGCCAAGGCAGCAGGTGGCGCTATAACCTTTAACCGTATGGCAGTCCGTGACCAGTCAGAAGACTTGGAGGGGAGACGTCATTACAAGAGACAGTGAGTGTGTCTGAAATCGCGCACTTACGTGAGTGCACTGAAATGTAGTGCCTAGTGCGCACTGAGCACTTCCTTCTGTAAATGGAACACTGACGCTTTGCCTTTAGTGGAAGTGATGGACCAACATTTGATCGTGATTTTCCAGTCCACCAAAATATCTGCTGGCTTTTGTTTTGACTTTCCTTTTGATTTTATTTGCTTTTGTTGTCGTTTAGTTGCCTCTGCTTGTGTTTGCACTGGCATTTCATTGTTGGCCGCCTTTATTCAACTCTGGAAACTTGTCGAAACCCCCCTCCACTACATAGTCAAAATGTCGTTTTCAGTGCACCATCCGGGTACTTTCAGTGCTAAGCTGTCAGTGTGAATGCACTACGCACTAGAACATAGTGTTTGAAGGGAGCAAGTGCACCATTTCGGACACACTCTGTGTTGAATAAAAGAGCATCCGAAGGTGATTCTGACTAGAGCCCGACCGATAAAGGATTTTGAAGGCCGATACCGATACAAATATTTGGTGGTTTTAAAATCCGATATTCCGATATATCGGCTGATGTGTATATATATATTAGGGCTGTAAAGTGATTAATTAAAATTAACTAGTTAATCGCAAATCTGGGAAAAAATGAATCGCGATTAATTGCAATTCTATGTCAACCCAATATATAATATATAATGAACACACTAAGTCATCAATTTTACAAAGAAGGCTTTGTTTA
>JBBPDC010000039.1:9197199-9210044 GCA_037974485.1 Hemigrammopetersius urotaenia | reverse complement strand
ATACTATACTATATACAGTATTCACCTTGTTTACATGGACCAGTGGCTGTACAGATACAGTAGGTCCTCTGTACCTTCATGGAAAGTGCTCACCAAGCATTCCCCATGGTGGTGGATGAGAGTGTGTGTGTCCAGCTCAGCAGGGGTACTGCCACACAGATCTACTGTCTGCTGGATTGCTGCCTCTATTGGTCCTGTCGCTGTTGTTGTTGATAGTGAGACGTATTGATGAAGGATTAGATGGAGCAAAGCTCTACTGTTCACTTTGAGAAGATTAAACTCTTCCTGAATCGTTTAGGGTGTAGTTGACTATGAGTGGAGAATAAGAATGGAAAGAGTTGGAAAAAATTGAAGAATTTTTATTGCTAAGTTTTGTATGATCTGTAGTACTGGTACTGGTAGTACTGGTCTCAAGACCTGAATAATGAGACCAGAATAATGAGCATAGGAACTGGAGACCCTGTTTCAGAAAAGTGTTAATCATAAAAAAACAGACCTAGCTTGAACTTCTGCACGTCTGAACTCCAGCCAGGAGTTCACAAGGAGTTAGACCATAGACCAAGGCTTTCCAAGGGTCATAAGTGGAGGTCACTATGCACATGCGAAGGTCACTCATTCAGTCATCCACCTGTCCATCTTTAGAATATAGTAAGCTGATAGGCTTTTTCCCTTGTTGTTAGTTCAGCTGGAAGGGTGATTAAGTAGCTTTATCATGGGCTTTATGTTAGTCATGCTGTGTGAACAGGACTCTAGTGTTGCTTTGCATCCAGGAGTTCAGCAGAAGAGCACATTTAGCTGAAGACTTTGCTTCACTTCAACGTTTGCTAAAACTTAATACTATCCCAGTCAACATCTTATTTGTTTGGACTTTGTTTTGGACATTTGACTTCTTGTTTACTGGGTTGTGACATAAATGTGACTGAATCCACTTGATACAGGCTTCTGGCACTTCTTGCTCCTTGCCTGTGGGGTGGAGTGTTTGGGAGGAGAATAAGGCACAGGCTGCTGGAGAAAGAGGGCATTGTGTTCGGTCACCCACGCCCCTTTCCAGCCCCCTATGCCCCTGGCCCGGGCTCTGGCGTGGTCAGAGTGGGGCTGAAAGGACAGTCTGTGCACGGGAACCAGCCAAATGCCTCAGCTTGAGCCAGCTTCCTTTGAAAAACAGCAACCCAGGAGTCGGGGCACTGGAGGAGACCGCAAAGCTCCAAGCATCAGTTAAGGCCCAGGCCTACTGCTCCATCCTCGGGCCCCCTAGTCAAACCTGGCACGAACACTCTACCTTCCGTCAGCCACCCGAGAAACATCAATATGCCTCAGTTGGGCCAGAAAAAAAGCATCCAAAAGCTACCAAATTACATAAGTGTCAAAAGTTAATTTACTAGCATATATATATATATATATATATATGTGTGTATATATATATATATATATATATATGTATGTATATATATATATATGAACCCCCAGTTTTACGCGGATCAGGATTTGCGGATACAGTCAAATGCAGAATTTTTTAAAAACTGAACTCATAGTTTTACATGGAAATAAACACTAACGCGGAAACTGCAAAAATCCTCCACCCTTTTGGCAATAAATAGATTTTTTCTGGATGTTTTCACAAAAGGGGACCTGTTCACCTTCGCGCGTGTCCCAATACTTTTGTCCCATGACTTTCCGAGTTGCATATCTCGGCGGGGAAAACACTTTCTGGCGGGGAAGGACACTTCAAACTCCACAGTTTGGTAGATCTCCAGGAGACCTTTCCAACGAGCCTGCATTTGTGTTTTTAGCTTGAGTAGATCAAGTTTTATTCTCCGATAACCGCTCACCTCACCGCGGTGTCCCAATACTTTTGTCCCGAGTGCATATCTCTGCGGGGAATTTAAATTTGAATACGGGTTTACCTTTACATTTCCTTTAAGGGTAATGCATTAAACTGGGTTTAAAATGAAATTAAAGTGTTCTGGGAGCATATTTGGATGCGTATTTAGGGTTTACACTATAATATTTGTAGGTTGTTTTTTTTTTACCAAAACAACGCATTTTTTCACTATACACGGGTACTCTAGGAACGTAATGTGACGATAACTGTATATACTGTAAACCCCCACTTTAACACGGGTTCAGTCAATTGCGGAATTGCAGAGATCCGAACTAATAATTGTTCGATGAAACCCCCACACTATTGCAGAAACTGCATTTATCCTCCGCGCCCAAACATAAACAACCCTGCATGAGGACAAGGCGGTGTGGCGAACAAAGCCTGGCTTGTGGCAATATATAATTTTACATGCATTTTATTAAGAAAAATATCATTTACTAATTGTTGCATAAATATTAACATAAATTCAGCTAAATTTCCATATAAAAAAATAACGATACATTTTTTTGGTACTTGTCCAAAGAACACAAAGAAAGTGCGTCTTAGGATGGCGAAGTACTGCTGTACTCAGAGGTGGGAGGTTTGAAAGCAGCTGTGGAGCGTCTCGGGTGTTTTTCATTTTGTTCTTCCTAAAACTCTGTAATTGTATTAATGTAAATTAAATGAATTAATTATTGTATTCATCTGATTATACCAAAATAAAACGCACATGCATGAATTACAGTATAGTGTATATACAGGGGTAATAATGGTATTTTACATTCTAGCAATGCGGGAGTTCAGTGTAAACTGTACAATATGGGTTTACCTTCAAATTTTTTTTAAAGGTTAATGAATTTAAAATGAAATAAAAATGTTTAGGGAGCATATTTGGGTATATATTTAGGGTTTACACTATAAAAATAGGCATTTTTCACTATACACGGGTGCTTTTGGAATGTAACCCACACGGTAGCCTATACATGTTGAAATATGGACCCTGTCCAAATATGTCATAAAATACAACTTGCGAAAACATTGCAGTGTGGTAGGCCTGGCTTTACTGTACCTCTGAGAGTGCTTTTTCCTGTGTTTGCATTCTTTGCAAGGGGGAGCATAAGTGTAGCTGTTTCTGTGCTGTATTATTGTTGGGACAGTTGTTTTCTCTATAAACGTAGCTCACTGTAGCAGTAAAGTGCGTACATGACTTCACATGTTGTTCCTGTATCTGAACAAAGTGTATCTGGGTTGGGAAGCAATCACTTTAATTTATAAAGGCCTGCCCAAACAGTGCAGGCCAAAGACGAACACATACAATAAGAGCCCATGGTCTGTTTTTTCCTCACAAGCTTTCCTGCTGAAAAAAAGGAACCTTCAAAAGGAAATTTCAGACCTGTTGACTTCATGCTGGCATGGTTGCGTATGTGCTGACCTACCCCTCCCCGGTCTCGCTGCTTGCCTGCTCGGCTGTGTAATTGAATCACGCCTTGTGGTGGTAGTGTTGGACGAAGGGCTGGACGGAACAGCAGGAGGGGTGTTTTAGCACCAGCCTGAGTGATTTCCTCACCTCGGACTCTCCAGAGGGGGGTACTGGTGCTGCTGGGTGGGGGAGGTGTAGGAAGACTAAGAATTGAAGAGAGAGCTGTTTTTACAGGATTTGTTCATGTAGTGTTGTCTGACTAGAGGCTTGACTGGCTGCTCTTCAGGGTAATTGATGTGTGGAGCCCTAACTCAGATAAAGCCTAGTGGTTAGGGCATTCGCCCTGCGACCAGAAAGTCTGGGTTCGATTCCCAAGACCGCTAGGCACCTCTGCGGTACCCTGAGCAAGGTACCGTCCCCACGCACTGCTCCCCGGGCGCTGTGTTCATAGCTGCCCCCTGCTTCACTTGGTGAATGGGTTAAAGGCAGAGGTTGAATTTCGTGCTGTTCACACTGTGTGCTGTGGTGTGTTCACGTATGACAAATGGTCACTTTCACTTCTTTTTCTTTCATAAGAATCAAGAAAACCTGGTATTCCTTTCATCATGGGGTTCATGGACTGAATTTAAGCATAATTTGCCATTTACATTTGCGGCATTTAGCAGACACTCATCTAGAGCGATGTACATCAGTGCTCTAGTGGTCCACATCTGTTCTTCAAACCTGAAGAACTTAAATCAACATCCGCTATTCAACCAAGTTACTGCCTTGACCAATCCTGTCAAAAGAAAAGTCCGAGGTTAAAGCATAGGTAAGGAAAACATGGAGTTGAGAGTAAGTGCCTGAAGGTTTTTTTTTCCTTCCAGCATTCATGTCTAGCTCATTCTTACCTAAACTGCCTGATTTATTAGCTCTGTGTAATTTTATTAGGTCTGTATAAGCTGTTCAGTTTTGCCCAGTGCTCTCCAGTGATCTCACGGACTTCTTTTTTTTGTAAGCAGAACTAATTGCACAACGTATTTTTGGCCAGTGCAGATGGTGATGCTTTGCTTTATTAAAGCATGATTTATTGAGCATTGCAAAACCCGAAACCTCCCTATTGCCTAGAAATTCACCTCCCTGCAGCGGAGCAGAGGTTCAGTGTGCTCTAGTGCTTGGGTGTCTGTCAGTACCCCCAAGACGGATGTGCTTCAGCCCGGCGCTTCATGTCTTGCATTATCACTAAATGGTTCTGTTAGATTTATGGCCTCCCTTAGTGTAAATGCAGTTCCCCTGTGCATGGTTAAGCTGCGTCAGCCTCCAGCTTCATCGATCCTGCTGCTGCCAGTGTGGCAATGGCTCTTGGAGCATGCAGGTTTATGAAAAGCACTTTTGCTTATCCAGGAAGGTGCTGAGAGGCCCTGCTTGCTCACACTTCCGCTCGCTGATGTCAATAGAGCAAGGGGGGAATGATGTAATTCGACCCTCCCCAAGCTGGAAGGGTCGAAGGACATTTTGGAGGGGGGTCCCAATTAAAGCAAGCCACTTTGGGACTGTTGCACTCAATGCCTATAGAGTTACAGTGTTTGCCTTTTATAAAGCTCCCTTGCTGAGGGTGACGTAGCGGAAGCATGTACTTTGTTCCGCTGAGATGTTCTACTGTGGAACAGCCAGCCCGCTCAGTAGATGTGTGAGCTGTTAAAAAGAAAAGAGAGAATCGCTTTAGTCCAGCATGAGCAGTCTCTAGAAGATTAGAGGACCATCGGTGTTAATAAAACACACCGATAAAGGCCGAGCTGCACTTTTGTTTATTCCTCTCGGCTGAAACTAGGCTCATGACCCAGTTTGATGTCCATAAATATACAAGTTTGTCGATAAATCGCTGCTTTAAATAACGCAGGCCATCTTCTGCCAAGAGAGAGAGAGATTCTCTTCGGGAAACAAGTTGCACGGGTGTGTAATCTTGTCATCACAGGGAAATCTGTAGGTTAAGCCAGCTTACTGTGCTGCTGGATAAAGTGGCAGCATAACTCTCATTGGCTCTGGATGGATGAGCAGGAGGGCTGAGCTGTTATTGACTTCATAGCTTAACTCTTTCTTTGGATAGCATATAGTAACTGCAGTCTTCTGTTACACTGAGATCTATTTTAATTTTCCAATAGCTCCATATTTGTTTCTGTACATTAGTGATCCACTTCCCACATTAAACAGCTTAAGCTGATCATGAGCTAAATTCCTGAATGAAGCCTAAAATCTAGCTTTTGATCAGTCGTAGTCTTAGAAGATGGTTCTATATAAGCCTGAGGTCTGTGTGTTTGTTGTTATAGCTGGTGTTATGGTCTGCCTGATTGATTTGAATCATCCCCGTCATGGGTTGTGTTGGTTTGTTTGTTTTTTTGTAAAGCAAAAATCAATTCCTCCCCCCTAAGGCTTTTACAGAACACATTGATTGAAGCACACCATTATCAGCTGGTGGTATCAGTTACGCTCGTGCTCTGTTCTACTACCCCAGCTCTACAATGTGATATGCACTGTGCTTAAAAACACTATTCTTGCAAGACATTGGTCATCCTTACAGCCAAACTAGTTAGCGAAGGCCTTTCGCTCATGTAAAATGTGAAGTATCCTGTGAACTAAAAAATGCTCTTACATTCTCCTGTTGGGAATTTCTCTGTAACCTAATCTGAGTGGTTTAACAAGCAGGACTAATGTTCCGTCGAGTGATTTAGTTTTGAATGCCTTTTGTTGTCGTCGTCACGACCCAAATCTGCCACCATGTGCCACAAGTAGTGGAAAACATTAGACGCATTTTTGTTCTGCCCCTCCCAGGTTAAAAGTCAATTACACGATTCACTCGGATAAGATTTAAAAGCATTAGGCAACAAAAACAATGCAATTCTTCAGATTTTTTGTGACGCGACGGCATGTCAAACAGGAGGAGGCCCAGTTTTGAATCTGATGTGTATATGAAGGAAGGAAGGAGTCCTCAGACGGGCTGCTTTCTGATAGGAAACAAGATTTTGTTTGTTTGGAATATAGCTTTTTTTCCCAGTGAGGGAGTAAACAGCATGGAAATAGCAGACAGAGGTCGTAAGAAAGGGCACATAGGTCAAATACCAATGGCAGTGCCAGTTCCAGTGGGTTCATAATATGGAATAGGCCTTTCGCTATAAAGGAATGTCAGCCAATGAGTCACTGCCATAGATTTGATTAGTTTTTTAAATACATTATATGATGCTATTTAAATACAGGCCTAAAGTAGCACCCAGCTAATGTTAGAACTTGGTGAATAAAGCAGTGTCTTAGGATCTTAGGAGGACCACTTTTGGTTCCTTGAATCACTTCAACTGCATTCACAGAGAGGTTTTTTAGGGAACGTGGCATCACTCCAGAGAACTGTTTGGCACCTTTTTGTAAAGTGTACCATACATCTGCACAAATACCGAGGATCCCTCTTTCTCTCTCATGGCCCCCTTCGCACCCCCCCACTCCCAGCTATATGTAACAGTGTAAAAGTGCAGCTGTTCACAAACGGATCCTGTTACTGTGCCAGTTGGGAAGGATTCTTACACAGCCACCATGTACTTGTAGATATGTTTTTACAGTAGCTCAGAGTGAACAGGCTGTAGGAATATTTAGAAGTGTGTGAGTGTTTGCAAAACTGCAAACGTCTGAAGCCTCGCCAACACGGCCCACTGGTTCCCACCGCTCGATTCGCTCCCCTCTCAGGTTTAATCTGTCTTTGTAAACTCCCTTGTCTTCTTCTTCGATTTGTGGAAAGAACTGTATTCTCCTCTTTCGTTTTCTTCCATCTCCCTCTACTGCCCCTCATGCCCTCTCTCACCCACACTCTTCTATTCTGCCCACCTTCTTCATCCTCTGCTCCTTTCCTCTCGCTCTTACCTCCCATGTTGCAAATTCGATCACAAAAACGCAAACAAGACACACAAACGTCCAAAAACGCAACTGTAGACTTTCAGTTACGGGTTGATGGGTCCTCATTCTTTCCTTTTCACACCTTTTATTAATCCACGCTTTCTCACATCACTGCAATTTAATAATAACCCCCCTTACCACTGTGTATTGGATCCCTGCACAAAGCCATTTTGAATTCATCCCTCGAATATTGGCCCGCGCCCGTGTTTTCCACAAGGCTGAATGGTGCCTGCTGTTCCTCCTGGCGGAGACCATCAGAAGCATCTTAATCTGGGTTCAAGTCTGTCAGCTCCCTGGCAGCCTCCGGTCTCCAGATGCCCCCCTGATCAGAAGACCAGACAGGTGGGCCTGTGATTAAACCAGATCAGAGACAATCGACAGAGAATGCACCAAAAAGGCCGCCGACATCAAAAGCAAACTCATAGAAATCGATTGCTGCACGTCATCATTTGTGCCTTTTTTTTTTTAATTCAATTTTCTGAGTGTCTTTTGAAAAGCATTTACTCGAAAAAGGAAAACAGCATTAAGTTTATCCGTATCAATATTTTGACGGTGGAGATACGTCAGTAGGGAGTTAAGCATCTGATCTGCTTTAGAGTTATTGTTTTATATTCATTTGTTTGGTTTTAGGCTTAATCACATGAATCTTTATTCTCTCAGACCTAAAAGGAAACACAAAATCTGGAGTGCATATGCTGGCATGATTCCTAGACTGAACTGGCAACTACTTGATTTAAAGAAAAATGGTAAATAAAATACATACTTTTTTGATGTATCTGCAATGATTAGTTGCCTGTGTGCATGATCATAATAGCAGTTTATTATTCTCCCACTGGTCCTTCTTACACTATTACAGAGTGAAATATCAGTTTAAGTTGGTCATTTGTAGCCTATGTGTGTCTGAATGTATGAGTTTATACACACACACACACACACACACAAATATACTAACAGCCTGGAGCCATAACCGTCTTGTCACCATAGGTCAGTTTGTAAAACTCCCCCGCAGGCTAGTGTTTAAGATTCGAAATAGACACACTCAACACACGCACGCACGCACGCACGCTAGCTCGCTCTCACCCACACATACACACGCACGCCTCCTCATGTGAGCCCTACTGCGGTGAAGAGTCACTCAGTAGCTGTGGTGGGCTTGGCTAATTGCAGCCCTCATACACACACACACACACACACACACACACACACACACACACTCCCTCACTCTCCGTGGACTCGTGCGCGGTATGTCCATCTCACCGAGCGCTCCAGCGGCAGGCTCTCAGACTGAAGGCGTCCCGTAGCGGAGTGCGGCTCTGAAAGATTCTGGAGCTTTAGGAGCTTTTCCAGGCAACTGACAGCATGAACAACGCGAAGAACCAACGAGTAAGTCTGCCAACCACGGCTTTTAAAAACACCTGCTCTCTCGCGGTTTATACTTCTGTGGACCCCTTTTTTGTGAGAAAAGTGTGTAAAATGTGACTGAGCGTGACTCGGTCCGCTGCGTTAGCGTCACCGTGCCAGTGTCCACCGTGTCCTGCAGGTGCTGTGGGGAGATTTCGGTGCGTTAATGGAGCTGAAATCAGTGTGCCAGAGACAGGATGGAAAGAAAAATATCACCTGACTAGATAGCTCGGGATAAGCACGAGTTCAATGGGGAACGCATAGAGATTATACAGCATAGATAATCAGACGCTCTTAATATGGATAGGTGGATAGATGAGTAGATATATGGGTGGACTGGAGATAGAATAGAAAAAAAAATCTATGATGCTGGAGTTGCCCCTGTGATCAGAAGGTCATGGGTGCGAATCCCAACACTGCTAGAGGCACAACTGAGCCAGGTACCATCCCCACATAGTGCTTCACTTGCTGAATGGGTTAAATGCAGAGAAGAATTTCGTGCTGTTTACATTGTGTGCCGTGATGTGTATGATAAATGGACACTTTAGACTATTGATGATATGTCCACCCACACATCCTTGCCCCTATCCATCCATTCATCCATCCATCCATCCATCTATATGCAAGTTTAAGAGTGTCTGATGCCTGAGAGCCTGTGCTGGATAATATCTTTGCACATGCTGCACGTTCCTCTGTGCACTCATGTTTATCTAGTTCATCTAACTAGTAGGCTACTTAGATCATATTATTTTTTCACTCCTATCTGACTGAGACTAGACCCCATGCTAGTTTTAGTTTTAGCATGCCAAAATCCCCTTTCAGCTTTGTGTGCTTTCAGCTTCGAGCGTTTTGTTTCACCAGATAAGCTTCAATTTTAAAATGGTTTATGAGCGGTTACAGATGTCACATCACCAATGTGTCTTCAGTAGCTGTGAGGGATGACAGTCCAGACCGTTAGGAGCCTCTGCATCCTGCCTAATCACCCATCTCTGCATCAGCTGGCCCCAAAGCTTCAGCCAGTCAGTTTCACTGCCAAATTTTACGGTATTGGTTTACCGATACTGCCTGCTGGAAAAGGCATAATGTCCAGCAATTAAATTCAATCAACTCTAATTAAATCAAATTGATTTTCACTTGTTTCTCTGCCCTGTGGGTCTTGCATGTAATCGTGGCATAGGGCAAGGGGGTGGTAGGTTTTTTCCCATTTGGCACTGGTGCTGCCGGACACTGTCGATATGCAGTGAAGAAATGCGACAATGATTTCTTTGCTCTGCAATGTTGATGCTGTTTCACAATTCCAGGGTGGAAGGGGATTCTTTCAGAAACACTGGAAACCCCAGGGAGGGAAGCAGGGAGGATTCTTTTAAAACAGACCATTGGAAAAGAATGTCTGTTGGATATATCATGTACTGAATCGACCGAGAGGCGGACTAAATGCATTCAAGGTCCCTAACTTGGCAGAATTCTGTGAAACTGAATCCTTGCCATTATTGAGGCACACTTTGTATTGCACATCAAGTGCTGCACCTGTCATGCCCTGCAGGGTGCTCATCTCTTGATGAATGGACAGGGGCCCCACAATAGCCACATACCTTATAAATTCCTCTGTAACTGTAACCTGACCCCAAGCTAACCATCTTTATTCACCCCCTCCACCACCCATCCAGATGAATGGCATTTAAAAAAAATTTTTTTTGCTGGTTGCAACCAGAGAGTGAGTCGATGTATGTGTCAGGTTGTATGTTTGAATTATGGTTTTAAAAAAAAAACCTTGCTAGGATTCAGAAAAGGTCAGATTCTTCAGAGATGATGAAGCAGAGAGACAACCTGCTCTTTCCTGTGATGTCTGTGAATTGCTGGATCGATGTGACTGCTGCAACGTAGGTTTTATTTCGGAGACATAAATCAATAGAAGCGCTATTAATTTCTGAAAGTTTGGCAGGTTTTATGATCTACTCAGACTCTGCGCTGCTGCAGAACTGTCATTTAGCTTTTGATCCAGCATCTTTTAGTGCAATCAATAACTGCTGGGAGAGTGTCTGGGGTTGAATTGGTGTCTTCAGCTTCTCAGAGTGCAGGAAATGCAGCATTTCTGCTTAATATCTTCAAACGCCATTAGTAAGTTAGCCATCTAGGTATGCATTCTTTAAAATAGGGGAGTTAAAATAGTTTTCTTGCTGTGATGCTATAGAAGAACCCCTTTTGGTTTCACAAAGTACCTTTAAGTCTTAAACCTGAACCAAAATTACTTACTGGAAAGTTCTTTATTGAATCATATTTGGTTCTCCTATGACCAAGTTTCATCCTGGTGATCTGCTCTGGAGAGTTTAGTTCCCGCTGGAGTTATTTTCCATTTATATTTTCATTCGTTTTGATTTATCATTGTAGTTTGTGAGTTTGGGATACATTTTCAATATCTCTAATTACGACATAAATGTCTTTTTTTTTAGCAACACATTGTAATTTTCTGCCTGGTTTACCAAATGTAGAGCCAAAATTTCTGCTCAATAGTGAACGTAGTGCTTCCGCCTCATTGCTGGAGGTTTCCTCTTTCAGTTCAGAATGCAACATTAGACTATTTAAGATTAAAGTTAGCTATTTATGTACTTAACTTGCTTCAGTTTTTCAGAAAGTGAAAGCTGTGCAATTGTTTTCATTACCTGGGCATGACAATTAATAAACAAAAATCCTAACTTCTTAGGATCTGTGTTATCCTTCAGACAGAGGTCATTTTCTTTGGGTGTTATGATAAAATGTTTTATTTGGAACAGTGATGAATAAACCTATGGTGCTAAATATATAAACTACTACCAGCATCATGAACAAATATGCAATAATACAGTTCTAATTCTTTAGGCCAGCCATGAAGAATTCATTTTGTTGTACATCTATAATATTCACGTGCTCTTGAAGGTCTTAACTGGATCAGGTGTGACTTTTTGTTTTCCAGGAGTATGGTTGGACCCTCCTGTTCTATGACACTGATCCAAATTATACCTCCTAATAGGTTTTTCCTCAAATAGGGCCAGTTTTCCAGAGACAGACTGAGCTTAGTCTGAGCCTAACTGCCATATGGTGATGGAAATTGCTCTTTTTATTTATTCCATGCATGGAATTCCAGAGAAGCCACTGGTGCAGACTGTGCCTGTATCTTTCTGCAGTGGCTGTCCAGCATTATCAAGGACAAAATCTTGTCTCAGTTAGATGCTGCTCTGCTAGGAAATCTGGGTCAGCTCAGTGGCCCAAAGGATTCATTTCTCAGAAGATTAGCGGGGTGTGAAGGTTCAGTTTGTAGGGGTGCATCCTTTACAGGTGTAGGCCTGTAGCTGCACAGCAGGACTGTGCCTAAAGGAACCAAAGAGAAACACACACACACACACACACACACGCGCTGAAGCACTGAAACACTCTGACTCCTCACTTTCCTGCCAGTCCTCCTTTTAGACCCATGTATTCTTTCCACTCGGCTTGTCCCAGCACAGTCTTGGGAGAGTTGCTTGGCTGAGCAAAGCCATTTACAGAGGAGCTGCCTCATATATTTTTAGCCCAGACAGTGCAATTTATCTTCTTATAGGCCAGGAAATGCTGAGATGCATATGTAGGTAATGCAGCGGGGCCGAATGGAAGCGATACTGAAAGTGATTCTGTGAGCTGGACACTACAGTGGTGTCAGTCTGTTTCATGAGTCCAGGTGAAGAAGCATAGCGCTGTCAGATCTGATTCAGAAAGCACTGCAAGGTTGTGCGTGTGTGTGTTTGGTGGGGGAGGTGGGGGTTGGTAGGATGCGCACTAGGATGAAGGAAGTATCACATCAGGTGTACTCGGTTAGGTGTACTAGATTTGTTTGGAGTGAAGGTTTGCAGAACAATTCGCTGGTGGAGGGAAAACACTCCCTCACTGCTGGCACAGCATGGACAGCTTGTCTAATGGTTTAGTGAGGACAGCTTGCTTGTGGGCCGGCTTGCTCAAGCATCTACACTAAACATTGCAAGGTGCACTATGTGGACAAAAATATTGGGACCATTATACCAACAGGGATTTTAATGACATTGCATTTAAATATATGGAGTTGGTCTCCCTTTGCAGCAATAACAACTTACACTCTTCATGGAAGGCTTTCCATAAGATGTTGGCGTTTCTGTGTTGTTGAATGGAGTTGTGCTCCATTCATTCTGTAGAGCATTTATGAGGTCAGACACTGATGTTGGACAAGAAGGTCTGGTTCACAGTCTCGGTTCCAGTTCATCC
>JBBPDC010000039.1:9172359-9197099 GCA_037974485.1 Hemigrammopetersius urotaenia | reverse complement strand
AGATCTTTAAGTCCATCTCATGAAAAATCGGAGCAGAAACAAAGGTGTTGCGTTTATATTTTTGTTGAGTGTATTAATGTAAAGTTGGGGAAACACAAGCCTAAGTATTTCATTACGGTAATGATGCAACTTCGTTATCTGTATATGACAATAAAACTTGTACTCCTCTACTCTCGTCATTGTAAGTGACAGCTCTGATTTTATCCTGCCATGGTGTGACCTTTATTATGCATTTAATTATGTATTTAGAATGTAGTCGTACTGGCTGTCCGGTTCTGAATGTGATCGTTCGTACAGATGTGGGACATGGTCCACTTCGGATGAAGTGCATTTGATTAGCTTTTCGCTAGTCCTCAGTCAGTAGAGCGTGTCTTGATCTCCTACTGGTTCCTCAAGGTCACTACTCCCACTTTCCACCAGGGCTCTATACTTAGAGTGGCTGGAGGTGCTTAGCCACCAATTAGGCTGCCTAAGCTGATTAGAGTGCATCTCCCCACCCAGGCTCAAGCAGCACAAAAGCCTAGGATTAACCACCACCAGAGAATACAGATCAGCCATTGTGTTTTAACGCAGCTATCAAAGAAACAAAACAGTTCTTCAACACTGCAAGTGAAAGCACTGTAAATGTTGGTACTAGGGCTGCCCGATATTAGGAAAATATGCGACTATGTTGTTGAGTGTTGCGATGGCGATATCAAATGCGATTAAGTAAAAACGTAGCCTTTCTGCTTTGGATTTACTGGTCACATAGACGCTGACTAGTCTATGCATAAAAAAATGAAATTCAATACTTCCATTCCAACATGTTTTTTTTTAAAGACTTTACTTAAACAGAGCATTTAATGCCTCCCATAAAACATTTGAACCATTGAACATTGTTGAAAAAAATCTGAAAACATAATTTAAATTATAGTAAATTCTTATCTAGAAAAAATAGCAAAAGGAACAAACTATAACAGTAGCACAGAGGATGAAGAAAACAGCCCAGTGATTTTTTTGCCCTCTTCTCTGTGGCACTGGGTGAAGTTTTGGAAAAAACACCATTTATTGCAGTTCAGTCAGTCTTTCGCGGTATGTATATTACGCATGTTTATCGCAATGACGGTAAATTTTGCGATATATTGTGCAGCCCTAGTTGGTACTATATCTAATATTTCTCATTATATGACCTTATTTCGTGACGTCCTTTTATTGTGTCAGGTGAGATGGTGCAGTGGCAGAGAATTTTGCTTTCATTTTGTTTCAAAACCTGAAAAGATCATGTAAGTAAATATAGTTAGAAATCAGTTTCATAATCTTGTAGTGAGAAATGTTGGGTATAGAAGACGAATGTCACATGCTTTTGCCCGCATAGTGTTTTTTTGCAGTGAAACCTAACAGTTGAGGCTTAACCTTCAAAGCCCTGATGGTAAACAGGTGTGCTCTGGTGGAGCTGAGGTGAACGTGCTGTGTTTGGGTGCACAGAGGAGATTAGTTGAGTTTTAGCAGTTGTCTCAGTGGGGGTGGATGAATACACCCAAGGCCTGTATATGCAAAGCATGAAGAAGCGTATTTGAGTCCCTGGTTACTCCACACCAGATCTATATTGCACTATAGAACACAGATCTTGCCACGTGCACCCATGTAGAAACTTGAACGCCAATGTAGCAGTGAAGCAGTTCTAACAGTGGGACTGGTCTCTCACAATTAAACAAATCACTGTTAATCCCAGGCTTATGCTGCCCGTTCGGCTTTGACTCCGCTTTTTATGTTATAAGCTTACAAGAAAATCGAAGTAATCAGTTAATCCAGCCTTGGTAATTGTGTAAGATTGCTGGAGAAGTACTATTATTGCTGTTTCCACACTTTATGAATCAGATTAGTGCATCAGGGCATGGCAGAATGTTGAGAGACTATAATACTAGCTGGGGTTTGTATAGACCAAATTTACTGTGATTAAAATGAATTAATTAATAGTATGTATGCAGGGCTCCAGACCAAAAGAAAACCTTAGGAGCCATTGGCTCCTAAAAACAAAATAGCTGGGAGCCATATTCTTTTTTTTTTTAAGAGCCGTAATCTTGACCAAATGTGAAATAAATAAAAAAATATTTTCACAGCACATTCTGTCTCCAGTCTTGCCCCACGTAAAGAGCGTTAAAATGAAACTCGAAATCGTGACAAGCTGTTGCCAAAGTGTTTTTCGTGAGATTTTCTTATTTTTCTTATATTTCAGAATGCGCTCTGCAACAGGTTGCATCAATCGTCCCAAACGAAACTCAGTCTGTTAATGCTGCTCTCGATAGAGATGTGGCGGTCATGAATGAGTCAGTTCGTTGGGAGCCAAATGAGCCAGATCCAAATGATTAAAAAGAGCCAAAATTCCCATCACTAGCTTTTGATCGAGCCTCACTATAATCACAGGACAGTGTAGTCGGATGGCAGAATCTGGTTGAGTGTATCTGCACATAATTACTTTATTTTAATTACTCTTGGTTGTTAGAGACTATCACCTTTGGCGACTTAAATGAAATAACTAGTCGCATTGGCGACCATTTTAGTTGCCATGGTGTGGAAAAACTGCTTGGTTTTCAATGTTATATATGGAAACAATGGGCAATTTTAAATGACAAAATATGTCTTTGCAACTTATGGTGATTGATCTTTATAGCTTGTGTGATTAGATAATTGTTTACCATTGCTTTAAATATTTAAATGACCAATACATACTTTTCCATGTTCATTGTGTCTAAATGACTAAAGCAGCTGAATAAGTGTGGCTGTTCGTAGTACTCATGTCATTGTGTGATGAAGTGAGGTCACCTCATTTATGAGACCCAAGAGAGAGGAGAAAATAGACAGCTTCTTAAAATATTAGGCACAGAAGTTCCGGAGGTCTTTGTCCTCATTTAGATCTACTAAGTATGTAAATGCTTGTCGGCTTTGGTTTTCTGCACTGGCTGCAAATTCAGCACTACAGAGGAGTCAGTCATTCTTAGTTAAAGCAGAGCTGCTCAGAACAAGAGTGTCCTATGTGTACAATGACCATTCTATATGTCATGGGTCAGAGGAATCTATGGTAATTGGTTCTAACTCTATTACATGGAAACAAGTGATCACTGGTTTATTCTGTCAATCTACAATTGCAGCATTGTCGCATATAAACCTAATCATGTCTACATCATCAAGTAATTATCCAATTAACCAACTAATTGTCCTATTCCTTTCATGTATGATTTTACTTAGAACTTGTCTTTCTGTGCCCCTTTGGACTGTGGATTGTGTAATCTGTTCTGTCTCTGCTAGCAACATAATGAGCTGAGCAAAATGCCAAGCACTGCCACTGTAATAAAGATACATGAACACTTTGCTGTTATACATAATAATGAATATAATTAATATAAAATGATGTGTGACAGAAGCGAGAAAACCCTGCCAGTAAGGCCGAGTTTTGACTTATTGGACAATATAGGACAATAATAATAATACTAATAGTTACCCAGTCATTATTTTAATGATTAATCAAGTAATTATATACACAATTTAAAGCAGCCAACATTAAACTTAAGCTCATATATGTAAAATTTGTAGCTGCAAAAGTACACATTTGTAAGAATCTCTCTGGGTGTGGGTTTCCTCTCTTTCAATGATGCAGTCAAAAGTGATATGGTTGCTAATAGCGTTCCCCTTGCAGAGAATGCTTAGACTGAACACAGCATTATAATGGCTTCTGGAATCTGTGTTTATCATTCAGATAATAAATTGTTTTATTGTAAACTTAACTCCATCGTTAGACCTGAACAGTTAAATTAAGTTAAGGTCATTTTAAAATAAGGTAACTTCATATAGCAGGTTGTAGAGCTTGAAGTATTTGTTTGAAGTATTTGTCTTGAACAATTGTTGACTTAGAATCTGGCTCGAATTCCACATTTGGATTTTTACAGCCCATCTTACCCCCTCAGCAAATCTTGATATGCATCTAGGGCTGGGCGATTAATCGACATTCAGAACCTATAATCAATAAAAAATTTTCCAGGTCGATTGTTTCGATTACTTTCCCTTTAAAAATATAGATAGTAGATAGTGTGTGTTTCCTTCAATTATTTTAAAATCAAGTAAAAACTTCATTCAAAAATCTCTTACTTGTAATATGTGAGCATATTTACTGTACAAAACTTGTCAGTGAACTATGAGGATAAAAAAATAAATAAAATAATCGTTCATTAATCATAATCAAGTTAAAATGTTCAATTAATCGAGACTTTGATTTTAGGCCAAATCGCCCAGCCCTATATGCATCTACCCCTACTTTATTTCCCCCCCTTACACTGGAGTTATGTGCATTGAAGGTTGCAAGGTTTGTGAGACTAGTGTATTTGCAAGAAACAGGCTGTCAGTTTCGGGCAGGAAGCCAGTTTAGGTCGAGTTTTGGTAGAATTTTGCTGGACTTGAGTTGAGTCTGCTTTCAAAACGTTGGCCTTTTGTCAGGTCAGGCCATTCTCTCAGGCTACATTTATGTTCAGGATTATGTGCTAAAATTTTAGGCTCAATTAAGTCTAGCAGTTTTGAGATTTGGGATTCACAGAAACAAATTGTTTCCTACACATAGACGCCACCTTTCCTTCCATAACCTTCAGCCAGAGCCCAGCTGTGCTGAACCCCCTCGCGTCTTTGTGGGGGAGAGCAGCTGGCTGGAGAGCCAGAGTTGCACACTACGCATTGCAGATAACACACGTACACACATCTCAAATGGCCTATTGTGCTCTAATAATGAGAGCTATGTGCTGCTGTTGCTCTAAATGGAATGCAATTTTTGCCTACATAATACAAGTTAAATGAATGGACATGCAGCCGTTAGACTGTTGTTGAATCCTTTTGGACAGTGAGGTTGTATGGAAAGCTATATTAAAACCCTGCCTTGTGATGTTATAACACAGCATGGTCATATATATATATATATGCAGTTATCTCCGTTTTTTTAGTATTAGCAAGCTGAGCCCTGTCTAGACATGCGGGTAGAGTTATTTCAGCGTTTATTTTGTGTACAAGCCTTTGCATGCCGCTAATGATAACCAATAATGTAAACGTTTTTGTTTTTAAGCAATAAAGCTTTCTGATTATGAATATTTATTTACCTTTACATTTTCTTTAAGGGTAATGCATTGAACTGAGTTTAAAATGAAATTAATATTTGGGGGCTTATTTAGGGTTTACACTATAAAAATATTTTTTTGTTAATAAAACAACACTAAAACAACACATTTTTTCTGTGTGCGTGTGCGCGTGTGCGTGCGTGTGCGTGCGCATGGTTAATTATGTGTATATGACCATGCTATTGTTTTCCTGTAACAGACTAGATAAAATGGCAAATAGCTTTGGTTTCTTTTGATTTGATTAGATTAGTGTTTAAGTTGAGATTTCTTTTTCTTGTTACATCTTATCTGTTTAAAGTGTCCGTAAACCAAATGTCATTGCACTTTTGTTCATATGGTAGTACTTTTAAAATAAAAGTGCGCAATCTGCTGTTTTTGAATTAAAATCATGCAATTAATCTATATATATATATAATGTGTGTGTGTATGTGTGTAATTTCAAAAAAGCCTATGTCCTGCTTTTAGCCTCAAACAATGGCTGTTTTTACTTTGGTAGTCATAGAAACTGGATACTGATGTGTATTTGTTTCACTCACTATACACCAAGTTGTATCTTCTTACATGTGGGAGAGGGGTCACGAGTGGGTAACATTAAATAGAGGACTGGAATCTTGTGCATAAGATACTGTATAGCATTTCCTTTGTTTATCCCAACTCATCTAATCTATTGTCGGCTGCACATTCAGAGACTTATTTTATTTTTGATTATTAAACGAGAGAAACCATTGCTGTTTAAGGAGAAAAACGGATTTAAAAAAAATATATGTTTTAAAGGGCTCTTTATCATGTTCATGATTAAATAGTGCATGTTTATTGCATTCATTATTACTCGTGTGCATATTATTCCTTTCTTCCAACTTGCTGTATACTGTCTTATACATTCTTAGGCATGGGAACATCTAGAATTACTCATTCTGACCCGCACCAGTGAGAAAAAGAGCACTAATGTGGGGGCGGCGGGGGTATAACTGCGGTCAGTTAATTGGAGGCTGCCTATGCTCAGTCAGTGAAAGCCAGAGTGTTTGGGTGTGGTCAGGAATTCCGCCTTTGTCTGTGTGTTTTGCTTATGGGTGTCACTCGCTGCACTTTTCTGCGCCGTGTTAAAAACTATGTGCAGTGTGGGCATACTTTTCAAGAAAACTGGTAGCCGCAACTTCTTGGCATAGGTGGAGCCAATATTGTTAATTAAAAGCATAACAAGTTATTGTTTATCGTGTTGTGCTGGACTGCTTCATAAACTGTCTTTGGAAAGCACTAATGTGACGGTTTGCCTGAGTTTGCATGCCTGTGGTCAGGACCATCCAATACCTCTCTGTCTCGCTCCTGTTCTCACAGATGTGTGTTCAGGCGAGCCAGCCCTTTTCCCATTTCCCGCATTCTGTGGTTCGCCCTGCAGTCTTCACTCTCACTCTTCGTCTAGCCTCTGTTGTCTCAGTCACAGTTGGCCCTGTCAGTCACAATGGTGCCGGGCCAGTTCATTTAAACAGCAGGAAGTGACCTCAGAATGCTTGACGTGAGCACTTTAGCTTTTGCTTTGAAACACTACTTTACTACTTTACTACTCTACTTCAAAGGCATTAATGTGGGTTTAATGACTTTTTCGTGCCAGAAATGGTCCTCTTAATGCCACAATGCACAATTGCTAAATAGTCATTTACCTTCGCTAAAGGTGGTTAGGGAGGTTAGGGAGGTCCCCCTGCGATCCAAAGGTTGTGGGTTTGAATCCCAGAACTGCTAGTGGCAGCACTGAGGTACCCTTGAGCAAGGTACCGTCCCCACAGACTGCTCCCTGGGTGCTGTGTTCCTGGCTCCCAGCTGCTTCACTTGGTGCGTGGGTTAAATACAGATAATAATGTTGCTCTGTTCACACTGTGCTGTGGTATCCCCCCCCCCACACACACACATAGAAATGACTGTAATATTAGAATACAGATACAGATTAGGCTGGAAAATGTTGGAATACTCCTTCAATAGGCTGGAAAATGTTATAAAAACGTTCTCTGGTTTTAACTTGTATTTTTGTTGCCGGTTTGAAATATCATCTCTCTAGGCTGAGGTTTTAGGTCAGCCAGATATGTTGACACAGCCTAGTGTTTCACTTAATAAAAATACACAGTGAATCTTGGCGAATGGTCACTTCGACACAGTCAGTGATGATAAATGGCACGTCATTGCTTTTAATTGCCTACATATATGAGCTACGAGTGTTTAGCACCACATTACCTGTTTTTGATAGCTCTGATTGGCTCCTCTATATGAAGTTATCACTGGGAAAGACATATGGCTCGAACGAGGGGTTAAAGTTCAAGTCTTATCCCCAGTGAGAGACCTCAAGTAGGCGAGGCATGTCAGCCCAAATAAACGATTTGAGGGTGTCTGTTTCAGAGACCCCCGCCCCCCACGAGAGTTCACACGAGACAATGAAGCCAAACCCTCAGGGCCTATTAAACAGGAACATTTTAGTGCACCCGGCTAAATACCAAATGCGTCAGATAATTCAGTGAAGAGAATTGGTTGTGGTTTCCGTTGAGATGTCTTGATAGTGTTCAGTACTGTGTGTGACATGCAGTAACCTAGAAATACTGTGAAGTGTCTCTTTTAGTCTCTTGACTCTCTTTCAACTGCTTAGCCATCGTCATATATACTCTTTCTCTTCTGCAGTCTTTGCCCTTTTCACTCCAGACAGTCTCTTGTTAAGTATTTGAGGCATTTTCAGAGGGGAACACATCAAAAGCTAGCTGTATTCTCCAAAGGCCAGAGCCACTTCCCATGACTCAGTGTGCTTCCTGTCTGGAAAAAATAGCATTTCCGTTATAATCTGGTAGTAGTCGAGTTGCCACATTGTTTCTGCAAATACTCTAGAAATTGCAGAGTGATGATAGGCAGGGAGCTAATGATCCTAATTGGAGGATATTGGTCAATACTGAGGAATGAAGGATGTGACACCATGCAGTTATTGGCAATTATAATAGTAATTATTGTTCGGGTCATATAGCGGCCTGACAACAGTTTGCTATTGTGTACACAGCCCGAGGCTTTTGTCCGCAGTGATGTTTTGTAATTTTCGACTCAGGCTTCATTCTGTTTCTAATCAGATAAGGCTGGTCCAGCGCCATCCCAGATTTTGCTTAAACCTTGTCTATTTCAAATGCTTGGTTTGTGAAACCAAAGTCTGTGAGGTATTTCTGTTCAAATCCTATGGTTTTAAAAGCGTTTAGCCCTTAATATGATTTCCTTTTTATAGCTTCAAAATCACCTTATCTGGAAGGCTGTATTTGGGCATTAATATCTTGAGAAGAACTGGTTCTAGCCTCAAGCTTTGAACATTTAAAACCATTAAAAGCTTGTATTGCACGCCATTTTATTTTTAAAAGGCCCTAGATTTGGAAAATTTCTAAAGAAGAGTGATGCTGAGGGCTCTACAAACACTCACCAATATGGCATTTATTATTTTTTTCCTGCAAATACAAACTTTTATTGATTTGTGACTAATATATGAGGTCTGTAAACACCAGTGGATATGAAGATATTGGTATCATATTTTGGTCAGTTACATAAAAGCGTATGTGGAAAATACTTGAATGGTCATTAAGGGTACAAATTTAACTTCTGGCAGAAAACCATCCATTTCAGTTTTACTATAATTTAAATTATGTTTACATTTATTTATGATTTAAAATGATTTAAAAAATATTTTCAGATTTTTTTCAACCATGTTCAATGGTTGAAATGTTTTATGGGAGGCATTAAATGTAAATATATGTAAAAAACATTTTGCATTGAATTTTTTTTTATTTTTGCATAGACTATATCAGCGCCTGGAGTCTTTATTACCACACATCCAAAGTAGAAACACTTTAACACTATAAAGTTTTTACTTACTTATCGCATGTGATATCGCCATCGCAACACTCAACAACATTATCGCATATCGCATGTTTTCCTAATATTGTACAGCCCTAGTATACACACTATATGGCCTCCTGACTGTCACATATGTTTGTGCTTAGATTCAAGATTCAAGACAGTGTATTGTCAGCCCAGCCACATACACAAGTACACAGTGGGTTGACATAGTGTTCTCTGAAGCAAACAGTGTAGGACAAAGACAGACAAAGGTGAACATGGATAGACAAAGGGCAGAGTCAAGACAGCTGCTGCAAAGTTATGTTGCAGCGTCTAAGCAAAGATTTCTAAGTACAAAACAGACTGATAGTGCAATTAGATATTCCTTTCCAAAACTCTGGGCTTTATGTAATGAGTTAAATGATTAAAGTGTAGTGGTTCTCATCTCATGTAACTTCTAGTACATAATGCTACCGGAGTTAATGCCTTTTTCTTTAATGAGGTCCTGAAAGTAAAGAACATAGCCTCCATTAATAACTATAGTGAATTTAGCCTACAGAAAACATGTGTTTCTTTACTCCAGGCATCATTTCAGCAGCTGGGATGCATACAAGTAGAGACAACAAGGGTAGACCCTGCTGCTTCAGTGTGAACAAAAAATTCCTTTCGCTGAGAGGTTAATGTCCGAACATGGCTTCACTTCTGAGAGTGTAAAAATGATCCAGGACCTAAACCAGTTAAGAACATTGGAACTGAACAGAAATAAGTTAAATGCCTGAGTTCTGGGACTCAAACAGTGTATGGACAAAAGAGTCTGAACCTGTGCCACAGTCATTTTGTCTGATTTAACAGGGAATGCTTTCAAAACAAGTGTAGTCCATTTTAGAAAGTGAGAGGAGGACAGGTTTAAATGATCTTTGTACTCCACTTACAGCCTGAAAGTGTCCAGTGGCTTAAACACTTTTCTCTCTTGATTTCTTTTCTGATGCAGGGTAAAGACTTTGTCTGCCTCAATTATTCCTGTCTGGATTCATTTTCAGTGCTCATGCTTCATTACCTGGGAACAGAACGGTGACTTCATCCTTCTCCAACCTCTCTTCACCTCTCTTCACTTCTCTCCCTCACTCGCTCTTTCACACCCTGCACTGCCAGCCTGCCACTCAGTCTCTCTCTCTCTCTCTCTCTCTCTCTCTCTCTCTCTCTTTCTCTATCTGTCTCTTTGTCTGTCTCTCTGTCTCTTTGTCTGTCTCTCTGTCTCTGTCTCTCTCTCTCTCTCTCTCTCTCTCTCTGTCTCTCTCTCTCTCTCTGTCTCTTTGTATGTCTCTCTGTCTCTATCTCTCTCTGTCTCTTTCTCTCTTTCTTTCTCTATCTGTCTCTTTGTTTGTCTCTCTGTCTCTTTGTCTGTCTCTCTGTCTCTGTCTCTCTCTCTCTCTCTCTCTCTCTCTCTCTGTCTCTCTCTCTCTCTCTGTCTCTTTGTCTGTCTCTCTGTCTCTGTCTCTCTCTCTCTCTCTCTCTCTCTCTCTCTCTCTGTCTCTCTCTGTCTCTTTGTCTGTCTCTCTCTGTCTCTGTCTCTCTCTGTCTCTCTCTCTCTCTCTCTCGCTCACTCGCTCTCTCTCTCTCAGCTTGGCACACACACACTCCCACTCACGGCCTGGCATGCTGCCTTGCCCTGGCACCTAGCTTGAGGGAGGGGTGTCTATCAGCTCTGTGTGTGTGTTGTGGAGTGCATGCCCATACAATAAACATATTAGTGATGGCAAATGTTATTTCTTGCCTACAGACAAATTAGTGTGAAGCAGTTACCTGACATCATCAATAACATTAACAATAAAAAAGTCCTTAAATATCTTTTGTTGATTCTTCTTTACATTTCAAAGCAACTACAATGAGGCGACAGATTGACCTGAGGAGGTCAACAGTTCAGCAATAGGGTGAGCTGGCATTAAAACAATAGGAGCAGCTCTGGCTGAAGATGAAGTGTGGGAGCCTGTTTTGAAACCGAAGGATTGAGTAGTCACATGCCACATATCCAAGTCTGACTTAACTTCTGCTTTAGTGTTTTATTTATTTTTTTAAGTTAACTTCTGTTGAAAGCTGTCTGTGTGTGTGTGTCTGTCTGTTGGAACAGCTGCTGAGTGAGTGGTGTGGGTGTGTGTGTATCATTTCCATCCAAATAGATGCCATTTACATTTACATTACTTCACCTAATGCACCGGGGCATTGATGCAAACCGCATTCACTCAGAACAAAGCATTAGTCTCCAGGCTTGTTGCATGTACTTAGACCCCATTTCCAAAAGGCCTGCTGGTGTTTCATTGTGTATTGTGAAATGATGTCTGGTCGTGTTGCTGTTTTTTTGCATGGGAACGTTGACGGTGTGATGTCGCAGAGCTTGTCTGCGTGTAAGAGGAAAGTCATTTTTACCGAAGCAGAGCTGAGCTCCGTTCTGTGTTTTTGGGAAAGCCCCAGAGCAGCCTGGTAAATTCACTGCTATAAATACTGGGAGGCCTTTGGCTGGCTCAGAAGGGAGCTACTGTTCTGTAAATCACGTGACGCTCTGAGGCTAGAAGTCCAGCGCTCACATGCTCACTCTTTTTTTTTTTTGATTGCATACTTTTTTTGTTTTTATCTCCTTCGCTCGATCTCTCCCTCTGGCTATCTTTTCATTCCTCCCCTTCCGTCACCCATACAAGGGTTTTTGTATCCGATGTGTCTGAAATAAGGAAAGACAGCCTGAAAATCGGCTGTGCCCAAACACCTTATCTAAGTAATGAATTGAGCTGCTTTAGACATTATACATAGAACAGCATTGGTAATAGAATGGGATGTGCCATGTAGCATCCATAGGGGTATAAAGCACCTCTGAATTGGGCTGTGGAGAGCGGGAATTGCATTCTCTGAAGTCACAGAGCTCCATTGATTACCTTTAGGATGAGTGCTAGTAGTGTTTGCTGCAGATATTCCTGTGACTGAATGTAATCAAGACCTCTCAGCAATGTTTCGGCATCTAAAACCTAGTAGTAAAGAGGCTGCTACTGCAGTAAATGTGGAACGAGCGTCTTGTTAATAGCCTTTATTTTAGAAGAAAAGCTGGATGAGCAGGTGTCTACAAACACTTGGACAAACAGTGTATGTCGTTTCAGACAGTTCGCATATTTGTCAAATTCTCATTAAAACAGCAGTGATATGCAAGCTCTGGCACATTAACTACTTTGAGAAGTGTTGTCAGTTTTTGGCGTGCCCTTCCTTCTCAGATGTTAGATTTAAATCACTCTACATTAGCTGCGCTGTAGCTGGGTGGGGCAGCGGTTTTGCCGTCTTGCCGGGCTCTTTGATCTCATCCCAGCCGGATTTGCATCTCTTGAAAGTAGATACGTGACAACAGCTTTGTTCTTTCGTCCTGTTTTCTTTACCAAGAGCCTGCATAGCATTTCTGACTTTTTTAATGCGTCATAATTGGCCATCAGATGCATCTTTCGACTTCTGAAGAGGACATGAAAATCTGACAACAAATGATGTGCTTGAACCTACTTGACCTTGGAAGCCATTTGGAATAAGGGAAGAGAGAAGAAATAATTCTGTGTGTGTGTGTGTGTGTGTGTGCACGTGTTGAGCGGTTGTGTTCTCATAATTGGAACCTCCTCTTGTTCTTAATGAGCTCCTCAAGCTGCTGCCCAATGGAGGATTTATAGGGTATCACCATAGCAACACAAGTAGTCAAGATTCCTAAGTCTATAGGCTGGAAGCAAAGGTGTGGCCTGTAAAAACGTACACAAGCGTAAAGATGTGAATGATCAGGACATCAAGACAACACAGAGTTTATCATTAGAAGGAGCTAGAAATGGGGGTCGGAGGTGAAACATCTGGTTTGTGTCTTTTATCGAAGGCTCTCATTCGTTCCATTCTTTCCGTCCTTCTCCTCTGAACCTTCACTTGTTGAACTGTGTCTCCCTTCATTTTGCCTGCCGGACAGAGCTCTCTGCATTGCAGTAATTTCAGTGCCACTTTGCTCAGGACAAAGAGCCATTAGTCAACTTTCCTGTTCCCCCAAGCGTGTCTCTGTCTCCCTCGCTCTCTCTCTCTCTCTCTCTCTCTCTCTGTCTCTCCCTCTGTGTCTCTGTCTCTGTCTGTCTCTCTCTCTCTCTCTCTCTCTCTGTCTCTCTTTCTGCCTCTCTCTCTCTGTCTCCCTCTCTGTCTCTCTTTCACTTTCTGTCTTTGTCTCTGTCTCTCTGTCTGTCTGTCTCTTACTCTTTCTCTCATTCTCACTTTGTCTGTCTCTCTTTCTCTGTCTCTCTCGCTCTCTCTGTGTCTCTGTCTCTCTCTCTCTGTGTCTCTCTCTCTCTCTCTCTCTCTGTTTCTCTCTCTCTGTCTCCCTCTCTCTCTCTGTCTCTCTCCCCCTCTTTGTCTCTCTCTCTCTCTGTCTCTCACACCCCATTCTGTGAAGCTGTGCTGCAGCCTTCAATGCACAGAACAGGTTTCTCGCAAAACATGAACACTGCCTTAACCAACAGATTTTGTGGTTTCATAAAAGCTGTAAGAAGGATATCAATCTCCCAGGCTTTTCTGTGGCGTCACTGTGCTGTTAGAGAAAGCCTAAAGCACATCTGTTAGAAATGGGTGGGATATAAATTCATCAAGGATTTTCTCCTATTATGGACACAGTTAAGTTGTACTGCATAGCTAATGGCGGAAACACAAAAAGCCTTCTTTGCCAGCATTACCCTGAAAATAAAGAGACGGTTGGCGTGATAGTTTTATACAAATAATTGTCTTTGAGACAGTGGAAAATACCAAGATGTAAATTTCAGTTCGTATCATCCACTCTTACATTTCTTTTCTTGCGCTTAATAAATGATTTCCTCACCACAGCCTCACCAGCTCAGTTTTTAACTCCTCCTCCTTAAAATCTTCCCCTGCCCCCTGAGGAAATCCAGGGACGCAGGGTGTGGCTCAGTGTTTTGACTTCCCTCGGTGGGAGAGCATGAATGATTCAGCAAGTTCGTGTCTGCCTCGCAGGGGGTGACCTGAAGGTGCCAGAGCTGGCCGAGTTTTTTCCTGGGGCACTGACACTTTCACCCTGCTTCATGCATGAGTGAACAGAGACAATGAATGCTGAGAGCTTGCCGGTTATGAAGCAGACAGTCATGCTCTCGTCACTGGGCTGTTTTCACAGTCTCTAAAAGAGTGGGGGTTTATAGGACGAGCTGAAGTATGTCTACATCTTGAGGCCTCTAAATGCCTTCACGTGCGAGAGGTTGTGTAGCAATTCTCCATTATAGAGCCGGATTTGGGACTAGACCTTTCTTTTAAGCTACTATCAATACAATGTGCCAAGCCTGGCTTCACAGTAGGGATGCACAATAATATTGTAGGTACTTTGGTAATAGCTGAAGTATTCTTTAAAGTGGAGGTCCCCAACCACTGGGCTGGGGTCCGGTTTCAGTCTGTGAGTCATTTGGTACCGGGCCTCACAGAAAGACAGAATCTTTTCGATTACGCAATACAGTACATCAAAAATGTAGCCCACACGCTAGCAAAAATGAGTAAAAAACAAACACACTTTGTTTTTAGCTGTATATCCATGAAAATATTGTTTGCCATGAAGCTAGTGCCTGGTGCCAAAAAGGCTGGGGCTGCTGCCTTAAATCCACATCAGTATCAGTTCAATATTAGCATTTGAGGACTTATGCATTATTTATCATATGCTTCTGGCTTACATATTGTGGTGATAAAACTGACATCACACTGTTCGTCTCTGTTTTCTAGGACAGTGACATTCAGAAGAAGATTGACCATGAGATCCGAATGCGGGAGGGTGCTTGCAAGCTTCTGGCCGCATGCACTCAGAGAGACCAGGCTCTGGAGGCCTCAAAGAGCCTGCTCACATGCAACTCCCGCATCATGGCCTATATGTCCGAGTTGCAACGCATGAAGGAGGCGCAGGTCATGCAGCGGGTGGCACGCAGGTACAGTGTACTGACTTTTGTTTGATTATTTGTAGATAAAGTAGATCATTTGGTTCAAATGGATCAAGTACAGCTGGGGCATATTGAAAATAATTATATTTTTTTAATTCCCCTACAAATAAATAGAAGATAATTAGGAGGAAGGTGGAAACACTGTTAACAAATGATCATAAAATTATTTTGACTCCCTGTCTGGCAAGACCTTCGCATCATTAAGAGGCTCTGGGCCATACTCCTAATGCCTATCTGTCACTCTGGATAAAAGCATCTGCCAAATCCATACATGTAAATTAGACAGTAAATAAAGAAAGATTAAAGAAAACATTTTTTTGTTAAAAAGGCTTCAACTGATTGACACGGTTTGCTGGCTGCGTTCTTTTCAGAAGACAGTTGCAAGTGGAGCTACAGCGAAAACAAAATAAAAAATGTTGTATTTTTTAAAAGTAAATCCACAAAATGTTGATTTTGGAGGAAATCGAGATTATCTCCTACTTCTAAGTTCACATTAGCCAAGCAGCGGTCATGAGCTGCAGTTGAAGAGGTCTGGCTGTTCACGTGTTTTAAAGCTTGATTTACAATTTGTGAGTGTAGGACAAATGCAAGTCTTGTTTCTCTTCAAATGAAGAAGCACAGGCTAACACTCGACTCATCCCTAGAAAACATAAGAGTTTCTTAAAATAGTCACGGATAAAGCAAATGCAATTGGAGAATTGAAAAGCACAAGACATCCCCCGGCCTAAGTGAGGAACATTTTGTAGAGGTCAGTCACAGTTCAGTGGCTGCCATGTTGAGTCCCACAGCCTTGACCTGATCCAAACAAGGCAAGAGTCTATATTCAGTTCCTTCGCACTGTCAAGCGACACGGTGAGCTATGGCTATGCAGTGAAGTCAGGCTTCGTTTTACTGATATTTCAGAACTGTGTAATATGCAAATAGGTAAACAGTCAATGAGTATTTTATGGAGTATCTTGACAAATCACAGACGTTTTTGTGAATGATACTGACATGATACAATAATTAGGAATCCTTTTACTCAAATCAAATCAGCCAATGCCGATTATTTAAAAATGTCTAAAAATTGGCCTCTAGTTCAAACATCATTAAACATGTTATGTGGTCAGTATACCATCGTTTTTTTTCATGTTTTTCAGGTCATCAGATGCAGGCCCAATGGATGACCGATCTCCATGTAAAGGCAAAGTTGCTATATCAGGTAGGTTTTCAGACTTTGCTGGTCTATACTAGTGAGTGACGGCTTCTTACCACTGAATAAACTCACTGCATTCAACTTCCGTACATGCCACTCTCTTAACTTCCATTCAGGTAATGGTAGTGTCTCTGTATTTAGACTTTTCTTTTTTAGTTGAATGGAGGTGGGTGGTGGAAGGGCAGGGCATTGTGGCTGTCTGTCTCTGTCTGTCTGACACATTCCTGGGGCTTCATCAAGGCCCCCTGTGTTAAGAGACTACCCTGCTGCGGTATTTGTTAGCCGTGCAGTCTGCAGTCTGGTCGCCTGAGTTTTATGAGAGTACCTCCCACTCTCTACAGCCTCCACACCCTGTATTATTTACTCCATTCTCCCTCATACTGACCCAAACCATGACAACCTGGCGCTTATGGCTGATGGCTATTGTGTGCCTGCTTTATCTTGATAGGTGCATGTGCGTGTGCGCACGTGTTTGTGTTTAAGCATTTTCAGACTTTGTAGGAAACCCAGACAAAAAACAAACCTTCGGAACCCGCGACGTGATTCACCATATGAAGTATAATGTATACTTTTTAGATGTTTAGAACATTATAGTCATGTTTCAAAATGCTCTACTCTGTACAGATACTTGCAAACTCTGTAAAGATTTTTAGTCAGTGTTTCAAACACTGCACTGCACTTATTAAATAGAACTACTGATGTAACAGTTCTGTCCAGAAACCACACACACACACACACACACACACTAGTATATCTGTGACAAAGAGCTGCTTAACATGTTCAGTGCCTAAAAACCCCAACTACTACACAGGTACACAGATATGTTGCCATTTCATTTTGTAGATTTTAAGTGCTGTTAAATGTGTGTTAGCGATTGGATTCTGACTGCTGTTAAATGATTTAAATTAGAAAAGGTGTAAATCTGAGATACAAACAGAAACTAAGGACTATATATGGGGTATAAGTATGATACCATGCCCTGACAGTGTATAAAAACAAAGCAGGTAGAGGTATGAAAACAATGGGGTCCATTGAGAGATTGCTCCAGGCCCCTTTCTGCTGTGAAGGGTGAAATTATGACGCTATTGTTAAATTCTCTAAAGTATTGGGGGGTGGGGAGGAGCAGTCAGTACCCTGCAGCCATGTAGGATAAAAGACACAAGCAGGTTATACAGAGTGTGTGTTTGTGTAAGTTTGGCATAAAATACTACTTTGGTAGTCTCTTATATACTATTCACACACACACACACACACACATCCATACACACACACATGCATACACACACACACACAACCCACACAAATCTCATGATTGCTCATATGCCTCATTCATTGTCCCCTTAATTGCCTTCTAATGGGCCTCCATCTATTAATTTTTATTAACTGGTGTGGCAGTCCTTACCTAATTAGATGAAGCATGACCTTGCGAGACTAGCTTAGGCTAGAATAAATGCAGTCTTAATGTAGTGGGTGGGCCAGTGGGATGATACAGTATTGAGGGCACGGCCTTTACATTTATTCCTCCCACACCAGCAATGCGGCAGTGACTGCCTGCTGTCTTGAGATAAGAATGTGTGTGTGTGTGAGTGTGAGAGAGTGTGAAGGAGAGAGAGCGACAGATACTAATCATAATTGACATCATAGTGACAGCCAGCACCAGCATTTGCTGTTGTAAGTGAGACTAAGGGTGTATGTGTGTGCGCGTGTGTGTCGGTGTAGTCATGCGTGTGACATGGCACGCATGCTCTCCTGACCTCGTCTGATTTCTTCCTCTGTATGTGTTTCTATCACAGACCTTCGGATCCCTCTGATGTGGAAAGACACAGAGTACTTCAAAAACAAAGGAGGTGAGCATTGATGCACGGAAAGTAGAATCAAATGTAGCAATTAAAGCGGCCACAATTCATAGATTGCGAATTAGGGATGAAACAGAATGACTTGAATTAAAACGTCGATTAAAAACATAGCCATGCTGGAGCGTTATTATACATTTCCATTTCTTCTGAAGATCAGAACCCAGCTAGCCAGTTATGTTGGACATTTCACAGTAGACATTTCAACTTTTTCTACAACTAAAATAAGAAAAAACTCAAATACTGACTTGAAAATCCAGAGTAAGTCGACCCTTTTGCTTCACATGCAAAATCACATTACTCGGATGAAATTCTAGATTCTGAGCTTGATTTTATTGTGCATGTTTAAGTAAAGTTAGGCCTTTTCTGTCCATGATCATTGCAGAGAAACGTGTATATGGTGGTGTTACAAGCAGAGCTGATTACTATATGTCTCTCTATGTGGACTTCCTAAAAAAAAAACATCCTTCATCCTTCAAGACAAAACACAGCAACACTGATCTTAACCAAAACCAAAAGAGAGCTTATTTGAGCTACACTTGTTACTCGTATCACAAATTGTTTTATTTGGTTTTAACTCTACATGGCGTTAAAGTACCTGCGTACCTCACTGTCTATTTATGTTCCAACATTAAATCTGCAGGTACTGGCCTTTTGCAAATAGCCCCCAGATATTACAGAAATAGTACAGAGGCCTCTTTCTGTTACACTGGTCAACAAAAAAAATTATCATCAGAAACCACAACACACTTTTCTAAACCAGTTTTACATGCTAATTTCAGATCTGCTTTCAGGTTTTTTCAGTCACATCAACCTTTTGAATTATGAGTAATATTAGATTTGCAATAGACCTGCATACGTTTTTTGGTAAACCACAGACACCAAACAAGAACTAGTTCAATATTTTCAGTGTGAAGTCAGACAGGCCACACTGTGGCATAGATATAATGATCAGTGACAGTCAGCTACCACTGTTTCTTCTAAACCACTCAGCATATGATTATTATATGATCATTATACCAACTATCATGCAGTATAGAACTAGCTTCAGCACACACACTGTACATGCAGGAAAAACTAAACACAGATCTGAAATCAGCATGAAAAACACTACAGATCTCTGATGATTCTGACCTGTTGACCCGTGTTATTTTGTTAGTAAACTATAGGACCCGGTTCCACCTTTTGTTGGGTAGTCTCACTTTAAGAAACATTTTAAAAACAGATTCCTTTAATTTAGCTTTTAATAACAATATTGTCTTAGAGGGACGCATTTAATAGCGTATTTTAAGTAATACTTTTAACTATCATTGTCACGGTCGCAAGGGCTAATCCCCCACGACCGAGAGCTGTCTTGGGAAGTGCAGGCAGGAAACCAGGGGTTCAAGCTGAAGTGCGTTTATTTACAGACGTGGAATAAAGAAAAATAGGCACGCGGGCCAAAACAGAAACGGGGTACAGGAACAAGGCAAAACAGGGCAGCAACATGGCAAACATCAAGCTCACGAAGGACGATTGGCCAGATAACTGAGGGCTAACACGACCAGGCTTAAAGACAAACATAATGAGCACGTAAACATAAGACACCTGGAGCTCAGGAACACATGACACAAGAACAGAAAACCACATGACAACAAGGACACGTGACAAAAGCACATCAAAATAAAAGCCCCAAAAACCCAACAGAAAAGCAGTGGCCCTAATGGCCACTGACCGAACCATGGCAGTCATCTATACATTTAATTTTTGTTTGTGTTAGTCGGTAAATTGCCTAAATCAAATTTGTTTTATTATTTTATGATATTTATTACTTGGCTTTGAGATGTTACTGTATGGAAAGCGCTATATATATATATATATGTGTGTGTGTGTCCTATATCTATTACTCCATTCTTCAGCCTGCTTTTGTTGTTTGACAGTGTATAAATCAGGATAATTGAGCCATTACTCTAATAATAATATAATGAACAGTAACCGCTCTAGTATCAATTTTGTAATATGCATGTCCAGATGCCCTGCTCATGTTTGCCAGTGTGTCAAAAAAGTGGCTTATTAAGATCAACATAAATCTTAATAAGCCACTTTTCATTTCTTGCATAGCAACACTCCTAAAACATGCATTTATAATCGCATGCTGAGATCCATTATCATGCATTTCATGTGCTGTATAATTCATTTGTAATGTTGAAGCACAAAAAGCATCAAGGCACTTACAGACCACTCTGAGTGCAGCTCTGTAGGTGACAGCATATTATTATTAATGCTGGAAAAAGCTTCCACTCAAACATGTAGCAACACATAATGTATGAATTGTTTTTAGGCACAATGCTGAAATTTACAGACCATAAGAAAAGGCACTGGTTTTAATCTGAATTTCCATGAATAAATTCTGTAATCTAAAGCAATCTGTTCCTCACTCCTAGTGCTCAGATGGAACTGCATCTTTGCAATCTGTTGATGCTTGGAGGATGAATAAAGGCTTGTTTGCTTAATTTACTTCATGAATTCTCTCTCTCTCTCTCTTTCTCTCTCTCTCACACTCTGTCTCTCGCTGTCTCTCTCTCTCTCTCTTTCTGTCTCTCGCTCTGTCTCTTGCTCTCTCTCTGTTCTGTCTCTGTCTATCTCTCTCTCTCTCTTTCTCCCTGTCTGTTTCTCGCTCTGTCTCTCTCTCTTTTCCTCTCTCTCTCTCTCTTTCTCTTTCTCTCTCTGTCTCTCTCTCCCTCCCTCAGAGCTGCACCGCTGTGCTGTGTTCTGTCTGCTGCAGTTAGGAGGGGAGATTTTTGACACAGATATGGTGATGGTGGACAGAACCCTCACAGACATCTGTTTCGACAACACTATAGTATTGTAAGTATATGTTGGTTTTACTTGGCAATGTACGCCCTGGATATCCCAGAAACATTTCGCATATAAATCATGCGTCGGGGCGTGTTAACCTCGCGCATTGCTGCTAGGTTTACATGAACTGTGTGTGTGTTTGTATTAAAGAATTATGAATGATCTAAAGTGTGTGGGTGGCATCTTCCTGAGTGTAAACGGTTTTACAGCTACATCTGCACTGTTTTTGAGTGCTTGAATGTGACCTATTTCTTGGGCCTGATCAGTATCAGAGCTGAAGCATTTTGGACTGCAGGGCGGTCATTAAAATTAGACTCAATCTAGGTTAAAGAAACGAGTCCAGACTCTTTAGGTTATATCTCGATTTGTTGCGGGGAAAAAAGAGAACCAGCTTCATTTCACACCATTAAAAACATTGGAATCAGCAACAAGAAATAGTTCCAAATAGATAAATACATACTTTTTATCATTTTGTTGTTTACAACTGACTAAACTATCTAAAATGCATTTATTTCAATCTATACAGTTTATTATTGTTGTTATTAGGCCGGCTGGGTGACTAGTGGTTAGGGTGTTGCCCTTGCAATCAGAAAGTTGTGGGTTCGAATCCCAACACTGCTAGTGTCATCACTGAGATACCTTTGAGCAAGGTAACGTCCCCAAACACTGCTCCCCAGGTGCCCCTTGTTTGTGGCAACCCCCTGTTTCACTTGGTGAATGGGTTATATCCAGAGAAAGAATTTCACACTCTGTGCTGTAGTGTGTTCACGTCTGACATAAGGGGCCACTTTAACTTTATTGAAGGAAATAATTATTAACATAGTAGTGTTTCTGAACTATTGAATGAAACTATATGTGCTACAGTTACTTGCATACAAGCATGTAGTCATAATAATAATACATTTTATTTATATAGCACTTTTTCACAAAAATGTGTTGAGATTTGTTTCTCTTTAGTATTGAAAAGCAGCCCACAAATAACCAGGTTCTGGCCTAAAGTGAAGTGGCACCCTCTCATACAATGTGTAGTGACTCAGCAGTGTGTACATGCATTCCCTGTGTGTAGTAATGAAGCAAATCCGGGCTTTGAGCTGCGATTGGAGTTGTACAGCTGCTGTTCAGAGGATGATTACTCAGCAGGCAGCACACCGCGTAAACTGGCCAGCAAGTTGAGCTCCTCACTGGGCCGCTCGTCAGGGAAGAAACTGCGGGCAGCTTTGGAGCCTGGAGCTTGCAGCCCCGTCAGCAACGGAGGAGCCGCACCACTGTTGCTGCCTGTACCACCAGTGCCGTGAGTATCTACATAAACACAGTTTGTACTAATGTGAACAAAACAGTACAGTGTTGCAGGATTCTGAACTCCTGAGACATGCAAGATTTCATGAACTTTCCATTTGAATGTTGTCAAACCCGACATGTTCAAGGTCTTTGCTAGGTCTGTGTAGCTTTTTCAAAAATTGTTTAACAATGTTTTCTCTGTGAACTTTCGGAAACTCTTGCAACGTGTTGCGTGAAATCTTCTCAGTATCTTTTAGAATGGCACTTTGTTGCAATGTGTGCGAGAACATTCGCAGCATTAATGTCTTAAATGTTTATGCTTATGAATACGTGCTTTGATCATGTTTATAAGTAAAAGGCTGTGTGTATAAATTGGGCTTATATTAAAGTGTCTGAATGTTTGTTTCAACCCATTATTACTTGTTTTGCCCATACTACTATTGTATGACTTTTCTCTAAACAAGCCTGAGTAGGTGTTTTTGGAAATTGTAAAAGGTCATTATTATTGAAGTATACATATGCATGTGACTTTCTCCTATCCATTATTGTATTTTCACGTGTGTGTGTGTGTGTGTGTGCGTGTGTGTGTGCGCGCATCCACAGAGGACCGAAATACCATCTCCTGGCTCATACCACGCTCACACTCTCTCACGTCCAGGACAGCTTCCGTACACACGACCTCACCATTACCGGCAATGGTAAACCACTGCTTACCCTCATCTGCCCTCTACTGTTTATCTTCTCCACTTTTTATTCTTATTCATTATCCTTCCTTTTTCTCTCATTTCCCTTCTGTTCTTCCTCTAATCCCTCCTACTACTGTGTTACTCAGCTTCTCCTCCCCTGTCTTACCTCTCGATCCTTTTCTCTATCTGTACAGTCTACACTCAGTACCTTTACACACGCAGACTCTTTTCTCTTGTCTAAGCCACTGTTTTGGTAAGTAGTTTGTTAGCACTGCTCTCGTGTTTATGGGGGAGATTAAACCATAAAGTGAAGGGTTTGTGTTTGTTAGGTGAGCCTAGTAAGCTGTTTTAGAGATTTTTTTAGTCCGTCTATGAGAGGTGAAGGCAGAACAGGGCCCTCAGCCAATTCGTCAATTTTCATTGAATATTTTGCACAAAATATCAATAACTCAAAATGACGACTGTATTGTTGGCAAGTGAATTGAATGCTGGACTCGGTTGTTGATTGGTGCCGTTTGTCTCCAAACTTTGATTTTCAACTACGCTGGATATACATTTACATTACATTGTACATTTATGGCATTTAGCAAACGCTTTTATCCAAAGTGACTTCCATTCCCTAACTACAGAGGAGAGTCTCCCTGGAGCAACTCGGGTTTAAGTGTCTTGCTCAGGAACCCAGTGGTGGTGTACTGAAGGGCGGATTTGAACCCATGAGCTCTTGGTCCAGAAGCAAGTATCCTAACCACTAGGCCACAACAATTAAAGATTAATCACATTTTGCTTTTCAGTATCACAATATTTCAATACATTGGTACACCCCTAATTACCCAATCATCACGCATCATCAAGCAGTTTGAGGTCTTGCTGTTTTATGTGTAGATCAGGTACATCTGTGTGTGTGTGCGGTTAGTGTGTGTGCCTGAGCGCACTAGTGGATGTCTGTCAGATTTACTATGTCAGGGTCACTCTCATAAAAGTGTGTAAATTGCTAATAATGTCTGGTTAATGGGAGAGTGTCTGTGAGGAGGTGTGTTAACAGTCTGTCAGGGACTATAGCTCACAGATGGCAGTTGTTCAGCTGTTTAGATTTCTTTCTGGGCTGATCTCTTTTTCTTTTGTCCTTTTTTATAACACTGGAAAGTAAGAAGCCGGCGAGAGGCTGTGCATTACAGTGTGTTTACAACAGTTAAGGGCTGTTTAGAGTTGGAACAACATAAAATAACAAAATATGCTTTAATGTTCAATAAGTAATTACATTCTTTGTTTAAAATGTGATCACAATAAACAGTGTTTGTGTGATACTTTTTGTAGATTAAACAGTGGGCTGCGGGGGGGATAATAAGCTTTTATACCCTATATGGACAAAAGTATTGGGACAGATGTGTTTTTCAGTTTGGGCTAAGTGGCTTACTTCCATTGAGTCTTAATGCTTCAGTAAATAAACACATTCTGGACAACACCATGCTTACAACTTTGTGGACACAATTTGTGGAAGATCCTTTTCTATTCCAGCATGACTGTGCACAGTTCACAAAGCAAGCTCCATAAAGACATGGTTGGTTGAATGAGTTCTGTGTAGAAGAACTTGACTAGCTGCACAGAGCCCTGATCTCAACCCCATCCAGCACCTTTGGGATGAACTGGAATGGAGATTGTGAGCCAGGCCTTCTCGTCCCTTCTCCTGCAAAGGGAGGGAGGGGCTGGGGGCAAACTCCATATTAAAGTTTATATATTTGAATGCAATGTCCCTGTTTGTGTAACAGATGTCCCAATACTTTTGTACATATAGTGAAACTGGTGTAGACCCCATTTGCCCAAGTTATGTGCCAGTTTGCCTAACTCTCTCTCTCTCTCTCTCTCTCTCTCTCTCTCTCTCTCTCTCTCTCTCTCTCTCCCCCTCTCTTTTCCTCTCTTTAGAGAAGCGCTCGTAC
>JBBPDC010000039.1:9147535-9172349 GCA_037974485.1 Hemigrammopetersius urotaenia | reverse complement strand
CATTCTCCCTCTCTCTCCTCTCTCTTTCCATTCTCCCTCTCTCTCCTCTCTCTTTCCATTCTCCCTCTCTCTCTCTCGCTCCCTCTCTCTTTTCCGTCTCTCTCTCTCTCTCTCCCCTTCTCTTTTCCTCTCTTTAGAGGAGTGCTCGTACTGGTTGCCGCTATATGGCAGTGCGTGTTGTCGTCTAGCAGCTCAGCCTCACTGTATGACACAGCAGATGATGAGTGGATGCCTGAGGGTCAAGGTAAAACACGCTTGAAGTTATATACACAGACATACCCACTGTTGCTCATGCACAGATTTCTCATGTTCACACTTTCACTCTGTTCAGCTCAGCGGGGAGCCTCAAGGATGGACAAATGTTTACGGGGTCCTAAAAGGAACGAACCTCTTCTGTTACCGGCGGCAAGAAGACATGGAGGCCAGCGTGGAGCCTTTATTAACTATCGGCATTAACAAAGTGAGCAGTTCTTCAGTGCAAACCAAACACGTTTGTATAAACAAGTGCGATTGTGCTGAGAGTCATGGTCTAGCTGAGGGAGATGCCGTATGTGTGTTTGCTGTCTGTTCAGTTTGTTCTTTCCAAGAGTGAGCGGTTTGTCATGATCTATTCTTTGTGAGTCACATGGAGGTACGCTGAGAGTATGTCAGAGAGTTAGTCTGCCCTGTGGGTTTTCCATTACACTGCACGGTCTGGAGAGGAGTGGACAAGCCTGCTGGCTTTCTAAAGCACCTCTGCTTCCACCTGCTGGCGAAGATAACCCCTCTTTAAATAGTGGAAGAGGAAATAGTGGAACAGTGATAAAGCCTTTAATGCTCCTTACTTAAGTCATTCAGCTGAACAGGTACTGTGTAATGATCATTAGTGATTTAGGTGCATGCATTCTGTAACACTTAAATAGTAATAAGATTGTTACATAGTGGATTTCATTAAAGGGCACAAAATACAATTCACAGGCTTTTTTTCCAATCACAGAAGTCCAAAGAAATTGTGTAAACAGTTCCCACAGTGGAGATGTGGAGACGCATGGTTATATGGGAATGGTATCAGTATCTGAAAACTAGTTCATTAAAATATATTGGATGGATGAATGTTTTCAGCAATATTTTATGTTTATTAATAGCTGAAGCTTATTGTGCCCAGAAGATTAGAACATTTCATTGAGACTGGGCTGCTGTGCTCAAATATCTGTACATGACGTGTATCAGAACAGTTAAATAGTATTACCTCATTTACACCCAGATTTACAAGAGTTATTTCAAGGCAAGTTCTTTTATGTCAGAGAACTGTAATTTGAAATGGCTTTTTTCCTGCCACCAAAAGTCTTCTGTCATCTTTACTGTTCAAGTAAAATGTTTATAAGGCAGTAACTGCCAGATGTTGCAGTTATTTTTCCTTGCCCACATGATTGTAAAGAGACATATGTTTAATAGCATGTATGTGTGTGTGTGTGTGTGTGTGTGTGTGTGTAGGAGACGAGGATACGTGCAGCAGAGCGAGATCCCCACAGCAAAGCTCAGAGTATCTGCATCAGTAACCAGTACGGAGGAGAAGAGGTCACACACACTTTAGCCACAGACAGTCGGGAGGACACACAGCGCTGGATGGAGGCCTTCTGGCAGCAGTTCTTTGACATGAGTGAGTGATCAGATCAGATCTGATGTGTACAGTGCAATGCAAACTCTATTACCAGCCATTATAGTTTGTTTTTAAAGAGCTGAAGCAATTCAAATGCATCTCTTCTCCTTTTGAACATTAAAGTTCAAGGCATGCTCAGTCCATACCTGAAAACTGAGCTACAATATCAGACTCTTGGTTCATGGTGTTTGTGACATCACAAATACCTGTTCAGCCTGTGCATATGATTGTCTGTTCAGCCTACAGCAGTTTGGCACATTCACAGCTGAAGTTAAAAGAAGTGTTTCAACCCAGAATGCTTTTTAAATGAGGTACAGTACACTGCAGGCAATCAGAACAGAGGCCATTTACACATAGTAGTCTTGTAGGTAAAACACTCGCCTGTGAACCCGATGACCACAATGTCGCAGGTTCAAACCCCCCCACTTTCTACCATTGTGTCTTTGAGCAGGACACTCAACCGTCAGTGTCTCCAAGGTTCCTGTCCCTGTATCTAAAGACTGTATGTCACTCCAGATATAAGAGCATCTGCCAAATCTCTGCCAAATTCCACTTTACATAGAAGCTCAGTAATAAAAACAACAGTTTGGAAAACTGTTACAAACAAAGGTGGTTCTCTGGAAAAAAATGGATCTTACCTTTTTTTTTTTAACCTTTTACTAGGTTAAAAAAAAAAGGTAGAAAGTGTAGTGTCCAGTGTTATAAATACATGAACACACCGCAGCACACAGTGTAAACAGCACAAAAGTCTTCTCTGTATTTAACTTGGTGTATTTCAAATAATCACTTTTGCTCAGATTGGGGAACTTCTTGGTTCTTGCCATTAAGTGAACGCAGTAAAAACAGGCTGAGATTTAGGCTCACTCTTGCTTGGTTGACTGAGCAGCTGTCTCCCCCCGCAGGCCAGTGGAAGCAGTGCTGTGACGAGCTGATGAAGATTGACCAGCCTTCACCGCGCAAACCGGCTCTAATTACATCCAAACAGGGCTCTCTCTACCATGAGATGGGTTAGTGTCTCCAGCACTTATCCTGTGTCAGTTTATAGAATAGCTTTAGTGGGAATATCTTTTATTCCTGAAAAATGAAGATCCATCCCTGCCTCAGGCAAAGCAGATAGAGACCTAATGCATGTGCACTTGTTTTAATTCTGAGTTTTGAACCTCACTCTTCCTAGGCTGATGATTTCTGACACACTGACTTTCTCTGTCTTTCTCTTTTTCTTTGTATCTTCCCTCCTTGTCCTCTTTGCTTTGGTACCATTACTGTTCGTTTCCTTTCCATCCACTATTTTTCCTTATTTTTCTCTTTGTAAAAACCCTGTTTTTTGTTTTCCATGATACATTAAAACACCACATAAAATCCTTGATTCATTTCACACAAACCTTTCTCTAACACATTTGTTGTTTTGCCTTACAACATGAAACCGTATCTTCCTTGTTTCCTCTCATCCTATTTCCCCTTCGTGGTTATGTTGTCCTTCCTCTCAGCACCCCCTCTTTCTGCCCCTCTGTCCTGTGAGGGTCTGCTGCTTCAGGATAACGCTGTCTCTGCTGAGATTCGTGCACTGCTCTCCTCCTATTACAGCGACAGGTGAAGTAACTAGCGTGATTGTCTTAGGCAGGTCGTCTTAGCTGCAGCGGCGCACTATTGCATACAAACTCATTCCAGTCCCTTATTTGATTAAAGGCTATTTCCGCTAGGGGGCAGATTTATGAGCACGACATCCCAGGCTGGCACTGTAATGCATTCCTTAACCACAACGGCTGATTTTGCACAAGGCCAACAAGATTGTAGTGACACGTGAGGAGAATCTTAATGTTTAGCAAGAGAGAATGTCAGGAACGGACACTAAAAGTTGTTGTTTTCATAGTTTCTTCAGTTCGCTGCTCACGTTATGTCACATTGCTGCACTGCCCCCACTATTTATGTCTGAATTACAGTGTGGAGATGCATCTGCCTTCTAAGGAAATGCACAATTAATGCTCTGAATGACCAAAACAAACACGGCAGCTTTGTCATGGAGGAATATTTGTAGTTAAATACATCAGCTCTATAGAAGACTACACTGAAGATGGTTACTGACTGTAAATATAGAGGTTGTACCTCTGGGGATCCAGCTTGTAAAAGCACTGCGGAGGTGTGCTATGGTGCTAATATTCAGGTCCCAGCCTGCTGCCGGTGGTCAGGGTTAACTGGTCAGGTCCTCCTCAGGAGAGTCTCTGGGTGCATAATAAAGCTGTGTACAAGCCAGATTAGAACTGTGTTGTGGTCGAAGTGAGCAAATGGTAGCTCCCTTTTAAGCTACATCAGCTATTACCTATAGAACTGATTGCTCTAGAATTAAGTTGAATTAAATGGCATAAATAACACCATGTAATCTAGACTACTTGGAGGTTCATACATATTTAGCAAGTTAAAAAAGCAAGAAGGGTTCAGTATGTACCTACAAGATTGTGATATCTGGTACAGCAAATTGAGGATGACATGCTGTTGATACAACAAAGACACCTTTTGGTAAATATTTCTTTAAGTCTCCAAAAAAAAAAAAAATCAGTTCAAGGCTGGATTATAAAGCTGCCGAAAAGGACATGATACGGCACAACACCAACTGTCTGGGCAAAAAAAAAGAAAGAAAAAAAAGTGTGTCTAGCATGCACCATTCCTGACATTTGTAAGCATGCACTGTTCTTGGGAAGTTTAATAACTGCGCAAGCAAGCTAAAGCTAACGGATAAGCTAAGACTGGAACTAAATGAATGAAGAAGTTTTGGTCTCCGTTACTGCTAGTAAGTAACATGTTTCTATGTGTCTGTCCCTCCTGCAGTTATTGACACTTCTGATGACATAGGTGCTGTCACTGACATCCTAGCGAGGCGCATTGAAGAGTTTGAGCTTCAGGCCCAACTGGGTGCCCCGCCTCACTGGATGTCCCTGTTTGAGGCCGAGTCCCCTGGAAGCCCCTTAAACCGCCGCCATAATCTTCAGCGTACCTCACGCCTCTCCCCTCACTCTCCTAGCCCCCGCCTGCACAGCCGCCAACCCCGCAGCCCCTCCGGCCTGCTCTCCTCGGAGGCCAGCCTGACCTCAGACAGTGACAGCCCCTGCAGTGCCAGCCCTCGTTCGCACCACGCCTGGCCCCGTGACTTCCCCGCAACCTCTGGCCATTTCCGCCCCCGCACCCTCTCCCTGGACGCCAAGCTGTCCACCCTCAAGGCCCAACGGGGCTATGCCGGCTTCCAGTGCTCCTGTCAGGCTCCTTCCGCAAGCTCGGTGGCTCCACGACCCACTCAAACGGCTCTTTCCTGCTCCAGCTCCACCTCCAGCAACAGCTCCAGTGAGGGCAGCAACAGCCCCGAGTCAGATCTGGCCTTTTCCCGGCCATCCGGTGCCCGGCGCAGCCTGAGGAACCTCAGAGCCAAGCTGGACCCCAGGAACTGGATGCAGAGTCAGGTCTAACTCCTTTTGGATCTCTCAAAAAGAACCTAACGTTTTAACTTCATCTTTATTCTGTAGACTGTCTCAATCTTCATGCAAATCCTGTGAAGACCTGGAACTCCTCAGGCTAAGGATGTGTGGCTGTCCCAAGTGGAACCTTCAACTTGGACTGGTTTGAAGGTGGCGGACGGACAAATGTCAGCGTTCATGGGAGATTTCCTTCTGAGGTCATGACCATGGGAGAGTTATTTATACACAGCTTGCTTATGTGTACTATCTGTATACAAGAAAACCTCCACTTCTGGACCTGAGTGCAGTGTTTCTAATAGATCAAACAGGATCAATCGGGAGTGTTCCTACTGCGTCTTCCATACTGGGCTAAAGATCTCTTAACTGGCATGGAAGTATTCCGATATTTTATCAGCGCGGCCAATTTCACACTTTCCACACTCGTCTCACAGCCATCCTCTTGTGAAGTTCTCAACATTCTCAGTTATGCCTTCATAAATAAGCTGCTTTATAAATAGAAGCTGTGTTTTAAAAAAAAATCAGGATTTAGAGCTCCATTAGCAGAAGATGACTTCACTTAGCAATATACCTGTTAACTTAAAACTAAAGTCTAACCTTGATCACAAGTTCTACTTACTGCTACAACAACTAAATCTAAAGGCACCTGACCAGTGGAATCTCCATGAAGAGATATTTGTTAGACTACTATTATATGAGGGCTCTTGTGGCTCATTATTAAAATACCTTGGGGCCTCAAAGCAAAGAAGAGTGTCTGTTAATCTTCCTGACATGGTCATTGCTCAGCTGTATCTCAGAAACCTTTTAGAAAACTTTTAGTTTAAGTTACTCAGATTCTACATAAAATGTGATTCCATTTACTACTAACTGTGATGACCTCAGAGTACTTTTTTTTCTTTATTTTGTACTCCTGGCTGCAAACAGATGAGTTTCTGCAAAAAGATTTCATTTTAAAACACTATGGACTTCTTTTGGTCATAGTTCTTCCTTGTAGGCTACTTTCAAAATCTTTTTTTTTGTTCATTATGCTAAAAGCATCCTAATCAAATACGAAATGATTACTATGCAAAAAATGTGTTACAAAATTGAAGATCCTAATTTTCTTTTGCATCATTGGTACATCCATAATACCTTCACTGTCTCCCTTGTACTCCATTGGCGTATGAGCCAGTTTTGCACTTTTACGATGTGATATAAAGGGTGACTAGAATGGGAAAGGTCATAAGAAATTGTACTTTGTCAATTCTGACACTTCTGTCAGTGTCTAAAATGTTACATATAGTATGCAATTAACAACTCCAATAAACACTATAACAATATGAATACAGTATTATACAATATATGACCCTCAGGAGCTCATGACCATTTAGTGCATGAGAAAGAATCTCGATATGTCGCATAGGCAAACCAAGAATTCTCATTAGCAAATATTTGGAAACGAGAGGTTTTGTCCTTTGAATAGCTGTGTTCAGTCGGTGAGGTTCAAAGCCATTCTGCTGAGATTTATGTGCAACATAACTTTGTGGAAATACTTACTTTGTTGAGGTGAACCTATTAAATGATGCTTTTCTTCATTAAGAGCCACCACCTGCTTTCTACTTAAGTCTGTAAATTCATTCGCAGTGTTTCCTATTGTAAAGTTTTGTAATTTAACAAATGCTTTTGTTAAAATTGTATTTTACCATATTGATTTTGTTATAAATACAGCTATATTGAGATACTTTATCTGGAGAGAACAGAGCTAACTGTCCTGGTAGATGATAGCTTTAAATATTAACCTTGAGATGAGTGTCCTGTCAGTCTGTCTGCATGCACATTGTCTTTGGAGAGGTAACTAATTAATGTAGAATAATAGAAACTATTAAAAAGCATTAAATAAGGACTACGTCTGTGTTTTTCGATCTGCAGGTTTACCCCTCGAAAGCCCCTTCGTACAACGTCGCAGTTAGAAAAGATGAAAAGAATGCATTGCGTTCAAAGTCCTTTACTTAAGCATCCGAACAAAGCTTTTGATTTCAAATGTTTAATTTCATGCAACAAAATACATACTTTGGATATGGATTCAGTGACGGTGATGATATTCCATATAAAAGAAACAAAATGAAAGAAGTGTGCATCTGGTGCTCAGTAATATGAGTGCCCAAAAAGTTAATGTGCATGGCTAAAAAGGATTCATGCTGCATGAATACAATACAAATTGCCCTTATACGTGATATGCTGGATCAGAGAAGAGTGTTGTACTGAACTGTAAAGATGCAATGGGAAAATGAAATTTAAAAAAAAATGCCATACAGGGCTGACAAGTAAACAGCCAGAATGTAAAGGTTTTTTTTTCTGGACAACGTCCACAATAGAAAAAGTAAATACTCATGAGGGTGTTGATCCCAAGTCCGTTTTCTTTTTAAAAAAAACCCAAAAAAACAGGAATGATAAGTATCTTTTATCTCAAAGAAGTGTTGGTTAGAAAAGAGGGATCCTCACTGTTACAGTTACTACACAAACATATATATTTAGATAAAAAAAAAAGATCAAAATCTGCTCAGCAGCACCATAGAACCTTTGTAAGTAACATAGGGAACATCCCTATCACATGAAATAATGAAATTTATACATGCTCTAAATGCTCAGTTGTAATGTAGGCCTATAGTCACTGTGTCTAACATTAACATTGCAAAGTCATAAATCGGTCAATATCAAACTTAATGAAAAGGACGATCGACTTAGATTACATGTTAGAAACATAACCAACAGTCAAACATTTCTGCGGAGCACAATTCTAGATATTACAAAAGAAAAATAATGATCTGAAGACGGTTCAGGTTCGCTTCAAGCAACCTGACTCTCAGTTGATCAGTCAGAATGCACAGCCAACAAATGCTTTCTTCCTAAACTGTGAGATTGGACAAGGTTTACGAAATGTTGCTAAAAATCCCATTGGAGCCAACAAAAGTAGATGTAGTTATGCTTGGTTATGTAGGATTGGGTTTAAAATGCAACACCATTGGGCTGGACTATGTTGTAGATCATTCAAAATGGGTGAATTGCCACCATGCACTAAATGACCACTCCAAGCATTTGATCTTAATCCCACAAAGCAGTTCCTCACTGGGTTGACTAGAATCTTGACATTCTGTAAAATGTGTCCAATCTTGCAACAGTTCCTTCAAAACGATGTATTTGTGGGCTGAACAATGACAGGTGAGTTCCTCATATTCCTCATACAACTAACTTTGGCCAAGCGCTGATCTTGGACACCTACATTATTCCTGGATCCTCCTGATGTGTCTTTTCTTCCCTTGTTCTCTTAGTACCTCAGCTACGGTTCATCCAGTAGACCAGGAGCACCCTCTGGCTCCTCCTACTGGTGAAAGTTTCCCTGTCCCTGAGGGCTACTATCATGAGGAAGAGCGTCACTAAAAGAAAGCGAAAGTCCTTAGATGGTCTCTACGTAGTTGGCAGGGAAGAGCCCCTTGCGGCCATCTTTGCTGAAACCCTGCCACCAGGCTTTGTCCACAGTTTCCACATCGCTGATGATGTCGCCAGGCTCGAAGGAAAGCTCACTGTCATCCTCTGTGGAAAAATTAACATATAGGGGCAATCAGATGCTAAGTGCATTATCATGATGAACTATGGAAAGTCAAGTCAATTTTTGTCATACGTGAACACACCACAGCACACAGTGTGAACAACACGATATTCTTCTCTGTATTTAACCCATTCACCAAGTGAAGGTGTGGGGACCCAGGAGGGACGAAACCTTGCTGAGGGGAACCTGGCAGTCTTGGGATTCGAACCCACAACCTTCTGACTGCAGGCCAAACAGTTTCACCACTAGAACTGCAAGTGGCAGCTGGTGGTCTAGTGATTAAGCCAGCAGTCTTGGGACTTGAACCCACAATCTTCTGCTTGCAGAGGCAACTCCCAAACCACTAGTCCACCAACTGTATCATCAATATAGCTTGAAGTGTGTAATTTATGTGTTACTACATAAACTATGTATCAGATCCATTTTCTATACATTTCCTCTTGAATAAAAGGTGGGCCTTGCAAAAGAGGCCCATTTTTTAGCGACCAGGCCACTTTTTTTTGTGCACCATTTTTGAGGGAAGCAATCTGAGCACATTCAGCTTGAAGCAGCACAACAGCTACACTTTTTCTGTTCTGTCCAATCAGATCACAAGAAGGCAGGCCTTCCGTGATGTTTGCAGTCACTTGATCACTTTTAGAAGTATGAGTGATGGAGCTTTCTGCTTGTGAATATGTAAACAATGGCTAATTAGCCAAGTGATTGACAGTTATGACTAGTGTCGTTTAGCAACCGGGAGACAGGCAGCCAGGATTCAGAAAAAGGCACTCTGAAAAATATATTCAGTACACTTGCTCGTGCTGCTGCCTTATGTTTGATATGTTGTTCATGTGTCTCTGTTATAATAATAATGTGATCATTTATCACATAAATGTCTTTAGGCATTGTTGCATAGGATAAGATACCTCTATTAGTCACACAAGTGGGGAGTTTTTGCTATAAACAACAGTATAGTACATTAAAATATAAGAAGAAATAAGAAAGAAATGGGCTGCCACTCGCTGGAGGTGCCGGAAGTAGCACCATTACAGTACAAACACCAAAAAGGCAGTGCTGACCTGCTTGGTAGTCATAGAGTGCTCGCACACATGGGAGCCTTCTGCCTGTTGATAGCTGTGGAAGACAAATAGGTTACACCAAATTATGCATTATGTAAAATTATGCAACACTAAAATAGCAACACACTGAATGAATAGTGAAAAACAAAATGTGACATTAAACTAAAGAACAGTGTAGAAAAGAAATGAATGGGTTTTGAAAGCACACCTCTCCATTCTCTTCTATCTGGACCTCTTCCTCTTCATCAGTCTCCTCACGATTGACTATGTAAGTACACTTCTCCGGTGTGCTTTCCTCAGAGGAGTCAGCATATTCCTTGACTGGATGGTTGACATACAGTGGACAGTCTTAGAATTCACTGCTAATTCCAGAATATTTACATCTATACTGAGTAATAAAAGCTATTAAATAAAGATGATACATTCCTATAAATATTCATTATTTGTTATGAAGCATATTCTGCATTTCAGGAATGTATTGTTATGCATCACAGTATCATGATTTATTGCTGTCCTGAAGAAAACTAATGACTATATTACACTCTTTTTACAGAGGTGCATCTTACCACAAGATGCAAAACCTCAAGAACAGAAGGACCAGCTGACAGTTTACTTAAAAAAGGCCAAACGTATTTTGTTCCAGGACATGGTCTACATGTAAGATGCAAATGCTCAGAACCAACCAAATACAATATATGGGCAACAGTATGGGGACACATCTCTTAATTATTGAATTCAGGAGGCCCCTGTACTTCCAGTGACAATCTTAATGCTTCAGCATATCAAGATATTCTGGACAACACCATGCTTCCAACTCTGTGGACACAGTTTGGTGAAGAACCTTTTCTATTCCAGCATGACTGTGTCCCAGTGCACAAAGTGAGCTCCATAAAGACATGGCTGGATGAGTTCAGTGTGGAAGAACTTGACTGGTCCACACCTCAAACCCATCCAGCACCTTTAGGATGAACTGGAACGGAGATTATGATCCAGACCTTCTCATCCAACATCAGTGTCTGACCTCAAAAATGCTCTACAGAATGAATGGGGCACAAGTTCCCACAGAAACACTCCAAGAGGAGCGGAAGCTGTAATAGCTGCAAAGGGGGACCAACTCCGTATTAAAGTCTATGTATGTGAATACAAAGGAATTAAAGTCCCTGTTGGAGTAATGGTCAGGCATCACGATACTTTTGTCCATATAGTGTAAGAGAGCTTGTACTTTGATGTAATTTGATATAATTTTATATTTAGATTTAAGTTTTAGACTCAAAGTTTTGTAAAAGGCCTGGGACACAGCAAGCTGAATGCTGGTGCCCAACCATCGCCCACAGTCAGTAAAGTGTATGGTACTGTTTGCTCTAGTTTATAAATGATTCAATTATTCAAAAATGTATGTACCCTATGCCTTCTCATCTGTTTACAGATCTAGTCATACAGATTTGGACAATGCTTTGGCTGTCGTTCATGTGGACCAGATCTTGCTGACTCGGACAGTTCATATAGTGTCCTTTCATGAACATTCAGCAGATATCAGGGACAAAATAGGTTAAATATAACGTAACTTGACAAGCCATTACCTGTACCATTCTGAAAACACACGCCGTTATGATCTGGCTTCTCTTCTTCAGCCACACCATTCTCAGATCCATTCAGGCACATCTCTGCAAACGTGACAAGAGACATGTTAAAAGGCACCACAGCCACCGGAACCTTCTCATTTTCCATGTACCACTGTTCTTGCCTGCTTTACCTGTAATGTCGGCCACAATCTCATCCTCCTGGAGTTCCACCAGAGTTGGTTCCTCACTGCCTGAGGCTTCAGGCTCTTCTTCATCCACATTTGAAATAAACTCTTCAGTCTCTTCAGCTGGTTTCTGTTCATGCTCCGGTTCTTCATCCTCTGCAGGTTCCTCCACCTCCACAAGAAACGCCACCACAGGCTGGACTGTGGCTTGCAAGCTTGGCACAGTGGGCTGCTCTGGTTCAGCTACATCTGGACAACTCATGGCTGGTATGGTTTCTGAAGGTGGAGGGGAAATGGTGCATGGTTCCTCCTCCTCCTCCTCCTCTTCATCTTCTTCAACAAGCACAGCTTTGACTGTGAAGTCCATCTCTGGCTTTAGTTCACTCAACATCCGAGTGTTGGCGACAGGCTCTGAGGAGGAATTTTTAAAAGGACCATAGTATTTTATTTTCAAAGAATATGCATTTGATCCATTTTTGCTATTTGAGCATCCACAGTTTGAAATAAATATCCCAGTTCTTAAAAATTTCAAGCAGAAAAATCTTTGTAGTGTTATGAATAAGAAATTGAAAATCTAAAATGTTGAAAACAGGTTTAATTTGTCTAGCAAAAGAGATGATCCGCACCAGTTTTGTTATTGATCTTTATGTGATGGAGACATGCTGCTGGAACATACTAGTTGCCTTACAACTTAAACTGTACAAACTGATTATTTTTACATTATTAAAGGATTTAGATTTCTGTGCTACCTGTACAGTGCGAAACTCTGAGAAATGGTCTGTAACTGTACTTACCTGTGCAGTACGAATTGAAAATAATTATACATTTAAATTATTGCTGGGCAACGATTAAAAGGATTCTGCATACATTTATTTTTAAAGTACTGATATATAAATAAAAGTGCAAGAACATTTGATTCGCAGACACTTTTTAACAGTAGTGTTTCCTTTAACACGGTTACACAGCTGCAGTTCAAATATTTCTGTAAATCACAACTTAAACATTACTGTAATCAGGAGGGCTGGGTGGCCTCCAGGACCAAGGTTGGGAAATACTGGTATATCTTAATCTTCTCAGTCTTATTCCTGGAGCACTACTACCCTCCAGATCTTGGTGTTTCCCTTGTCTAACATGGATTTCTAATCCTGGTCCCGGATGCCACTACCCCTCTTATTTAAGTGCTTTCCCTTATTTAAGAAAAAAACTTAAAGGAGCTGATTAGTCGGATTAGGGGTTAAGGAGCTGATTAGTTGGATCATGTGTGTTGGAAGCAGTGAAAACACTCTGCAGGAGCAGGACTTGAAAACACTTCTAACAAACCCATTTCCCCTCAATAGCTTGTTAACTAGTTCTGCGTTGGAAGCAGGTCCGCTGTAACACCAGGTGGTCATCAGCCCTCCTACTGGAGGTCCACTTTCTAGCACACAAATTAATCTGACTAAGCCCATCAAGACCATCAGAAGAACATGAGTTGGGACAGGTGCAGAAGGTGGTCCACTGGAATGCTGAGCTCTCAAGACTGCTAGAACAGTTCAAGGTTCCTTTGTCATCAGCAGGTGTGGACATGGTTTGATATTTCTCCATGGACCACGGTGCAACATGTATAAACATTCAAACCGTGTTTTCCAGTTCCCGAGGCACACTGCCCTGCACATCTGAGCATTTTCACTGCTTCCAGCACATGTGATCCCACTAGTCAGCAGGTTATCAAGCCCTAACTGTGTTAAAGTGGGTTTGGTGAAAAAGGGAAGGCACTAAAAGGACCAGTATTGGGGGGCGTGATAACGTGCCCAGCCCTAATTTAAATAGGCTACATATAAACAATGTTGCTGTCAGTACAAAATCTTCAAACTCTAGTTCTGCCTTTTTTGATTTTTGCTGGCAGCCCTTTATATTGCATCAAAATTTGATGATGATCAGACGAATTGAAACGATCCAAAATTGACTATTTTAAAATATTACAGTTCCCATTTAGAAATATAAAAGAGTCTGTCGAGTGTTGTGCAGGCCAACACATCCATAACTTTTTTGAAAACAAGAAATTCTTTTGTACCGTATTTGCATGTATTCTAATATTATTACGAGACAGAAACAAATTCACGACTTGTCAAGGCTTTTTTGCAATACTGGATCTCTGCACAGATATCACAGTTTTGCTTAAAGTGGGGCACAGTATCAGTTGTTTAGTATCAGCATTATTCTCAAATATATTCATGTCTTACCTTTAAACTGAACTGGACTCTTAGGCAGGGGTGCAGTAGGGGCATCTGGAAGGGAAGCAGGCTGCTGCTTGCTAGCACCTGGGCTGGACGATTCACTCTCCAGCAGGCTGGCCTGCTGGCCTGGAGAGACAGGGGGAGCTGAAGCCTGAGAAACAGGCAGACTTGGTGGGGATGACAGGGGTGCAGGTGGTCTGGAGACTGGTGGGCTCGGCAAAGACGCCACAGGTGGAGCCGACCGCTGGGCAGGTGATGCGGGAGGTGATCTCACAGGAGTACGAGGACATGGAGGAGATGTACATGGACGAAAGGTGGGACTGGTGGGGGACACTGGCTGATTGAAGGGGCTGGTCGGTGTGCGAGAGAAAGGGGAGGTGAAGGAGGGGCTAAGAGGAGAAGTGGAGCCACTGGTAGCGCTAGCCCGCTCGAAGATGAAGGCCGTGTCCGTCAAACTGCGCTGATAACGACGGAATGGAGGCTTGCCTGGATGTTTCATGATGGAAAAAAAGTATTTCACATTATATATTATTTTTAAATCAAATATGCACATTTCCCCCCGCCTCAAATAAAGCAAATCGGCCAAGATACGTTAGCTTGTTTAGTTTTGCACTAGCCTAGTTTAGCTAACAAGTAATGGAAGCTTGTGTAGGCATTGTGCAAACTGCATGTCCACATCACACATTTGCCTTTTGTTTAGCACTCTCAACTTGTTTGTGACACTGTATGACATCTGTGAATATGGTAATGAAGTATATTACAGTTTATAACAGCAAACTTTGAAAATTTGGGGTAGATTTCCTTTTCCCAACCATATCATAATCTCTGTTCAGATAAGATCACATGTACATGGGATCCTTGGTTAAAAACTCTTTTAAAAGTGTTGCTAAGCATTTTATTTCCATCTGGATCAGCCTAGATCTGTGTTTTTCCTCAAAGGGTCAAAGGATGAATTACCTGCAGCCTTTCAAACTCAGCCAATCACAAAATGATGGATGCTTTACAAGACTCTCCATTCCTTACTTTCTACTGGAAAGACTTTAAGATAAAGTTAGAACCTCAGGCTGGTTAAAGTGGTACTAACCGCAGCTACATGTTCAATCATAAATTCATTTTCTGTGACCACTTAATCCTTACTGGGGTCGTGGGTATCCGGAGCCTATCCCAGGGCAACAGATGCAAGGCAAGGACTCACCATGGGTAGGCACCACAGTACATTAAAGTTACATTATACTCAAAATATCAGTCTTTGATCATGTGACCACATCTGATTCTGATTTTTTAGAAAATACAACCCCCTAGAAACTCATTTTATTCATTTCATTCCTGTTATTATTTAAATAAAATACTTAGAAAGCTTTAGTTCGTGGAAGCTCTTACCTGAGCGTGGGGATCCAGGGCTGGAGGAATTTTGGGATGTTGAGGACAGCTGTCTGAAAAATTCCCGCGGGTTCATGGAGCGCTGAGACACCAGCACTGCTGCCTCCTAGTCGAGAGAGAAATCCATAGCAATAAGCCGAGGGCTACAAATAACCCTAAAGCTTGTTCATTTATAAGATACTCACAGCAGCTTTCTCTATAGATTCACTGCGTCTGAGACGAGCCCTCATCTCCTCTTCATGCTCCCTCTGCTGCACCTCCTGTCCATCACACACACATACAAGCACTCAATCACCATTCTTACAGGGAAAATCAGGATCTCCTCCTTCAACACACAAAATAACTCGAATCCTCACCCAGCGAAATTTCTCTTTTTTTCTAGCTGCTTCTTCCCGCTTGGCCTCCATTCTCCTGAAAAATCAACAATATATTGAATATAAAGTTATTTAACCTTAGGCTTATCCATCGCTCTTCAGAGAATCAATGTATTTAGAGTTTTATGCAGCATACTGACCTTTGTTCTTCAATCATCTGCAGCTTTTCGTTCATCTTCCTGTCTCTCTCCTCTTCCTCCTTTCTCTCCTGCTGGACTCTCTCTCTCTCCCTGCGCCTCCTCTCTTCCGCAGCCTTCCTCCTCTCCTCGTCTTTTCTTTGCTCCTCCTCACGCTGACCCATATAAAACAAATGTGTTTACATATACGGATGTGCATCTTTGGCCTACAAAGCCTTGAAGCTGTAATAAGGACAGTTTTCGCTTGAACTGAGGCATTAAACAGGGCAACCAATCAGAACAGAGCCCATTTACCTATATTAATCATGGCGAAAAATCTAGGGAGTGGACAAGGAGTGGAGATACAATGTTTGTGTATCTCCAAAAAATGTCTTGTTGAAGTACTATTCTTGCCAATTTGTATTTGTATATTCTATTATTCTTTGTAATTCATGCTGTAATGTGAGGTGCACTGCTTGTAAACATATAACAGCTCTCAGTAATACTCAGCTTTATGTTCACCACAAGGTCTTCTATGATATGAAGCTTTAACGTTATAATGGCCAGACAGTGTTTCATTTCCTAACTATTGTTAAAAGCACATACTGAAATGTGATTGGTCAAAAGGTTTGAGTGATGAGTTCTGACACCACAACAAGGAAATCAAAAGTGAGGGCCTGGACACTTTTGTACACTTTCCCTTCTGTTTCTTTAGAAGAGATCTAGAATTACTTTCTATTCAATATTAACTTACAGCAAACAGACAAAAGAAATGTTTCTAAAACGTTTTCTACCGTTTCCACTGTATTTCAGACAGAAGCAAAAGTGCAGAAAGTTTCAAAGGCTGAGGGCTTGGTTGTACCTCTGCTCGTGCCCAGAAGGAGTCTCTGTTAATCCGTTTCATCTCCATGGCAGCGTTTGTCTTCCGGTAGTTCGTGCCCTGCAAATGGGGTAAGTAAGGACATGTATGCAATGACACTAAGTCACCCATCCATTTCCATTGTTCTCAAGGGAACAGGTATTTCAATGGCATTACATAGAGAATAAGCTTTTAAAGGTAATAATGCAGTATGCATATAATATGATAAAGATAATGTAATTAACATTGTTCACATACCACTGTTTCTTCTTTCTCTGTCTGTCTTGAGTTTCTTCTCGCTCTCTCTGCCGGCGGCCGCACTTTTGCTAGAAGTTCTCCAACCATTTCTTCTGTCAGGTCATCTTTAGTAGTGCCATTGATAAACACATGAGCCTCCTAAAAGAAAGGGAGGGAGAAGATCACTAAAAAGAGCTTAAAATCATCTAAAATGTTTATTTAAAACAGACATTTTGGACAACACCAAGCTTCCAACTTTGGCCCTTTTCTATTCCAGCATGACTGTATCCCAGTGCACAAAGCAAGGCTCATAAAGACATGGCTGCATGAATTTGGTGTGGAAGAACTTGACCGGCCCACACAGCGTCCTGACCTCAACCCCATCCAACATAAATTGATAGTGAAATAACAAAAAAAATAATAACACGAATTCAAATAGCCCACCCAAACGTATTCCCCCTAAAGCACTTGCAGGGTTTTTTCCTGAGAAGTGATAATGAGGAAATAAGGATTGCCAGTCTGCACCTGTATGAATTTGTTTATAAGCTAGTGCATTTATAGCAGTCCATGACCAAATGGAATGAAGATTTGAGGCAGTTTTACTATGTTCTAGTGAAACAAACAGTCCTGTGTGTAGGACCTTGCTCTGGCTGGAAGCTGTAACAACTCAGTATGTTTGCTCTCAGAAAGCTTTTCACACTCTCACACTGGAAGCTACTCTGTTTGCACTGGCTTTGGGAAATCTCACAGCAGAGAGAATATAAGAGCACTGTTCTGAAACCATTTTCCTCTCCACTCCACGGCACATATCTCCAGCCACTGGGACACTCAAGACTGATTCTGGATCAGCACAATTAGTTGGCAGAATTGAATACATGTGGCTTTCGAGACGAAGCCTGGCTTTGCTTGAAACTTACATGACAGTAAATTTCACTTACTTTGCACCAGGGGCGTCATAAGACCTGGGCGTCCGTCTGAATGTTTTATGAAAAGCCCTGGATCTCAAAAACAATAAGAATGTGGAGACGTGGCGACTCATGGCTGTGGCTAGAGCAACACTGACCCCACCCCCCCCACCCCTTCACCCCCAGCAACAACTCAAAACTTCGGAACCAACCCTCTTTTAATTCTGCCCCGTCGACAAATTGGAACCGTAGCCCCGAATTTTTAAAAAGATCCTAATGATGCCTCTGCTTTGCATGATGAAAAGCATCATGAGCCTCACAGTTTGGTGAAACAGCCAATCATGATACCAAACGATCACGTAATTCCAACAAATGATTCAGTTAATACAAATCAGCATGTTATGGATAAGAAAATTAACAAAGAAGCCCAAGCAATACAATAATACAATACAATACAAAACCTGTAATCTGTAACTAGCTTAACCCTTGAAAACAACTGAGGGGGGGTTAAACACTTCGCTAATCCTGTTCTTCTTTCTGTCCGTCCCTCAGCCTCTGTGCTCGCTTTTTCATTTAGAGAATATTTACCAAAAGTAGGTGCTAAATTGCTGTGGCCTGAATCAGAGATGAGAGGAACATGAGCAACAGAAAGTAGAGAAAGAATGTGAGTGCAAAGCTAGGAGTGGACATTACATCAGAAGAAAGTATGTGTGTGCTTAATTTGTACTGGAGCGAGCCGGATTCACATCTGGCGCCTATTTTAGTGGACCCGCCACCTTGTTCACAAACTAAATACATAGAAATATCATAATATTTTCTACAAATACATAACATGTGGAAACACGAACTAAAATATATTACGCTGTGCATGCATTTTCACTCAAGTTTAGTGGGAACAGGAATAGTATCAAAAACAAAACTGACACTGTTTATCGCTCACAAGTAGGCCATTAGTGCTTTGATCGTTCATCCCTCAGCTGAGATAAAGGTGGGCTGAACCAGCAAGTACCTACAATACAGCAGTAACTACAAGGAAATGTCAGAACCGCAAACAATAAGCAATACTGTCCACCTCTTGTATTCCGGTATTTATGGTCTCAAGTCTAACAAGCCACATTAAAGGATGGACTTGTTGGGACTATGGGTTATTTGATTTTTTGTGCTATATAAAGTAAAGTGCCCCCTTATAGACACGTTTGAACAAAGTAAGATTCTTTCTCTGTATTTAACCCATTCACCAAGTGAACCAGGGGGCTGCCACTGACGAGGCACCCGTGGTGCAGTGTGTGGGGACAGAACCACTTGCAGTCCTGGGATTCAAACCCACAACCTTTTGGTCGTAAAGACAACTAACCATTAGGCCACCAGATGCCCCATTGTCTCCTAGGTTGCTTCTGTGCTTTAAATAAGCCATATTACTGCTTCAGTAAATAGTTTTTGAGTTTTTTTGGACAAGCTTTGGTCCTGGTCAGGTCAAAATACTTGGTAAACACCTTATAGCAGTGGTTAATGGTTAAACTGGTTAAAAATAAGAATCATTCACATATTTCTCAAGCTAGTTTTTATTTGTGGTTTTGGTTTAATCATTATTATAAAATAACATTTTAATGGCCATTTTGGTTGGGCCTTTACCAAAAGGCAGTTGGCCCAATAAGCCCTGTCATCACTTATGCCATTGATTTATTAAATACTCACACATTAGATACTGTTGTTCAGTTTTGAGAAATCTATGTTTCAGATGCCCCCCCGTTCTGGGATAATTTACAAATTAAACACACACACACACACACACCACTGTGAATGCAGAAGTCTATCAAATATTGATAGTGAAGTAATCTGTTAACAGAGACAAATGGTGGAAGTTACCAGGTTCCAGAGGAACAGGATCAAGTTTATTTCTGATCAAACATACCGTATCTCTGTCTGTCAGACATGTGAACTCATTTGTATTTTTAAAAGTAGTGCCAAGCAATATAAATATGAAAATGTCTCCAATGTAAACATCTGTAAAGGTATTCTCTGTGTATACAGATTCAAGTAAATAGCTGGAAGATAGCTTAGATTTAGAACGTGGTAATCAAATCTCCGGCAAATAACTGCTTACAAAATGTGTCTTATTTATCTAATAATATTTTACTGTTCCCCAAAAGCATGGAATAAAACATCACATTCCTTGTGTTGTCATTGCATTTCAGCCTACACCGTCCAAGTTATTATGGAATTCATTATAACCGATTACTAAGTGAGTCCAAACTGGGCTATTCGTGTACTTTTAGACTCCTCTGAGAAACTGTACTTGGAAATTCCTGAAACACTAAATCACTAACATTTTGCACAAGAGGATAATATTGCTAATGGCTAACAAAAGCTAACAGGGGTTCCAATACCATTCATTATTAGCTATATTTGCAATTCTAGGTGAACAGATCCATAACCAATTCGTTATAAGTCAGTACACAATGCAAGGGGCTCCCAGATGGCATGCTCTGGCCTGGACGCAGGCTAGGAAGAGTGGGGGATACAAAAAAAAAAAAAAGGGCTGTGGGTGTGCCTCAGGGTCTCACATCACTGAGTATTGGCTGCAGTTCAAGGCCTGCAAAACCACAGCTTCAGAATGGATTACTGCACTGCCAGTGCTAGCGCACAGCAGGCCCGGGCTGCTCCTTCCACACCCACTTCTTTCTTCGTGTCTAAAAATCCTCTTATCCTTCTCACAGAGGCGGCACTGAGGCTGGAGAGCACGGACAAGTCGAGACCAACGTGTATGTCCGTGTTATCCAGCGTCCTAGCAGAAAAAGTACTTATCAAGAACACGAGGTCAACCCAAGGTCCCCTCTTTCCTCCCCTCCTTCCTTATTCTTTCATCCGTCTCTAGAAGTAGGAGGAGTGCAAATGACTTAACTCTGTTATTACTTGCCTAGATGTCAGCATTTAGCCTGCTGACGTACAGCACAGCCCCAAGGCTCTGCTTCAGTAATGCCAACAGTTCAAAAAATAGTTCCCAGAAAAGCACAAAAACAATTTTGGATTTACTCTAAATCTGGTCCATCAGCCAAAACATGTTGGATGTCAAGAGTTTGCTTCTTTAGTTTTGCACTGGAGCTAAAATGTACAGGTATGAATCACAAATGCCTTAATCATTACACGTTTTTATCGATAACAGTATGTCATACAGTGTCAGAACCCACAAACGTGAGTCAATTTAAGATTATTGTAAGTATTTAATGATTTAGGCATGCAGTTGACACGATGATGAGTTGAGGGATGTAAGCTTTCCAGCCTCAAAGATACAAATCTAAAAGAACAAACCACAGACATCAAAAATGTCGGGCATATTTGGGGTCTAAGGAAAACTGTTCTTAAATGTATTTATTTGTTAAGGATTGCATACAAACTAACCCCATATGGAGAAGCTCGCAGTAAAAGTACCGTCTCATCCTTGGCTTGCCCCATGCAGCCCACAAAGCAAACAGTTCCTGTAATTGCTGTAATTAGCTGGTAATTCCATCTTTTTGTACAGGAGTTGTTTCGTTTACACGAGCAACGCAGGAGTTTGTGGCTTCTTTATAAATCAAAGCACACCTGCCACAGGAACCTAGCACCCATGAAAGAACTTCGGCTAGCCGAGACTCGCCGTCCTGAGAAGAAAACAGAGGCTGATAAAGGGAGAGAAGGAGAGACAATACACAGAAGTGGATAAAGGGGATTGAGAGGGCGCTGAAGTGCATCTTGTCAATCCTGTCATTGATCGTCTTTGTGGAAGAAGCCCAAAAGCAAATAAATCAGGATTTAATATTCATCTATACTCTCCCCACCCATTTGTCAAAGAATTGGACATGGATATTGAGTTTGGCAAACAGTGCATTGCCTGGTGGGGGTGTCTTAGCATGTTCTACTAGGAACTCACATACTGATGCCTATGCAGGGCAATCTCAAAAGGTTAAAAGTTGCCAAATAGGAACACCACAGTCCTAATAAGTATAAGAATAATACATTTTATTTATAGTGCCCTCTTCATCATAAGATCTCAAAGCGCTACAGGTTAAAGAAAAGAAAGCAAGGCAGGCATTAAACAATAGAAAGATTTTTAAACAATTAATATAGAAAACATCTAAGAGGGGGCACCAAAGAAATAGGCTATGTCTTCTATTCAGGAGACTGAGGTTTCAATTCTCTGTCTGGGAAAGCCCTTAGGTAAAATCTCCATTTGCTACATTCATCTACCTCTGTAAAGCCATTAAAGTTGTAAACTGCTCCAGATAACCTGATCTGCCAAATTCTGGTTTGTGCCTCATATATACATGTCCATGTCTGACTCTCTCTAAAGCTTATGGGGCTATGTGGGGTGTGAGTTTCTTGTCTGTATTCAATGTGCAATAGATTAAAACGGTATCCACTCACACTTACTGTATGTGTCAAGGCAGGTCCCAAAACCATGATAATCCAAGGATATGAATCACATCCACTGATGGCAGCAATGATGAGCTGAATTTCTACAGAATTTCTAAGCAAAAGTATGCAAACGGTGCTCAGTTTGACTACAAAGGGCAGTTTTGTAGTAAGACATACTGTGATATACTGTGCGGCATTAAGTGGCACTGCCGTTTAAATTTTACAACCTCCACATGGTGCCACTCATACGTACAGCATTTGAGCTGCAGAACAGTAGAGGCCTTTACTGGAAATTCTCAGAGCCCACAAGTAAGTTCTGGACATATTTTGGAGTCATTCCTTTTTGCTGTGAGAAATGTTAATGGATTTGTTTCCAGAACAGCTTTAGGACTTGATTTTGGCAACCTTTCAGGCATACGCACCTAACAAAAAGTGTCAATGTCCAAGCAAGGCTAAAACCTTTAAGCATCAAGTCATGGGCACAAATCTTTTTACAGAATTTGAAATGTTTACAATGTAGTTTACAATGGTCCAAACAGTTGAATGTCACTTGTTAGCTTGTCCTACACTAAAAGTTAAGAATGTATTTTTATTCTCCCTTTTTGAAGTTTTGTTCCCATAGCGACAACATACTCGCTGCAGAATCTTGACACCAAGTCGGGTCACTCAAAATAACTCATATAAATATTGATGCAGTCGCTCAACACTTCATTAAGAATTGACCAGAGTTTTGATTAGACAATGGTACAACCTTGCCCACTTTCAAGAGGCAGAGACTTTATCCTTGATTCATGCTGGTTGATAGCTGCCGTGCCTGTTTGCCTGAAACCCCGGCCTCAACCACGCCTTTTGGCCTTGGCAGACTCTATCCAGGGCTGCCAAGAACAATAAAAAACCCAAGATAGTGCCCTAAGTCTCCAGTAATCATCTATTAATTCCAGTTTCTGCTCCAAACAATGCAGACAGTCATGACCTCACCCTCAAACCCTGCGTGGTAAAAGCCGCCTTTATTCTGGAAACAGCAAAAGATGACAGTGTGAGAGCAGATAGCAGGAAGCGGACTGGAGAGATCTGGCAGATGTTCATGCATGAGAAGAATGCTGCAACTGAAGGCTGAGTCAGGCACACTTGCACGACTGGACAATGTCACACGTCACATGCAAGTCTTAAGCTAACACTAAGCAGATCCACGGTAAAAAGTGATCTCTAGAAATAGGTGTCAGTCCTTAGTAATTGGTTGGTCAATTACAAAAGGCATGTCCAAAGGATCTGTCTATCTATCTACCTACACATACACACACTCAAGGTATATATACGTAGCTTTTTTCGATTAGCTACAAAAGCATGGCATCGGTTGACAAACTCAGTTTTACACAGAGAAAAGGTAGAAAAGGTCACTACAACAGTGCTGAATGGAATTTTGCCAACATTCTGTAAAGACTATCTGATCTCACGACAGTAGCTACACAATGCCTGGATCTGGTTTTTTTTCTGTAATATATTGTCTGATTACTGCTGTTGTCTGGTTTCCACTCATTCATCATCGCCACCTGTTTTGAATTATGAACTCATTTACTACCCACCCCAGGTTCTGTTCATCATTTGCAAAGTTTCTCCCTGGTTTCAGTTGAGTCATTAAGTCAAGCCCAGGTCTAGTTTATGATGTAGCTGTTTTTCGAGTCGTCCTGTTCTGCTCAGAACTGTGTATTAACTTTCTAAGTTTCTTTGACTGTTGTGTGAAAGACTATGAACAAGGGGCAAAAAGAATTTTAGCTGCATGACAGAGCTTGATAAAAAGGCTTACAGGACAATCGTATCATAGCCTTTAGACTCAACCCTTCCCTAACAGACAATGTAATGTTGCCCCCAAAGTAAACACGTGTGCCTCAACACACAAACTGGAATGGGACTTCACTAAGGAGGGAAGCCATGATGGGTCCCACTGCATATATCCCACTGCATGTCAGAAGAGAGGAAGTGAGAAAAGAGAACAAATGACATTCCTCGCATTCCTCTGAAGTCGGCCGGGTGATGCCTTTATAAGGAAATAAAAATACGAGGGACCCTGTGTGCGTTCGATAAACTCATAAAACTCCTCTCTGTGATTATGGAAATGCTAGACAAATATTGTCTGGATGTTGAAGCCATGGGAGACCCTAGACTGTGTCAACACCCTCATGGAACCACTCACAGCTTGTCTGTCTCAGGAATGTACTCAGGACATCAAAATGGTATGACCAAAAAATAGGCTTTTTTGTGAGAAATTCTGCCCTACACTGAATTGTTTGGAGCTGAAGGCATGCTACACATGCTGATCTTTTTGTACCCTGTACCCCGTAGGTGCCCAATCAAGTATTACAGCCATGTATGGTAACAACAGGATTTGGCCAAGACTGAATAGTAGAACTAGATTTAGTAGAATTACTAAATAACTTTCCAGACAAAAACTAGTGGTTTGCTTTGTCATGATCTGATTTAATTGTGCATCATACAAAAGCAATGATTTGAATTCTGGCAACATTTAAAATATGACTTCAGTGTCAGGTGCAGGGGTGTACTAGGGCTGTACTGGGGCACATGCGCCCGACTCTCCATTATTCATATCATTTATTGGATCTAATTCTTTCTCTGATGTCTTCTTATTTTTTTAAAGCCTGCTTCATATGAAATGAGCTGTAGTATGTGCGATCCCAGCTTCCCTTGCTTTGCTTATTATTATTGCCCCCGCCAAACTCCTACTGAGGCCACTGCGGGTAAAGGTAAAAATTAGAGCCCGACCGATTTATCGGCAGGCTGATATTATCGGCCGATATTAGGCATTTTCCAAACTATCGGTATCGGCAT
>JBBPDC010000039.1:9131611-9147435 GCA_037974485.1 Hemigrammopetersius urotaenia | reverse complement strand
AAGTGTGTTCAATAACTAATGTTAGGGAAATCTGTTAATGTTTTGTTGCGCGTTTCTGAAATTAAAAAAAAAAAAAATATATATATATATATATCGGCCATTCAAAATCCTTTATCGGTCGGGCTCTAATAAAAATGTACAGATTCATTAATTAACGTATGAAGATTCTCAACATGTTTTATGGCAGAAAGGGCACACCTGTATCTGCAAATAATTTAGCTCCTTTTTGTGGTAAAAAACCATGTTGCAACACCAGTAGAAAAACATCCAGTCTTTTGTTGATATTATCAATCGAAATTAATTCACTGCCAAATTATTATTATAAGCTGAATGTGATATTTGATTGGGGCATGGCCCATAAATACTGGGGTATGTGCTCTAGAGAAAGTGGTCAATGCATAGAGGCCCTCAACAGCACAACCATCAGACTTTATCAGAGAATAATACACTAAAAATGTCCTACGTCGGTGTTTTTTTTACCATTTGTATTACATATCAAACCTATCAAAGCCTTTTTAAAAGGTTCTTTTTCTTTGGCACGCTCTTGTCCTTCCGCAATCCGCAACAGTTCTGATTAAATTAGCATATTTCCCCCTTCCTTCCCGCCATTCTCTTCAAAATGCATGTATTTATTTGTGCCATGCCTGTCGGTGGCACTACTCAACAATAAAGCACGGAAAGGAGGAAGAGAGTGCCTTTGCTCTGACTGGCTCATAAGTAATGAACACGCACTCCACAGATATAGACAGAGGAAGGAAATGAACTGCAAGTACGAGACCTCGGCTAACAATAGAAAGTGCGGTTGTGTGTTTGAGGAAACACACCTCTGCAAATGTCTTTGTGAACAGCTAAAAGTGCTTTAGAAAACCTTTTAGCTGTGATTATCACATACGAAGGCCAAGGACGCACTCGGGTACTGACTTGCACAAACATTTCTCTTTTTTCCTCCAGACTATTCAAATAGAGTCAAAACATTTGCCTTCCTCGCACGACAAGCACAGCTTGACATATTTGTCGTGTATAGTTCATGTCAGATAACTGAATTCCATTTTCATTATCATCACCGTGTACTAGGCCAATGCCACATAAATGAAATGCATAAACACAGACCTGCATGCTGACACTTGAAGCAAAATTGCCGCGAAAAAAAACATCACGCAATGGCTATGTTGAATGTTAAAGACGCGTCATCAATCTTTCCACTTTCTCAGTTGGATGAATTGTTATTTCATCCCCAGTGAAGAAAGTACACTACACAATGACTTCACTATCATTTCACGTCTCCTACTTCACTCCCCCTTTCATGGCAATGTTGGTGGCATTTGTGTTCTATACCCGTAGGTTTGTACCATCTGCACTATACACAAGACAATACAAGTTTCTATTCAAACCAGCGACTCCAAACAAGGCCCTTAAATGCCAATAACAACAATGCACTGAATTTACTGTATCTGCTTTAAGAACTTTCCAAAATCCACTTTTCCTTTCCAAGGTTCAAATGTTGTGGCTAATATATGTGGACAAAAGTATTGGGATGCCTGACCAATTCATAAACAGTGACATTACATTCAAATATACAGACTTTAATATGGAATTGGTCCCCCTTTGCAGCTATAATAGCTGTCACTCTTCTTGGAAAGGATTCCACAAGACTTTGAAGTTTCTGTGGGAATCTGTGCCCATTCATTCTGCAGAGCGTTTATAAACAACACTGATGTTGTATGAAAAGGCCTGACTCACAATGTCTGTTCCAGTTCATCCCAAAGTTGCAGGATGAGGTTGAGTTCAGGGCTCTGCGTGGACCAGTCAAGTTCTTCCACACTGAACTCATTCAGCCATGTCTTTATGGAGCTTGCTTTGTGACCTGGGACACAGTTGTGCTGGAATAGAACAGGTTCTTCCCCAAACTGTGTCCACAAAGTTGGAAGCATGGCGTTGTCCATAATGATGTAAAGCATTAAGATTGTCCTTCACTGGAAGGGCATGTGGACATCAGAATTGGATTATGGTGCAATGGAAGAATCACAGTTTCTTTTACATCACATGGATGCCCGGGCGCATGTGCGTCATTTACCTGGAGAAAAGACGGCACCAGGATCCACTATGGTAAGAAGGCAAGCTAGCAGAGACATGATGCTCTGGGCAGTGTTCTGTTGGGAACCCTTAGATCCTGGCATTCATGTGGATGCTATTTTGACTCATAAAATCTACCTAAACATTGTTACAAACCAGGTTAACCCCTTCATGGCAGCAGTATTCCATAATGGACCTGACCTCTTTCACTAGGATAAAACGTTCTTCCGCACTGCAAAATTGTGCAGTAATGGAATACAACAAGCTGGTAGCTATAAATAGATCTCAGTCCGATCAAGCACCTGTGGGTTGTACTTGATAAACTAGTCTGATCCATGGAGGCCTCATCTTGTAACTTACAGATCTGCTGCTATCATCTTGGTGACAGTTACCATAGCACGCCTTCAGAGGACTTGTGGAGGCTATGCCTCGACAGATCAGAGCTGTTTTAGCATGCCTACACAATATTAGGCAGGTTGTTGTAACGTGATATATACAATATGTATAGAAATCAGAGAATAAAAGTACTAATCTAAGTGAAGTAAGCTCTGTGCTGAATGTTTTTCAGCATAAGATGTGATTGTGTGCATCTGTGTGTGTGTGTGTGTGTGTGTGTGTGTGTGTGTGTGTGTGTGTGTGTGTGTGTGTGTCTGTGTGCTTCTTCCAGCTCACTTGCATTGTGTCTGGCTTTTGTATTCACAAGTGCAGCATCAAGACTGTAATTATTCATTTACAGAGAAGAAAGCAAGGGAACAGAAAGCCCACCGAGACACTGGGCATTCCAGAAGGATACAAACACAGGATGTATATGAGAGGGAGAGAAAAGGGGTTTGGAAGAGAGAGAGAGAGAGAGAGAGAGCATTATTAAACCCTTACTCATGCTTGTCCTGAATACTTCCAAATGCTTCATGTGCAATGAGCTCAGGCTGGCTCTAAGAGTGAACTGATGGTGGTTCAGAAGTGCCATACCCACACGCCAGTTGCGAAATGTTACTGCAAGCAGAAACCTCACTTACCATTAGAGGACTAAGCCTTAAAACATGTTTGCTGGGAAAAAGTGATTCTTCAGCAGAATCACACATTTCCCATTTACCCCCCAAGTAGGAGATGCTTGGTCTGATGTTACTTTAGTTTTCTAGAGAAGCTACAAGTCTAATGCAACTAACAAGCAATGGAAGTATATTTAAAAGCAATTAGCTTTGTAGAAAGAGCATGTTTAATGTCATACTTCATGCAAACTACGTGGATTGTCAAATAATGGACTTGCTTATGTAGGCTCTGATACTGTGTGAGTCTACGTTAGGACAGAGGGCCTGTGACAATGTGTGGAAGGCCTTTTATGCCCCGTGTGTCAGGAGCAAATCATTGTGCAGGCTTTTTCAAAGACGGAGACAAACAGATAAAGGGAATGGTAGCAGGTTACCTTGAAGAAGTTCTTGACAGCTGGTACATGGCTTGCGCATTCCGTCTGCCGAATCTCATCCACACTCTCTCCGACCTGTTGACAATAATTTGAATAGCTTAAATGAACATTTAAAACATTAATTGTGTTAAAAAAAAGACCAATGAACATCAGGAATTAAAGGGGAATTTCACAATTTCTTTCCATTTTGGAATAATTAGATGCAACAAAGTCATTCACAATAATCTGCTGTCATTCCAGGGAAGCTTACCAAATCAGAATTACTCACAGTGGTGGTGACAGGAACCAGACATTCAAAGCTTTTAAGGCCTCTATAAGCTACCCTGGAAACATCATTTTACAATCGCTTTAGCCTTAAACATAGTTTTAAAAATCGACTGACTGTCCACTGTAAAAGACCACTTATCAGCTTTACATATAAAAAGTCATAAGATGTGTATTAATTTGCCTTGTAGAGATACTGACCCATGGTTCCCATTCCCACAAAGGTAAAGAAATTCAAGCCGACAAATTTCTCTACAGTCCACCATTTCACAACACACCACAAGTTTCATTGTTTCACAACCGTGAATTATGCAGGACATACAGGACTGTACAAACGGCACATTCTTTAGTATTCCAGACCTGCAGCGCTGCATACTGAAAACAACTGTAAACTGAATAACCTGAATGTTAACTTTGATTCTTAGGAAGAGACATTTGTATTACCCTGGACACTCGGAAAGATACGACACACTGGAAATTCAACATGCAGCAGAATCAGTACCGCGAGTAGCCAATCTTAAGCTTTGAAATTCTTGTATTTGTTGAGTTAAGAAAATACCAAGTTGTATGAATGCAAAGGAAGGTAAGTCTGCAATATTTTAAATTGAGGGATTTTAACACCAATATACTGCACAACTCTGTGTTATTCTATACTTTTGACGTCTTCAATATTATTGTAATGATGGCAAATAGTAAAAAAACGAAATCTCTTTTTGGTATCTTCTAACTTTTAACTAGTATCGCAGGTGGGTGCCAAATGTATCAGTGTGTGTGTTTGTTTGTGTGCGTGTGTGTGTGTTCATCTGGCATATGAAGTTTCTAATTGTTCTGTGAACAGGTCGCCAAAGCCACTCCCCCTTCTTCTCCCCATCGCCTGACTGGCTACAGATGCCACCTCTGACCTCCAACACAACATTCCAGCCTCGTCGTCTTGGCAACCTCGGCTGGGGAGGTTACTGGGAAGGTTCCCAGCATGCTTTGCTCGGCATGGATTTGAGCTCCTTCAGTTACGAGCTGTCGGGGGGTCAAAGCCCTTTTGTGGGACGAAGCCATTGACACATCTCATCAACAGGAGCCTCACATACATCCCTCCTCAAAAAACTTTCAAAGACACCCAGCACCAGCAAATAAGGAGCCACATCAGGCTTGTGCTCCAAAGAAGCAGCCAATAGGGACAGAGCAATCAGGTTTCACATCCAATAAGAAGAATCCAAGATGACCTCATACAAACATACAAACTTAAAAGAAGGTTGTATGCTGATGCATAAAGCCTCGCTACTTAAAGCTTAAAATGGAGCCAGAAAAGCTGCTTCCAAAGCCAAGTTTACGCACAAGCACTGCCTTCATTAAGCTCCAGTTCCAACAGTAGATTTATCTGTAGCTAGTATGAGTGTATTATACTGTTGTAATGAGGGATTTATGCACTACAGTCCTACTGTGATTACCCTCTCTATGTAACTGTGGACTGTCTATGGACCGTTATTGCTGACACTGATCATGTCCTACGTTCAGAGGCACCTGATGAGCCACTGATCTTCTGTTTTTCCACACACGTTGATCTCCAGCCCTGTTTACTGACATCTTTCCCATAGATCTAAAGGCTGGTGTCCGTTTCGCCACTGTTTGTACTGAAACACAAGCTAGTCTCCATGCCTGAAGCTCCAGTCATCCATGGCAGTCCAAAAATTGCTCACATTCACTTCATCCATTGATTTTGATCAACTTTGTTTCCTGTCTGTCCACTTAAAGGAGGAAAACCACAACAAGAGACGCACTTTCAGACAATGCTAATGCCAGATGCCGCACAGTTCATTAAGTGAAATTCAAGCCTGATTTAAAACCCAGATCTGAGATCGTGTGGGGCGTCCTTGTGATATTTATGGAGAAGAAAAGTCCAACCGCTGCAACAATGAAGAGTTTATGGGAAGCAATACACTCCAAAGTTTTTAGCAAAGTATAACAAAGCAGTTAGAGGTTGCTGTTGAGATTAGAGGGGTTTCAAAATGCTGTTGTATTGGCTTTCTCCCACTTCTAATTGATCTCTGATCATTGAGGGAATGTTTTTAAAAATGTAATTCGTCCAACATTCAGGTTACATCAGCTTACCCAGCAGACCATGACTATCCGCGGCTGCCCCGATTCTGTCAGGTTGACCCTGCAGAGTCCATACATGGGTTTGGCAATGTGAAACTTCAGGACCAGCTCTGTTAACCCTCCAGCTAGAGAGAGAGACAGAGAGAGAGAGAGAGAGAGAGAGAGATAGAAAGAGACAGAGAGAGAGAAATGAAAGGAAATAATAAAGGGACTAATCACACATTTGCCCCTGTAAAAAGATGCCCACATGAAACGTCTTTATCCTACAGCAAATCTTTCACCAACATGACAGGCTTGCATGCATTCACAGGATTAGCATCTCAGCCATGTAAACACTCTACTGGAGGAGGGCAGAAAAAATAACCATTCTGTTCATGGATTGTTTTGTGCTAAATATGATCTCATACTTTTCTCTTGATAATACTTTGGCTTCTACCCAAGTATAGATTTTTCCCAGTTTGATAGCTAATTCATTTGTCTGCACTTACAATGACAAGCTAGGACTCCCCATCACACCATACCACTCTCACCGGAAAGGAGAAGGATAGTATATGTTTCCTTTAAGTCATATGAAGCTGCATCCCATCTTTGAAATCACTGCAAGTGCAATCTGAGAGCGCAAAAGCACTTGAAGAACACTGAATACCAATTCTGTTACATCAGCTAACCAACTCCTGAGGGAGTGGGAGAGGGAGAGTCCAAATGTATTCATTGAATTCCCGGAGAAGGATGGTTGTCTCAATTTGTCTCCTCTGTCTCAAGTTTATTTCTAAGGAAATTAATCTACTTTTTACTCAGCTGCATTGTAATCACTAACATTTAGTTACTAATTCTTTTTATGGTTAATTTCAGTGTGTTGCACTGCTAATGAATTGCTTCATGATCAGTGACCAAAATCAAACCAAAAAGGGAAGAACAGCCCCTAACACACCTCAGGTTCTGTGTTGACAGATTGTGGATGTAAAAATTGTGGAACACTACATTGCATAAGAATGGTAACTTAGGTTAAAATTGTTTTTTAATTAAAGCCTTCCAAGAAGAGTGGAAGCTGTTATAGCTGCAAAGGGTGTACAACTCCATATTAAGTCAAAGTCAAAGTCAACTTTATTGTCATCTCTGCTATATACTGTACAGATACATAGAGAGACGAGACGACGTGGCTCCAGTTATTACATACACACATTTAAGACATTTAAGACAAGACAAGGAGTGTTAAATATAGTTTGGATATTCAGAATATATATTTTGTGTGCAATTTCAGCATATGTGCAAATATGCACCAGAGATTGTCCATGTAGCAGCATAGTCTGGTAAGGTGCAGTGGTGCAACTGGGTCAGTTTTTTCACGTGTAAGGGGAAAGTGCAGTGGTCTATGTCTATGGATTTAATGTCTTTGAATCCAATATCATTAAAGTCCCTGTCGGTGTAACCGTCAGGCACCCCAATACATCTTATATACTGTATATAAACCTAAACCTAGAGTTTTTAACAGACAATTAAAATCGTAGTATAATAAATGCTTATTTGCTTTAGGTCTTTGCAACAACAGTCACACAAGTGTCTTCAATAATAAAATAATTTATAAAAGAAATCCAGTAAGATCAATAAGTTTGATATATTCCATTCCTTTCTTCAAAATTCGCTATTCGCTGCTTCAATCCAGTGTTGTCTTTGAGTCAGATTAGCTTGAGGAGTTTCTGATTAGAATGAATGCTCCAGGTCAAATTATAATTTCACATAGATTTCTCTATGTGAAACAAACCTAAACATGACTTTTTCCTCAAATTTCAATGCCCAGTTTCTATGTAGTTGTGTTTGTTTGTGGAAAGAACGTAAATAATACATGTGTCATAACTTTTGCACAGGCCATATTTTGCTTTAATATGTTCCACTCTGCATATATATAGTAAGAGTGTATTACACAAGTGTGTAGAGTCGTCTTTAGTGATCTTACCTCCAGAATCGGAGAGCTTCAGGTTGTTGGTAACACCATCGTATGCAAACAGCGCCCTGTGAAGACAAAAAAAAAAAAAAAACAGAACTTATATCAGAATGCACTAGGAAGCACTATAGACCAGTTATAAAGAGTGTTGTAGTTTGTGTTTAATTATGAAGACCGTGGCACCCTTGAGTGCTATAAAGAACACACATTAACTAATGACTAATTGTTAAAGCAACATGAGGCTGATGTTTCAGAATGGCCTTAGAAACCCAGTTAATATCAACAGGAACTTCAGTCTGGTAAGCATCATGGACTCTCCATGAAAGTAACGGTTCCACTAGCATAACTAATGCCCCATCCTCGCTAACGTCAGCCCCCTGGAATGCACTGAATGGGCAGGCAGCTGTGAAGACCATATGCTTCCACACACACCCCACAAACTATCCTCAAAGTCTCTGACTGTTCCACACATTTGGCATTTTATCATGCATACCTAGGGTTAACCCCAACAAAAACGTTCATGCCCCATGGAGTAATGGATGCACCATATATTCCCCAAGGTGAACACAGAATAGTTTTTGTCTTGCTGATTCTACGCTTAACATACTTCTATTCTGCTGAAAAACAAAGTACACACAGATGTCATTCTTTTAGATGATTCTATCCAATAGGGGGTAACAATACACTGTAATATTGTGACATTGTGATGCAAAACATGACATTGTGCAATGCAGAGATGTGACAAAGCATTCTATTAATAATTATATCTAATGTGGTTACATTGTTAGAACAACAAAGAAACTGCCAAGCTACAACCTATTTTAGTATGTTTGCATCACCACATGTGCACCACATTCACTTATTTCACGTCTTATTGCTCTTGTGTTAATCACAAAAGCAATTCTGTTTGAGATCTCAACAGTTTGAGGCATTTGTTAGTTACATGAACTTTATAACTCTACAGCAAAACTGACCAAGGAAATCAACAAACCAAACATGCCTTTGCTAATGGACTACAGAGGCATTCAAAAGATTAGAATACATTTTATTTCAGTAATATAAATGCAGTGTAGTGGTAGATGTATTAAACCAAGCTGTCATATAAAAAAAGAATACAATTATTAAAAGTTAGATGTATCCAGGATGATGAACAGAGCAGCAGATTATTAAGTATGTTATAAGAAATTGGTTTTTTTTTTTCATTTATTCAATATTATACGCAATAGACTACAATGTAATTTAGATTTTATGTCAAATGGATAATAAATAGATCATTAAAGTCTATATGGATAGATAAATAATGTTATAATATCTTTTTGTTGCCGAAATACTTACAATAATGACTAAAACAACCTTTGGATGTCCTGCTTAGAATATTTACATCAGTTTTAAATTGTTACTGTGGATAAAACAGCCAAAAAATATTCATTCCAAATCTTGGAAAGATATTGTACTATATATGACATCATACATCGTGGAAATTACATTTTTTGCCATCTATTGCCCTCAGGAACATCTATCAAACATGTATGGGCTACAACTAGGCCTCGTCTTACAGGTTTTTGCCTGTATTAGTGGGAACTTGTCTAAGTAAGCACATGTGACAGGCTCAAGTCAGAGCTGGTGCCTTTGTGGGCTCTAAGGCCTCCAGCACTAAGAAAGCACTTGAAATCTGACCTTTAGGCTCCCTTTCTTTTTCAAGATAACAGCACAGTCTTCTCATATAACAATGAAAGAGGAGGGCGAGTGTGTAAAAGAGAGAGATCTAAGTCTCTCCAGATTCTTCACAGTGCAGTTTTATCACTGACTTGCTGAGGATCTGACCAGGACCCAGCAGTTTGCTGACAGAGGTAGACATACACTATATTGACAAAAGCACTGGGACAGGCCTCTTTTTCATGGTTTGGGTTAGGCCCCTTACTTCCAATGAAGAGCAATCTTAATGCTTCAGCAGACCAAGACCTTTTAGACAACGCCATGCTTACAACTTTGTGGACACAGTTTGGGGAAGAACCTTTTCTATTCCAGCATGACTGTGTCCCAGTGTATAAAGCAAGCTCCATAAAGACATGGTTGGCTGGATGAGTTCAGTGTGGAAGAACTTTACTGGGCGGCACAGAGCCCTGACCTCAACCCCATCCAACACTTTTGGGATGAACTGGAACAGAGATTGTGAGCCAGACCTTCTCATCCAACATCAGTGTCTGACCTCATAAATGCTCTACAGAATGAATGAACACAGATTCCCACAGAAACTCCAAAATCTTGTGGAAAGCCTTCCAAGAAGAGTGGAAGCAGCGATGGTGACGACAAACTCCATATTAAAGTCTACGTATGTATAGTCCTGTAAAGTAATGGTCAGGTGTCGCAACACTTTTTTGCATATAGTGCAGCTTGTCCTAAGACTTTCTGGAATCCACAATGTAATATCTCCTAACAAAATGGCAGCCATTTTTTTAAACACACAGCTTTATTTATAAAGTTTAATAAACTTTTGTCTCTTGGATATTTTCTATGTTGAATATTTTTTAGAACAATTCACAAAACATGCGAAGGAAGAAAACTGACATGGCGGAAGATGACGTTCAGCGTGAGGATAAAAAGTACAGTGTTTCTATAAGCCAAACCGCCATGGTTTACTCCCCATCGCTTATGTTTGTGTTTCTTTGGGCAGTAGGTAGTAGTTAATGGGACAGAGCTTGTAAATCACTTTGGTTGCCTTCTTGTTGGTTTTGCTATGGCACTCTCACCACCGCTGTCTGGCACAGAAGACGAGATTGAATAGACCGAACCAGAATCACTCATTAGGCTTGTGGTTTTTGCACTTTGCTAAGCAGCAAAATGAATGAACTCCTTTCCATCAAGGTAGGATTCGGTGCTGTATAATTAGCCATTTCATACACGGCCCAAAATCAACTAGCAATAGACTTGAACTAAACCACAGATTTTGTTTATGAATCACTTTTAATAACATTCTACAGTTGTGCTTGTGAGCAGAAGAGGATATTGTATTATGATCTGAAAGTGTTCTGTACATTTTGTGGAAAGATAATAACCTCTACATGTTTTGGTTATGGCTTAACACTAAAACAAGTGGAATCCTCTAATACACAAAGTACATTGATTGGATGTGAATGTAATGAATGATGTAACCACATACCTAGTTAACTACCTACTCACAAAATTAGGTTAAATAAATCAGTCTAGTTATCAGTCTAGTCTTCTAAATGGAGATGGTACAATATGACTTTTCACTTTCTGATCGTGATATAAGTAATTCAGTATAAGAATTTGAGTATAAGTTTTTCTTTGAAAAGAATTCTTTAAACTGAGATTCTTCGAAGCTCTTCACTTAAGAAGAGTGCATAGAAGTGCACTATCAAACACCCTGCTACCACATGAGGAAACAGGAAAATGACATCACCCAAAATAAGTGAGTGCTATTTTAGGTTCGATGCTTAAATGTGTAAAGTGACCATTTTTGTCATACAGTAACACACCACAGCGTGAACAGCGCAAAATTCTTTCTCTGCATTTAACCCATTCGCCAATTGGAGCAGCAGGCAGCTAGAAACACAGCCCCTGGTTACCAGTATCTTACTCAAGAGTACCTAGCAGTCCTGAGGTTCAAACCCACAACTTTCTGATTGCAGGGGCAAAGCCCTAACCACTATGCAACCAACTGTCCCATAGATGATTACATTGGATTAATTCTTTTTTTCTGCTATTATCAGCTCTATATTAATTGCTGCTGATAAAGATGTACCATTTCCACTCCTTAGAGTTTACAAAGACTTAAAAAAAAACCTTTAAAAAGCCATACCATTTTAAAGTGCTAGTCCCAGAAAAACAACCACTCCCTCGGTCCCAGTTACTGAGAAGGCATGTGTCATGTCAGTGGGAATGCTTAATGCCTGAGCCAGAATACAGCGTAATGTCATTGTTTTCCTATTGTCCACTAATCCTGTGATCAGTGGAAGCCCTCCAGACTATGACCCCTGCAGCCGAGACAATGCCCAGACACAAACAAGAGCAGCGGCCTAGAACATCACCCCCCCAACCAAACACTGGCCATTTTACAAAGCATAACACACCGATCCACTGATCAGTTTGCAATTAGTGTGTTGTGACACCATTGTTCTTGCTTCTTCCACCAGGACAGAAACAGCTGGAAGTGAGCTGAATGAGTATCCAGTTGTTGGCTAGTACAGTGTGAGGCAGGTGCTAGATGGGAAATTTTAGCTAAATAATCACTGGCGTCCGTTTTACAACAAATAATGTAATCAACTTTTCTAGACACTCTGCTCAAAACTGGAAACAGTTCAACATGTTTAACATCTGTACCAAATCTCTTGATTTCAAATAAAATGTGGGTGTGGCTAAAATGAAGTACTGAATGTGTATATATTCATAGATCATTGATACATCATGATGTTTTTAACATATGAAGTGGAATTTACACAGCCAAACAGCAGTCTGCATGCATAGTGGTTCCCAGAAGCAAAATTTACTACTTACGCACTGATATGGAATGTAATTTATTTAAAACCATGAGGGTACTGAATTTGTATACTTAGTCTTGCATATCATGTTTGAGTAGGCCAGTGATCACCAACCTTCCTCCTGGAGATCTACTTTCCTGCTGTGAACCCATCAACTTATCACTCCAGCCAATCAGGGACTTCCGAAGAAGTTAATTAGCCAGACCAGGCGTTGCAGCTTTAGGCTAAAACTAGAATCCTCAGGTAGGTAGATCTCCAGGACCAGGGCTAGTGCCCAGTTTTCACAATTGTCAAAAATACAGCTTGTCATTACGGCTTTGAATCATAGTATACAACTTAAAGGTCTATGCTGGTATGACATTTAAGCATGAATCAGATCCAAACAAGCATGGATTGACTGGTACTGCTAAACTTGAAACCTAAACATGATCCAAATCTAAAACAGTTCACACTCACCAAAAGAACTGGCTTAACAAAAATGTGGTTTAATGGAGCTTTACATAGTTACAAATCAAACACAGCTAATGCAAGTGAGAGAGAGAGCGAGAGAGAGAGAGAGAGAGAGAATGAGTGTCCAAAATCTACAACAAAAAATCACTCATTACAAAATAAACTCCAACGCAATCCCCTGATAGAAAGGCCCAAAACCTGGTATTTTCTCTGCCCCCTCAGGCTTGGGTTGGGTAGCAAACCTCTAATGCAGCTATTTCTGCACTTAGCAAGCATAAAACATGTTGTTAAGGACTGGACATTCAACAATAAATAGCTTTCATACTACTAAGCATGCATTAGTTTTAATCTCAGGGTATCCACCTTAATCTTGGCAATAATGTAGTGGAGAGAACTCGAAGTGACTGGCAAGCAATCGACTACGAGAGAATGTCACACTCTAAGCATTACATTCAGCCGAGGTGCAATGCATACATTCTAAGACATACTAGGCTTTAACACGTGGCTTGCGAACACCAGCTAATTGCACTTAAACCCTTGGTAAACCTGGACCCCATTCAAAACATGCCATTCTAACTAAGGCATAGCCTTGGGGGCTGCAGTGGTTCATGCAGGGGTCAGGCTGAACATGAATCATGCTATGATTAACGCTTACCGACTGAGGCTACAGTAAAGGTTTCAATGATTGTTCTCAGCATCAAAATAAGTTACTAAACGTCCTTTGTGCACGGACCACACACGTCCACAAACAGTGATGCTGTAAATGCATTCAAGGGCCAACTCTACGCTCTGATGCTTTCAAGGCCAGAGTATTGTCTCGGCAATCTCGTCCATGACGTTGCCAAGGTAACGCGCCTCTGATTTGAATGAGGAAGAGGTACATTTGTTTACTCTTGCATTCTTAAGAGGACTTCACAAAAAAAAGCTTTGAAACTGCCCAGACTTTGAAACTGGTTTGTCACTTGATACTTTCCACGCAGTTCTTCAATCCAGTGTTGGGTGATTTCGATACAAACATGTAAAACTGTGACTATGTTATTAGCAGACGCACCAACAATGATTTTTCCTGTTACAAGACAGGTGTTGCTGAGATACTGGCCACAAAACAAGTGTATTAAGACACCAAAAACATGACTGAGAGCTTAGCAGTTTAGCAGTAGTTCTTCTGTTCACAGTGTTACCTAGTTAAGTCAAAATGTTTCCACATCATCCACCAAGCTTAAAATAATTTACTTTGTGTAGAAGACATATGCTTCTACATTTGAAAATTACACTGCTTTAATGTTAGCTCATATTGTTTGAACCCATAGACTTCCCTTCTCTTATCAATGCTCTGTGCTGCTAAATTATTTCCCTGGACAGAGGATGTTCCAGCAATAATCAACTAAAGCTATCTTTGCCATTTATAATGTAAACTGTCACGACAGGGGGGGTTACCTCGTGCCAAGGAGCAGGCTGGAGACCAGAGTTCCATGCTGTGGTTGTACGTTTATTTACAGAAAACAAAACCTGGCGCAATGGCCGCAAAAGAAAACAGGAACCAGAGAACAGGAATCAGACTCAATAAACGTGAGAAACCAGGGCATATGTAAGGTGTAACTAAGGCGATAATGAGACGATGGACTGACAGTGTGAAACATACAAAACAGAACTTAAATACCGTCAGTCATTAGACACAGAACACAAAACATCTGAAACCAAAACACGTGACATGAACAGAACAGAAAGTCAAAATAAAAGACCTCAAAACACAAACAAAACGGAATTAAAACCAACAGAAAAGCAGTGGCCCCTAGTGGCCACTGACCGACCCGTAACATAAACAGTACTTGAAGATGTTGAGTGGTCTTGTTTTTTTGTCCTGTGTAAACTTTTGATAGTGTCAACTATTTTCATTATGTGGAGGCAGGATATTTATTGGCCAGCACCAGCTGAACCGGATTATTGATTTATAAAAATTGGGTGACGTTTCCAGCAGGGACACTGACATGTGTTTTTCTCCACCCTCACCAGGGGAGTTAGCTGCATGCTGAGGATCAGATACAGCTGTGAAGGCCTGCAGAGGCTGGGCGTTTCACAGCACAAGAAGATGTCATTACCTCATCACAGTTGAGCCTGGAACACATAGTATGGAGCGCACACACATACAGACACTGCAATGGGCTGACAGATGCTCGAGGGCTAGGATAGAGTTTCTCTAGAGTTTATGTATGAGACCCTGTAAGGTTAAGAAGAACATTGAGAGACCAAAGAAAGGACAGAAATGGAAGAGAAGGCATCATCTGAATGGAATGGCATGTGTCTGTGTGCGCATATGTTGATTTTTATGCATTATGAAGACTTGCGTTTGTCATTACTGAATACCAGCTGACTCCACTGTGGCTTGGGCGTTTGTGGTTTCTACTGTGGTAGTGTGGGGGTTTAATGCTAAGCGCTAATATTATGTAGGTCCCCTTTCTGCCACCAAAACCACTCTGACCCATCAAGGCATGCATTCAACAAGATCTCTGAAGGTGTGCTGTGATATTTGGCCCCCAAGACATTAGCTACCGGTTCTTTGAGACAAGGCCTCCATGGATCGGACTAGCTTGTCCAGCAGAAACTAGTGAAAACAAGCAACTACAATGGGCATGTGAGCTTCAGCAACTTATAACTACGTTATAGCTGTAACATAGTGTTTTCCGTGCTTGCAAGGCACACAAGTGGGGGACAAAACAAATTATTTTTCAAAGTGATGTAATGGTTCCAGCGCCCATGAATGGATAATCAATGGAGGCCCCACCTTGCAACTTACAGAAGGGTCTGCTGTTAACATCTTGGTGACAGATACACCAGCACACCTTGAAGGGTCTTTTGTAGTCCATGAATCCAGAGCTGTTTGGTTGGTACACAATATTAGGCTAGTGATTTTAATGCTATGATCGATCGTATATTATATGTTAGGAGTGTGACGAGATCTCGTGGTACGAGATCTCGCGAGACAAATCTGATCTCGCGAGAACGTGCCGATATCCTTGCGTTACTAAAAGCTGTGCCTGTGAAGAAAACGGAAAGAAATTCAGTTCGCATGAAAGGG
>JBBPDC010000039.1:9108950-9125030 GCA_037974485.1 Hemigrammopetersius urotaenia | reverse complement strand
ATAATTCTAATACATATATATATATATATATATATATATATATATATATATATGCTTATTCACTTAAATACCTTTCTTTACAAATTATACTTTCATTACCACAATAATACCACCAACAGCAGTACACTACTGCAAATATGTCCAGGAATTATAACACCACTGTTCCACACTTTATTGTCAGTTTAGCTCACGTACACAGGACTGCAAATAACTTTCTTTCCATTAGCATTCGTCACCACACCAGAGGCCAGATAGTGGCTAACGAGGGCAGTGTTATTTTTTTTGGGTGGGTGGTTAAGCATAAGCCGTGGGAGAGTGAGATGCTGACAGTGTGCTGTGTGCAGCTCCCCAGTGGATGGGCTGTGATGATAAGCTGAAGTGGACCGTGAGATCCTCTGGTGGTTCTTCATTAGTGCTGAGTTTTAAGAAAGATTATTGAGATTATGACTGTGCAAGGAGGAGACAGGAAGGAAATAAATATAGACCCAGAGCCGGGAGTGACTTTGTTTAACAGCATTTAAACCTTGGGAAAGGTCTCTGAACATTCACCATGGAAATCACTTCAATGCAAATCACTCCAAACGAGTGAAAGAGTTAATTAGAAGTGAGTAAGGAAAAGTAGAAATATGAGTAAATTAGAGGTAAAAATAAAAGTACAAAATGGTTAAAACACATTACATACTGAGTGACTAACAGAAGTGCTGTAGTCTCTTAGTACAGCCAGCATCCATCAGCACAGGAACAGAAATTGGTTTGCGGTCTATTTACCTTTGTTTCTACATTTTAATGTACTCTATCCAACATAAAATGACAAACCTGAAAAGTCAGAGGTGTGACCACTATGATCATAAAAATGTCAAGCCTCAACCAGAATACATTCATTTCAATTACGTTTGGGCAATTCCTGTCTGGCTGTACTTTCCGACTTTAACAAAGGCCTTGCTCTTGGCATAACCATGTCATGTCATATATCACTAAAGGCTTGGCTTCCTGTAGATTCTTAGTAGAATATCCAACTATGGCTATATTTTTGCACTATAATGATAACATTCATACATAATAGCTGGGATCTCACTGGATAATGCAGTTCTGAGAGGCTTAAACGTGTTTTCTCTCTCTCAAAATCAGCTTTTCTCCAGATTCTGGATCTGTGCAAGATTTTGTACTAACAGCCTGAAAAACATTTTTTCTTAATGAAATAATAAAAGTAATCTCGTTTATCTGTTTGAAAATCTGTAGTGAAAATGTATTTACTTACTCTTGGTTGCTTCTGTGACATGGAATGTTTTTAGAACACAAAACACAATTTTATTTGTTTTTTTTGCAAGATGTTTAGCAAAATCCATATCTCCGTTGTGAAAAAGTAATAACCTCTGACTCTGGAGTCCCAGAACCTTTTCCAGACTGATACTTTTCAATAAATCTCTTTACATTTTTTTTTTTCACAGCACCATGTAATGTTTGTTGAGATATTTTAGTTCACTTCACATCGCTGAAAAGGTTCTGTTATCATGTTTAGATTCAGGGCTGACAATAGTCAAGCCTGTGTGTGTATTCTAATAAATCCAAAACATCTACTACATTTGTTTTACTGGTTGAGTAACTGAGCTAGAAATGACTTTTCCCACACAGAGACAGTAACAACTTTTCTTTGAATCAACGCAGTGATCAGTTCAAAATTGCATTCTGTGTTTGGCTGATGCTCTTATCCAGAGCAATCACAGTCATTAGTTACAGGGACAGTTCCGTGGAGCAACTGAGGCTCAAGGACACAGTGATAGAAAGTGGGGGTTTGAACCTGCGACTTTTATGGTCATTGGGTTCACAGGCAAGTGTTTTGGCCACTAAGACACTACCGTAATTGTGACACAGGTTTACTGAGGCTGACTTTATCTTATATTATATACATTTTGAAGATCTGAACATTTATATTATGCTTAATTTGTAATATAGAAATATGCAAAAAAGAGAAAAAAACAGGAGGCAAATACTTTTGCACAACTCTATATATGTACAATCTTGGCCCACCAGTGCTGGACTTTCCAAACATGGCTTTTTCTGGAGGACTTTCTGCTGCTTTAACAAACAAAAAGGAAGGCCAAATGCTAAACCTTGGTCCAAAATAGACTTACAGTACAAACCTTATTTTGGTGTAAGATGAACAGCCCTGATTACATCAGCTGAGGTCACAAATTGGTAAACTGAGGCCAGGAATGTTTTTATATTATTAGTAACCAAAACAACACACTATTATGATTAGTTTAAACGTTTTAAAGACTTCTTTGGGGCATTTTCAGAAGGTCAGAACATCTGAGACTGTATTTACTGTTTTATTTACTGGCTAAATCCTGAGCTACAGAAATATGTAAAGAATCTCCTATAAAATGTATACAGTGGCAGTCTTTCCCAACACAGAAAGCAAGCAGACGCATGATGAGGGGGCAGAGGTTAGGGACCCCATTGCTGGCCACAAGTTGTTGGCTTTTGGCTTAATAACAGTTACTAGATGGACAAAAAAGCATCATGTGTGGCCGTTTACTGTTTAGATGGTAATTGAAATGGACAACACCATTTCTCCTTATAACCCAGGAGTTTGGCCAAGAATGGTTCTTCTCTATTCTATTTTGAAATGTCTTTAATTGGATTACTCCAGATTAAACAGGATATCTGTCCCTGAATGTATATGATAATAAAATTGCTAAGACATTTTCTCTGCAAGAAGCTTTCCAGGAGAGCTGTTCTGGAAACAATGAAGCACTGACTGACTGAACCTTGTAGAGTAATAAAGTGGACATTTATAGCTCAATAAAAAATAATCCAACCACAGCCAAGAAAAGAGGACCACTAATGAGAAAGGACATAAAAAGATAAGCCGCTGAGGTGTAAAGGAATGCATAAATAAAAACCAAGCTACTGCACCCGGCAGAGAGACACCCTGCCCAATAAGCACAAATAAAAATCGATCTTCAGATCCTTCTCTGAACGCCCACCCAGTGAGTCCCGCTCGCAGTGTGACAAATAAACACATGCAGGAAAAGCACCAAGTGTGACGCTGAGCGAGTGGTGGGAATAATGAGAAGAACAGTGCTAGTAACTAAAACACAGACGTAAATCCGAGAATTAGGTCTTAATGTGAATTCATACATGATAAATCACACACTGTTTATTAGATCACTGTTTACTTATCCATTTAGTAGCTTCCACAGTCTGACACTGACATGCCTTATGACATAAATGTGCATAGTGTGTAATAACCCCACCCACCCAAATAACACACTGATGTGTCACTGATCGGTGCTGTAAAATAACTATTGTCGTTCCCTAAAGCGCCATTTATGTAAAAGAGATGTGGGAGTGTGAAGAACCATTTACAGCTTCAAAAAATGGGAGCGTTTTACCAACAACCTTTACATCATGTAGAGATTCAAAGAACCTCCACCTTCAAAGTTTTAGGCATGTGTCACGGCGTGTGTGTGGGAAGGGAAAGGGGAGGATGCCGAACTGGATGAAAAAGAAAACACTTTTAATAACCAAAAGCAGGAACAGGGAAACCCCGACTCAGGGGGACAACAGAAAAACACCATACAAAAAACAAAACAGCAAGGCTCGTGCTGGCAGAAAAACACAAAACATAAAACGAGGCAGTCTCCGCAGACATGAAACGGGAAAACCAAAAACCAGCCACTTCAGGGCGTACACCGGGAATCAGGGAAAACCAGCACGAGCCTGCAACACAGAAAAGGGAGAAACAAGAACATTAAAGTCAACATACTCAAAGTAACCAAGATAGGGAAGTAACACACACACATGCAAAATGGAGCCAATACTGGCATGCAGATCCGGAGTTGGATTGGGCTATATATAGTGCGCGGGATGGGAAACAGGTGAAACAAATCAAGATGGGAAACAGGTGTAACGAAATCAAGACGAGGTGTGATACAAACAGTGCTGGGAAACTCTAAAGGGAACAAGGGGGGAAAGGGAGGTAAGACACTGGGATAAAACAAACAGGAAAACTAATATTCTGGGGATGGGGAGCGGAACCTACGGGGAGAGGGCGGTGCTACCGTGACAGCATGGGCGTCACCGTCATTCAATCTGAAGGGGGACCACTTCACTTTTCATAATAATTTGTTTGGAACCCCCCACATTTAACATAAAATATTAGTTCACCCAGCGCTGTTGAATCTTGAATCTTGAATCTTTCGTGAAAGAATCCACTCCATTTAATCGACAGGAGAATATGACATTTCCAGTGCCATGCTTACCTAATAAACAGGCAGCTTGGTGAATTTTGCAAGCGCATGTTGTTTTTAAATCTTATTCATAATTGTTTTATGCAGCTTGCATGATTGACTTGTCGGTCTCTAGCTCATAATGAAAAACCACACATCCAAAAACCATTATGAGCACTGGAGCAACAGAGGAGCTGATTAAAAAGGAGGGGAGTTCCAGGCCCTCCTTTTGCTGTAAGTATGCCGTACATGTGAGGAATTTGTAAGGCTTGCACTTGGGACTTTTCTGTAATGGGTTTGGACTCGGGGCGACACATTTATGGCCCAAGAATTTGGAAGAATTATGGCTTTAGCTGAGAGAAGACTACACTCTTGTGTTAGGCCCCCAAAACAAGCAGTCCACCTAGAGCCCCATGAGACTGATTTATAGCACAACAACTTGAAGGAATTATAGATTTTGGGGGAAACCTCTCGTTATCAGCTGGGATTGCTGTTTAGCAGGACTACAGACCAGAAAAATCTTTGCCCTGTGATACACTCCAGACTATGACCCCCCGGACAATGGCCCCTTCAAGCTTGCGGACATCTGCTGACACATTTATGATGGTTTAACAAAAACAAAACTTCAGTCTTCCCAAGAGTGTTTTGAAGCAGAGAGGACTTTGCTTTAAATAGGAGGGGACTGTGATTGCACACTGAAGGAATGTGATGTCAAGGTCAAGTTTGTTTAACACGTTCTGAGTTTTTATGTGGAGGGAAAATTGAAGACATACATCAAGTGGTTCTACAGACTCAGACAAATCAGTTGGAATGATTTTGTCTGACACTGGTAATGAAACTACAGTGTGTGCTTTATAGATGCAATAAGAGCACTTTGCTGTGAAAAGATTGTGAGGGTTTATTAAAGGGGCTGGGATGGAAAATCACACTGCTTTTCCATGCTGTTTTAAATAAAGAGTCTGGTGTACTATGTAAGTATAGGTTAAAACATTTTAAAAAGTAGGTTTTTTTTGAGCCCTTGCTGGGGAGGAGTTTGATTTTTGGGTTTTGCTATTAAACATTCACACTTTCACACAGTTATATTGACACCTGATCTTTTCAATAATGTTTAATCATTTGCATATATATAAACAATAAAATGCACTCACCAATAATAATAATAATAATAATAATAGCAGACCAGAAAATACAAAGAATGTAATAACTATAAAAAAAATAACTACAAAAAAACTAAATAGAAATTCTATCCATTCTAAAATACTTTTAACAAAGTAACTATAAAGAATAAAGTGCAAAGGTAGTGCTGATAATAAACAGTTATAAGCAGCTGGTTATGTGAGTGGTATTGCACATGTGTGTTAAATATATAGAATATGAATAAAGATATATTTAGGCACTAGCTCTGGGTTTTCATGACCACTTTCTTTATGGCCAAACTGACCAATGACCATTTTGGTCTGCCACCACAGTCCGCCTACCAACACAGAGAGTCACATGAAAGCATATCTTTTTAAAAGGCCACAAACTAAACGTCACTGGATAGCTCCACATGCTTGGAAGAGACTAGCCAATTGTATTATGTCATCTAACTATAGTGTTATGTGAGCAGCACTGGCAGGCATTGTGCTGAGTGATGGGAAGGGAAGGAAGGCCATCCTGTCCACCCAGAGAGCGCAAACCTAACTGTGATCTCTTGGCCTCCCGGCCACTGATGCCTGCAGCACCACCAGGGTTCAAACTGCTGTGATTTGCTGACCGTTGCCCTTTTAAATAACAGAAATAAAATATAGCGCTCCAGGCAGCACAATGAGTCTTGCATAATTATGCACTGACATCTTGGTAGCAGAAGCATTCAAATACAGCATGCCTCACATTATTTACCTAATAAAATTGCAAGAAAGTTTTGCCAAATGCCCAAACTGCCTGTCAGGAAGGAAAGGAAGGAAAAAGCTTCATGTTCTGACCTTGGCTGCTTCCATCCCTAGCTAGAATTGGTGAATTTTACAGGGCTCTGGGTTTAATTGTACCAGACATTGGGCTGTATGTTGTGGGGATTTATTGTAACTAATTGCAAATTCTAAATCTCAATAGACAGACAGAAATGTCTCAATTGAAGGAAGATACAAACACAATCAAACTAAGTAAATATCGAGAAGTGGTTTCACCAGTGATTAGCTCTTTGATACAAATGTTGTCTTTCAGTTCAGCAGTGAAGACAAAAAAACACCCAGAAACATCCGTACCAGTGAAATTATCTCCGGGCCTCTAAATGAGCTGCGGCCTGCACCATGGCACCACTGAACACATTTGTCGTGCAGCTAATGACACCAGCTTCAGGGCTGTAATCAGTGTTTACGGACTCGCACAGAGGGCCTATGTGGTATCATAGCCACCCATCCACGCGGACACATCAATGCAACCCACACTTTATACTGCATGGCCCCCAAGGCTACAATGTCAATTATAAAGCATTTGTGGTGGCCTCCCCCTTTCAGTGTTCCTGGAAGTACTACTATTTGGGCCTGGATCCGAGCGTGTATGTGTGTGTGAGGAGATCGGGGATGACTTACGCACTCTGTGATGCATATGATCCCCACATCACACACTTTTGCCGTGGCAACCAGTGTCGTGCGTCTGCTGTTTACGTGACTTTGACGAGAAGCCGGCCGACGAGTCCAATAAAATCGCAGAGCAGCCTCCAAAGACTGGAAAGTATGCAACTGATTCATTCGTGCCAAGGGAAAGAGTCGAGCAGAAATACATCATGTGAAGCCTTACTCAGGCCAAACGCCACTCACACTGTGCTGAGTCAGCTCTCTCGCTCTCTACACGCTCCTAGAGGAAAAGGACGTAGACAGGAAGAGGGGCCTGCCAGATACCTCAGGAGAGTCGCAATCTGAGGAATAGTTGAGGGCTGCAATGACAACCATTGGACAAGAAGATTCACCACTGCTTTCATGATAAACAGGCAAAGGAATAAGTCATGTTGAGTTCAAAGTATTAATTTATTAGAAGCAGCTGCTACCCTGTTGACTGCTCTCTCCACCTCCCACCTCGCTGAACACTCACAATCTCCACATAAAATATATAACAGTTCATAGACACTTACTCATCCAGTGTTTCTTCTGAAAGCAAAGGCATAAATAGGGAGTTTGTCCCTTCTTTGATTAAATAATAGTGTCTACTCTTTAAGGGGGAGCTGGTGGCCTGGTGGTTGGAAGCTTGCCCCTATGATTGGGATTGAATGCCAGGACTGCCAGTGACACCACTGAGATACCCTTGAGTCCCCACACACTGCTCCCCGGGCTCCCCACGTTGGTGGCAGCCCCCTGTTTCCCTTGGTGAATGGGTTAAATGCAGAGACAAATTTCACACTGTTCACACTGTACCGTACTGTGTTCTCATGTGACAATTTACATTATAGTTGCACTAGATGTTACAAATTGCTCATGTTTGACTGAATTCGTCCACAAAAGCTTAAATAAAATCAGACACTGATGTGTCTTAATTAGTTCTGGATCACAAACACTAATGCTAAAGATATTGGATGAAGCTTTGTTACTCCAGGGAATGCAGCCTCACTGCTCTGCAGTCCAATACTAGATGTATTTACTGTATACCCCTCTAGCTTTCTAGCATTTGGCATGGTGGGCTTAGGCTCATGTGGGGCTGCAACAGATTGTCCTATTATACTGGCGGTGCTTTTCTATGGAGATTATACGAGTGGTGTGTGTCCAAAAGGCCTAGAGTGATGTTTTTGTTCCAAAACATCACTTTAAAACCTAATGGGATTGGTTGATGTCTCTGTCACTTTCTAAATATGAAAGACCTCACATAGCAATATCCATCTAGATACCACAGAGATGAACAATTTTCCAATGGGCATTTAGAAACTGTATTGTTTTCAACCAAAATGAAATAATGAATTAAGAGTAGCACTGAGGTTTAAATAAAAAAATTAACTGAACTGACAGAAATTCCTAGACTATTTTTTTTTTAGAAATGCAGTACTAATAAACTAATACATATGGGGTGCTTTTTGGTACTTATTTACTGTATATGTCTGTCTGTCTATTGGTCTATCGATCTATCTACACTATATGAACAAAACTTTAATGACATTGCATTCAAATACATAGACTTTAATATGCAGTTGGTCCTTACCGTTCTACTCTTCTTGAAAGGCTTTCCATAAGATTTTCGAGTTTCTGTGGGAATTTGTGCTCCCACATCACTCTGACACTGATGTTGGATGAGAAGGTCTGGCTCACAATCGCTGTTCCAGTTCATCCCAAAAGTGTTGGATGGGGATGAGGTCAAGGCTCTGTGTGGGTCAGTAAAGTTCTTCCACACCAAACTCAAACCATGTCTTTATGGAGTTTGCTTTGTGCACTGGGACACAGTCATGCTGGAATAGAAAAAGTTCTTCCCCAAACTGTGTCCACAAAGCTGGAAGCATGGCATTGTCCAAATTATCTAGGTATGCTGTCTGCCTATCTGTCAATCTATCCATTCATCCATCCATCCATCCATCCATCCATCCATCCATCTATCTATCAAGATATTGGTAACGTTCACTAAGCTGCTACATAATATTGCCATGAACCCTTTGCACAGACCATTTGCAATCATGTCATGATGGATTATGTCTGTCAGTGAAAGTGTGGTGTTACCATTACCCTTAACTGTCTTGACAAATACTACAAAGTTTGATGTTTACAAAATCATGACATCAAACACTGGAGTACCTGTCATGGCAGTTACTGGTAATGATGCTATTATATTAATGCACATAACTAATCATGACAACTCACAACAGCATATGACATGGCATTTGGTAGGGATAGGTTACTGAGAATCGCTGTGCATGAACATATGATCTAGGGGCATTTGCCAAATGGGTGGGGAGCGAACAAACATGGGTCTGAGTTGGTTGGAGCATTCTGGTCACAGTAGCTGTTGTAAATGTTCTCATTGGCTAGTAATACGAGCCAAACTGTGCTGAGCAGTTCGCAGCAAAGCAGTTGATGTACGAAGCTCTTTTGGAAGCAGGTCAGAATGCTTTCAGAAGGGCTTGTCCTGATCCATAATGTAGATAAGTTTGCTTTCACGGTTTGAAACCGGTTAAATATTACCATTTCATTTCAAGTGAAATGAATTTCAAATACTTTAACGGCTAAACAAATAAGTCACACAATCTTAGATTCTTACCTCTTACCACAGAATGAGAAATATTATAAATTGACTAGATATTGATAATCCTCTAACTTACACCTGCATTGTGACCACAGTGTTATCTGGAATGACTATTTGCTGTGAAGGTGTTCCGTTTATTTTAATGGCTTACAGTGAATCAAACTGTGTCCTACACCCTGGTTTCTCAACTACTGGGGCATGAACCCCTGAAGGGCTGTGGAGGCTTCTATTTGAGCTGTAAATCTAAAATCGAGACAGGCAATTGGTCCGCAATTGATTATTTAATATTGTCTAATGCGGCCAAGTGGGCCTTGGCAACATGATGTGATAGATAGGTGGGCCTTAATGTTGAAAAGTTTAGAACCATTGTCCTACACCATATTGACTGTCAGTGCAGTTATTAATGAGAAGCTGGATGTGGTTTAAGTAGGTTGAGAAAAGTGCGATGATGTAAATTTATGGAAATTATTTAGGCTGTTGGGTGATTGTTGACTTGTAGTGTTTGTTAGCAACAAGTCCAAATTGCTAACTGAAAAGGTAACACTTGGATGCTAAAAATGTATTTTTTATTCACATTTTTTTTTATTGTAGTGAATGCAGCTGTAGGTGACGAATGAGGTGTGGGCTCAGTATGCATCCATGCGGTACCCAGTATTGAGGATTTGAGTGGAAGAAATGAACACACCACAAAGTGTGAAATTCCTCCTCTGCATATAACCCTTTCACCAAGTAAAGCAGTGGGCAGCTAGCAACACAGCGCCCTGGGAGCAGCGTGTGAGTACGGTACCTCAAGGTTACCTCAGAGGTGCCACTAGCTGTCCTGGGATTCAAACCCACAACCTTCTGATCACAGGGGTAACTCCTAAAAACTAGACCACAAGCTGCCCTGAAGAGTACCCAGCCTAAAAGCCAGAAATGACTCTGTGGTGTGTTAACCATTGAGCTGTGAATTCTAGATGACAGCTTGAAAACAGTGGTGCTGAATGCTAGGAAAACCTGCTTCTTCTAGATGAAGGATGAGTTTTTTTAGACCTGGGACCGGTGTGACTCCCCTAACACAGAAATATTATGGCAGTACTTATAGGGAGTATAACAAAGTGGTAGAGCATTTAACTGCAGATTAAGAGGTCCCTGCGCCCTGGGTGAAACAAACTATGGGGTGGCTGGTGATTTAGTGGCTAAGGTGTTGCCCCTGTGATCAGAAGGTTGTGGGTTGTGGGATTGCTAGAGGCACCACAAAAGTACCCTTTAGTCTGGTCACCACATGTTGCTCCCTGGGTTAATGTGTGACTATAAAGAGCCACTAAAACTCAAGAAAGGATTTTCATAACTGGTGTTTCCACTAATAGTGGAGGCTAACTAGAACCTTTAGGCTCAGTTTCCAAGACAGGGATTAAGCCTAGTCTTGGACTACCTTTTCCCACTCAATGGAAAGCTTTTTAATCCAGGACTAGGCTTAATCCCTGTCTGGGAAACTGACTAATAAAGACAGTAAGACATACGAGAGTAAGACGTTGAATGACCACAGTAAGGCTTCCAACAGCAAGTCCAGTGACAATCCTGGGCCTGGTGCCCTTAACCTCCTGAGACCCGGTCCATTAATTTATGTCCATTATAGTGGACATTTTGTTCACCTGTATCTTCCTTAAGTATTTGGAGAGACCCCATCAAGCCCTATAGTGTTCTGTAGAGGAGATCCTGGGCTTTCCAGTGATGTGTCATGTGAAGGGTTTGCATGCCGGGAACAAGGACTGCAATGGCAAGACATACATGAGGTGCACCAAATACAAGATGTTCCTCTTCAGAACCAAAAAGAAAACCAGGACTATCACAGCTAAACTATGCAGAGGATGTTCTAGGACTTAAAATTCACTGTTGACCTAAAATACAGGTTTTGTTGTCCTTGCAAGCAACAAGCAGCAGAAAAGTGATCCTGAATTTTATCATTTTGATCAAATTGAAAGTGTCCTTGTGTTAATATCACATTTTTTATTTTCTAAATTCAGTTCTATTTTCACACCGAGATCGTCCTCTACAGTGGACATGCTGGGAATTAACATGAAAAATATATTCAAAGAAATTTTAATTGTTTTTTTAGGCCCAAATAGACAGGATGTCACACAAAAAAAGAAATTGTAAGACACGTTTTTCTTCGGTACTCAGGAGGTTATGGCACTTACACAAAAGTGGGTGTGCTAGACTTTTAGTGGCCACATGAAGTTGATCTCTAACTCCCTCTATTGGTCAGTCTGTGGAAATGGTTTGGGAAAAATACTTGTTATTTTAATCTTCCATTCCCCATTAAATGGTGGAACAATTGCATTCAAGCACAGTTCTCTGCACAGTTACTTGATTTCTGCTATTATGCAAAAATGTAAATGTATGTAAGTGTGCTTTATGTCATTATTCTCTCATTCCTTCATATGAATGTACAAATTACTGAGGACTGATCATTCTGATATTGTACAGTGAGGCTACAAAACACACCAAGCCAAAAAGCAAAGACGGGTCAAAGAATTCACTTAAATTTTATTAAAAGCCAAGTCAAACATTAGAATACTGAAACGGCAATGTTTTATTTCCTAACCTTTTTTTTTCCTAAACACCTTTTTTTGTTCCATTTTGTACAAATCACAGTGGTTTCAAAAAGTATTACAAAGGATTCATCAAAACTTTTTTTTTTTTGCAACAGCAGCAAAAACATTCTGATTGTTGTATTTCTTTTTTATTATTAAAAAAAAAGCCCTTAATGTGTCACATGTGCTCTTTTTTTTTAATTGTTTTAGAAGTTTAATGGTAAGTCTGAAAAACAAACAAAAGCTTAAAAAGATTAACAAGATTAACACAAAGTGCATTACGGTATAATAGTCATGTATTAACAGAAAGAAAGGAGAAGGGTCAAACTGCTGACCTCTCTTACGTCGAGACGGCTTCGAGAGGGAAGAGCTGTCACGGACAGAGCTGTCTGCAGGGTTGTGATGTGTGGTGAATGAGATGTTACATTATAAGAGAGAAATAAGGCTAATTCCTCAAAAATTGAGAGTGGTAATCAAAGCTCATCACTTATGTGACTATTGACTCCTTTGCATATAGTTATTCTCCAAGGTGGATCATGTAAGAAAAGCTTGCGCTGTCTCGAAAGTTCAGGAAACTGCCAAATGTTTCTAAATGTGAAAACTGTTTTTGGAAGAAAGCTTTGGGAGGTGGAGAAGAGTATTTAGCATTTCAAGATATAACAGCAGCAAAACTCCTGAAAAATCAAGCAGAGTTTTGTGTTGAGGATCTAAAATCGGGAGGTGACTCATTTTGTCACGAAGGATATGGCAGCGCAGAAGGAAGCACACGCAGCCCTTCAACCGTTTCTTTAACATAATTCTAAATATCAATTCCGTAATTCACTGCATAATGCATTGCATATGTGATTTTCTAACCTTTGGGTGGACGTGCATGCTGGCCGGCCTGTAGAGGGCATGAGCGTCCTTGTACATTGCAATACTGCAGGGTGGGTGTAAGCCTTTTTTGTGTGTGTATATATGTGTGTGTGTCTGTCGCACAGATCCACCTCTCCCACAGTCCAACCAGCATGATCACAGCTCTCACCCTAAGCATGGTTTCCACTCAACTCAGCAAAACAGAGCCGCAATCGCTCCATCCAGGAGAGGTGCGAAGACAAAGAATGCAGCATAAAAGATAAGAGAGAACAGTAGGCTTTGCTACATAATGTCCACAGGCACTGACAGTAGAGGGAGAAACATAGTGGTCGGCTGCCTGGTTTTTGTGTATTTGTGTATTTGTGTGTGTGTGTGTGTGTGTGTGTGTGTGTGTGTGTGTGGGGTGTGGTGTGTTTTTCTATTTCACAATTTCACAAAACCTAAAGGCATTTGTTAGAGGCCCATCTTGAGAAAGGCAACAGGTTTTTCTTTTTTGTATTAAAAATCAAAGGCACAGGTAATGCCAGGACAGCTCTTGAGTTTTTCTACCTTAGACGACACAATACTGAGCCCTATGGAACATTACTATTGCAATCTCTTGGACAAAAAGGGGTGGGGCGTGGATGAGTAACCTAGCAATGACAACAAAGGGGGAAAAGTGTTATAAATGGTCCATAGGGTTTCCCCTTAAACGCAACACAGATTTGACCTGTTGTTTTTGTACACGGGCTATTGATAGAAGTAGATTTATCTAATAAGAGAAGTGCATACCTGATTCTTAAAACAAGCTTTACTCATTGATGCATGCAACCGTGTTTTGCAGACCATTCCTCGTGCACAGTTCCTTTGTAAACGTGCATTTTAAAGGCAATCGTTTTTTGAATCAGAATTTCTTTTTCAACAATTTGGGCTAAAGTGCATAGGTTGTTTAGTAATTCCATCTGTTAACAAGGGCCTTTTTACAGTTAGTGCTGTTAGTGCTATTGAAGAAGTCTCTAAAATTGCATCTTGTCATACCTTTACCTAAGTGGTAATGACAGAAGTGACTGCTCTAATAATACTCATACAAAATCCATAAAACCTTTCCTGCATCCTGCAGCACAGAAATACATCACCCCCCCCCCCCACACACACACCCCCCCCCCCAGGCCCCAATTCTGTCCCAAAATCCAAAATTAGCAAAAGCATCACATTAAAGCACGTGGTTACTATACAAAGACTTCAGACCCTTCATCCACAGACCCACAGACACCAAACACGATCTGAATGGAACTAAAAAAAATAATAACGACAATAAAAAAAGTCCACTGTTTTATGGAAGAAAAGTCATACCATGCTACAAAATGTAACTTCTTTTTCAAAAGTTTAAGTTTAGAAACAGTCAATGCCATGCACACCAAAGGCAGGTCCAATCAGAGAGAAAAAGTGCAAGGGCATACTGAAAAAAGCAGAGGAAGAAGAAGAAGACGACTACATCAAGTGCTATATAGGCCAAAATCACCAAGGCAACAAAGCCATTCCATCCTCCACTACACTCACCCAGGAGATAACACAACAAAAAACCTGTCCACAAAAAGCTACGGACAGTTAAACTTGTGTCTCTTAGAGGATTAGACAGCAAGTAAGCCGAGCAAATGTGAACTAATATACTGTTCTCCACAAAGACACTCGACCTGTTAGCATGAATTCAGTTAATTATGTTGAAACTAGGAGTGGGTAATATTACGTTTATCATTATCATTACATTAGCAATGTCAGTTTTGTAAATAATTGAAAGATGTAGAGATCATTTAAAAAGTAAATAAGTAACCACATACAAGCTAATTATCACAGCAAAATTGTTATTTTACATCCTATGCATTAAACTTGAAACAAATATGCGTGTATTAGTGAGATCCTGCTGGTGTGGGTTTTCTCCCTTTCAAGTAATAAACAAAAATGTTACTAATACTTCCCTTTAGGGAGAAATTTGGTTAAGGAATGTCCTGTGAATATCCTTTTTATCATTTATAAAGAGTTTCTAACACATCTACCAAATCTGGCTATTAGCTGATAATAAGGCATGTCTGAGTAGGAAACTCACCAAACTGTGCAGGACCTCCAGGACCAGGGCTCCCCATCCCGGATTAAACTGTAAAGCTAATTCCTTGACAACATAATTTTACTTGTTTTTTGATGGGTTTAACAAGCAATCATGACAGGCCTAGTTATTATGATAAATTGCATCACAATAGGCCTCAAAATGCATTATTGAGAAAATAGTGGATGTTGTCAGTACTTCCAGAACACTACGCAACTGCATGGTTCAGTATAAAGAGAAGATAATTAATTCTGTTTAAATAGGTTTAGTGCAGCTCAATTATGTTAAACAAATCATTGTTATTATATTTGTAAAAAAATAAAACACTGGCCACCACTGTTGTTTGTCTTTTATGAAATGTATGAAACTAAATATCATAATCCGCATGAAATATTGTATTTTGACATATTGCCCACACCTATTTTCACAATGAATCGCAAATCTCCAAAAATATTTTGGCAAAAATCAGAGCACAGAGCTCTAGAGTTTTCTTTTTTTTTGTTCTTTCCTTTTCAAAAGATCTGCCTCATTCGCACCTGGGCCCAGTGAGATTCTCTCACGCAGCTATTTTAGTAGCTGTAGATGATTCCCACTTGTCTCCACAGAGGAGAAAGCCTTCCACGTTATACGTGCTCAGCTAGCTACCACAGACACCTGAGTGCAGTCTTGAAGGGGTGAAAAAATCTGAAAGCCAGAAATAGAAGAAAGTGCCACAAAAAAGAAATCACCCAACATTTTGCCACATTCACATTCACTTCTAAAACTGCACTCCTGTGAAATGCTACCTACGGAATCATGCCTCGTTAAGAAATATAGCACCTTTCTCAACACATCCCAAGCAAAAGGACAACTCCAAAGATCAGGGCAGGTCTGTACTATCCCAAACTTAGAGGAGGAAGATGAAAACATTCTGTCACAGGCACTCGTTCTCTTGATTAGAAAGGCAATTCAATACCACAACGCCTTCTGATTATTAGCTCGGCTAATTCCTAGAAGGAAGAAATATCTACATGTGAGACAAACACTCACTGAACAACAAAGCACTTCTGATGGGGGGGGGGGGGGGGGGGGGGTGTGTGGTGGGGGGTGTGGGGGGTGTGTGGGGGGGTGTATGGTGTGTGGGGGTGTGTGATGGTGT
>JBBPDC010000039.1:9087363-9097652 GCA_037974485.1 Hemigrammopetersius urotaenia | reverse complement strand
TTCCATTGTTAATTGCCCTTTCCTCGCCATTTTTGTAGCAACACACTATTATCTGCAGTACAATACTGTTCAACTGACGCTCACGAGGGTATGGTACCACAGTATGTTCCAACACTGCTTTTAAGCAGACAGGGGGGGTTGTAAGTAATCAAGAAAAGTTGGAACACCTGTGGGAATTAGAAGCACCAGCTTTCAAGGCTTGATCAACCTCCATTGCTGCAGAACAGCTGTGTTCCCTGAAAAAGGCCTTTTTTGTATAATTCTGAAATGTACATTATTTTTCAGTTTTGAGTAACCTCATGGTTTTTTTTTAACCTCTGGCAGTTCACCACTTAACTTTGTACCATTTCAAGCTATTCATTGGACTTGAATGACTTAAACTGCAATAAATAACTGGAAAAATTGGGGCGTTCTAAACCTTTTGACCGGTAGTGTATATACACACACACACACACACACACACACAGCTAGACAATGAAGTGACAGACATCGCCAAAAATTGTAGTTATTCACCTGAAAAATTGCACATTTGCCCAGTAGTGATAGGCTACATTCTTAGGTGTATTATAAGCATGTAAGTAATGCAAAAATAGTTACTCTTGAATCTGACAAGGAAGTGTGGATGTGATGATTCACATGGATAAGTTCTGATGTTTTCTTAGATTCTGTGCAATTGACCATTACTTATTGAATTAGACTGAATTAGACTGAAGATCTCAGCTTACTTCCTCAATGTAGCTTTCCATGAAAGACCCACGGAACATGGCCGCCATCCAGTCACAGCTGGAGATGAGAAGTGGCTTGTGAGCAGGCAGGTACCCATCGTCCAGTCGGAACACCACATCTAAAACCAGTCGGAAAAGAGCACACAGCTTGGTGTGTGTCACAGAGTCGGGGCTACAGAGGGGGAAGACAAACAGACGAACACAAAGAGACAGACGGAGAGACAAATAGACAGACAGACAAATAATAAATAGACAGATAGACAGGGCTTATAAGAAGACAGAAAACAGTGAGGAAGGGCCTGGCAGTTGGAGCTACATAAGGAAAAAGGAAATGTGCAGGAGTGGCCCATTTTGAGGAGGAACCATTGAAATCTGTCAATGAAACTTTCTCCTGTCCATCGCTGTCCCTGACTTAACCTACATGGCTTGAGCAATTCTGCAAGTAGGTACTACAGTCTGATCACATATTTGTGGACATGTGTATAATTACCAATTTATTTTTGGTCAAATGGGTCAGAAAAGGTTGAAACCTTAGATAGTTGTGACACGTTTAACTGTATGGCTACAGTACAGGCTAAACTGGTAAATCGGACCAAAAAACAACAGAACGTGTCAAACCTGGCCATAGCAAATCAATAACTTTAGCACATGAATAAGATAATTAACAGATGCCAAACCTGCAAATTAGGGATAGAATACATGGTAAAATCTTCATGATACTTCAAGGCAATTTTTTGGTATATGATAAGCCTCACAAAATTTAGTGTAGAATTGAAAGGTTGCACACAAAAAAGTATCTAAAACTATAACTCCCATAATTTTATGCACTTCACACTGCTCTACACTAAATCTATTAAACAAGGTTTATTATGCTCTCTTTTTAATGAGCATGCAGTTGGTCAGAGCTCTAGAGCTCAGGTAAGCATAAAGTGATGCAGTTTATCACAACTGTAGCAAATATCATTAAATTGCCCACTCCTCCTGCAAATAAACAACAGGATTTTGAAGGCTGATTTTTTTTTTGTTTTATTTCAGAAACGCGCAACAAAACATAACATTAGTTATTGAACACACTTCACCGATGATCTCACTCGCGGATAACTGGTTTTTATTTTATTATTGAAATATTCATTTATCGGCCATTATAAATGCTGATACTGATAGTTTGGAAAATGCCTAATATCGTCCGATAATATCGGCCTGCCGATAAATCGGTCGGGCTCTAGTACTTGATTTCAAGCTTCTCTTAATATAAAGTGAGTTGGTATACAGTCAAAGTCTCTAAGCTGAGACAAACTCTCATAAACGACTCTGGGAATGTTTATCTAGTGAACTGCTAAACTTCTGTGTAACTTTTGTGTTACCCCCTATTCCGCCCCTCCAAACAAAGTCTGCATTAGCCACAATTGCTGATGTTTAGTTTCTATATCAGAAGTGAAAATGGGGAAGAGCGGTTAGTAACAGCATTTGTAATGTAGAAGAAAAATGGATTAGTGATGGAAAAAAGCTAGAAACAACTAATGATTAAATCATCAGTTATTTCCGTTATAAAACAAACATGCGCACAAACACACGAGACACAATCACAACAAATACAGAGCAGTACAAAACCATTCAAAACACCACAACACAAAAGCACATACATATGCACACTGATCAGAACCATACATTTGGATGAATAAAATACTTGGGCAAAAACAAAACAAGCTTCATTTTATGTAAAACAAGCAATAAAAGACATAACACTGCAATTCTATTTGAATTCCACATCACTGGAACTGAAAATAGAACTGCAAGTCCAACATGTGAACATATTTGGGATATAATGCACTAATAAACTCGGATGAAAATGGTGCTGACCCTCCAAACTACACATCAGTACATCATAACTGTAGAATACAGACTCAGTTACAGTATTTAATGGTTTCATACACCTATCTTGATTGGCAGTAACAAGGACTGAGTTAACTAGGAAAAAATAACGTTGTCTGTCGCCTACCAGCGAAGGTGCCCTTGCACAGGCACTCTTTGATGCGGTTGGCGCGGCGCACATGGAAGGCTTTGGTGATTTCCTGGTTCATGAAGCTCTCACGGTTCAGCACGTTGGCCACCATCATGCGCAGGTCGAACACTTCTAGAAGTTCAGCGATGGTGGCGACCTGCATCAGGTCACTCCGGCCCTCGTCCAGATGACCTGTGTACAGGTACTGCAGCACAGCCTAAGGGAAAAAGAGCACTGCCTTCAAATGTGACATAAGATGCTAAATTATTCACTTCACAATGCACCAAAGCAGATAAGCACAACCATTTTATTTTAGCTGTGTAAGTCGGGACAGCTTCTGGCCTAGTGGTTAGGGCATTGCTCATGCAGTCAGAAGGTTTGAATCCCAGGACTGCTAGTGGCACCACTGAGGTACTCCAATAGTAGCAGCTCATTGATTCACTTGGTGGATGGGTTAAATGCAGATAAAGAATTAAACACTGTTCACAATGTATGCTGTTGTGTGTTCACACTTTACTCCAGTGGAAATAACAAGAGACAGGCTGGTCAGCATATTAATCTACAACAGCAAGCAGAGCTGAAAGATTCATTGTTTTCATATTAAAACCACAATTGGACACACAATTTTCAAATCACCAGTCCTGCGATTACGTATAATTACATTTATTGTCGGAATTATTTATCATGTCTGAAGCAATTACAGCCTATATTGTCAGCAACAATGTCTTAAGGTGAAAGTGAGAAAAGTGAGAGTGAGAAATAATGTGGAGCTTGTAGATGAGTTAGACCAATCAAAAGCATCTAGATACCCATGTACCCATGTACAGGACAAGCCTAACACTATAAAAATGAATAACTTTTAGGCCAAAATACCTGAACCTTAATTTAAAGAGATGCAATCACAATTGAAATGCAATTCCCTGTTTCCATTGTTCAGCAGCAGGCAAAACAAATGTGGTATAGAAAATGCTCAGTACACTGGCTGTAAAATTTTTAATATTTTTTCAGTGAAACAGGCAATAGGCCTTTAAATCAATTGTAATATCAAATCTACCTTCTGGTAAAAAGGTAGTTAAAAGCTAAAATATTATTACCTTTCTTGTCTGCCTCTCTGCTGAAGTCTTGTATCCCTTTATGCTTGCAGCTTAATACAAAAAACAATAATCTCCCTTTTTACGGCAAAACACGGGATGGAATTCTGCCCAATTGAAAGCGTATTTCAAAGTATCTCAAACCCATCTCCTCTTTTCTGTCTTCAAAAGGACCACATGGAGTGTGGCATGATAGAACCTCTTTTCTGCTGTCAGAAAAAAGCCTGTTGTTTGTAATCTACCCTCTGATCACTAAAAATGGCCCTCTCCAACAGAAAGCTACTAATTTGGATTTTGTAATTTTGGGTTTTATTTCTGACTCATCATTTGTAGTTCCCAGCACTGACCACATTGTTCTCTTCTACTTTTTCTAATCTTTAATCATGCATCTAAAGAGAACATTCACTAACACAGTTACCTAACACTGAGCTGCTTCATTGATAATATTCACCATATTCATACATAGGCGATATGACGATATGAGATTAATATAAATACCGTGATAAAATCGAAATTGTGATTTAACTCTAAAAACACTGTGATGTGGTTTTTTGCCATATCGCCCACCCCTATACATACAACATACCAGAACTATTTAATGGTTTAATATGATTATATAGTTTAATGTACTTACTGTGATGCAAAAAACCTAAAGCAGGCATGGAAGTATTTTCTTGCTTTAACATACCATAACTAATTTTTATTGATCTGCCTATGTCCAAAAATGACCAGAGCATGGATAGGTCATTTACCAGAGTTTCTTCTTTATGTTCGTAGTATATACTCTGATTTTTAGAATTAGTGCATACTTACCCGGAAAGGTGCCTCCTGAATGAGTTCATCCATGGACACGACTGTCATTGTTCTTGGCCGACTGGTTACTGGATCATCAACTCTCTCCAGGTACACACCAAGGAACCCCCGGCCCCATCCCAGTAGGGCACGGCCAGCTCCCAGGGGACCCATGGGGCACTGGCTCCTGGCCGGCAGGGCATTATCGCTCTGGGAAGTCCTCAGTGAGCCCTGCTCCAGCAGGAGTGGCCTCTTGGGACCCCTTGTGACCCCTTCACCGTCTTTATCAATGTCCAGGCTCTTGGTACGTCCTGCTTGCTCTTTGGCTCCTCTTCGACTTTGCTCCTCTTCCTCGCTCCCCTCCAGGGTGTCCTCTCCATCCTTATCCTCTTCCCCGACTCCTAGATCCATGGTGAACAGGTCGTAAAACTTGGAGCATGAAGTAGCCAGGTAGACCTTATGGGCAAAAACACGAGTGGCACCGCCCTGCAGGAGGAAAAGCACATCTGCACACAGGGGCTGGCAAAAGAGAGAGTCGGGACCCTCTCCATCCATGGGTGGGGGGTCAGGGATTCCCACCACGGGCCGCGGGGGCCTGGGGGGCAGGAAGGGGGCTTGGAGGAGAGGGCGCTGGACCTTCTTCAGATGAGACTTCCAGAACTGCAGGTGGCGGCGGGAAATGAGGGCGGCGCGGATGGCATTGTCAAAGACGTCCTTCACACCAAACTGAGCAACGATGCTGGTCTCGTAGTAGGGCACGCCCAGTTCTTTAGCCACCTCATGACCTCGCTCGGGTGGAAGGATGTCCGTGGGTTTTATGGGTCTGAACGAGAGAGGAAAATAAATAGTGAAAAGAAAAAACACATTAAAACTAACTGCAACATTTCTATATGTTAAAAACGAGAGTGCTCCTTAATATTGAATGTTTGAAAATGTCAATTCTTAACCCCTAATTTGATTATTTCAGGATATTTTTTATGATGTTTCATGCACGTTTAGGGGTTGATCAAGCAGCTTGAATTGACCATAGTGTCAATTTATCACCACACAAATTAAAGCATTGTTCAGTGCTCCCTCAGACTAGCAAAAGCTAAAAGTAAGTTCAAAGATCAACATTTGAAGGTTGTATTGTTCCATCTAGTAACATTTTTGCCATTTTTCCATTTTTCAAGACTTGAGCAACCTCTAAACATCAGTAAAACTGTGAAGCATTTTGCCAGGAATAAGATAAAAAGATAAAAGGGTGAGTTCATGAAAACCACAAATTTTAAATTTGACTTAAGGATAAGGACCACTCTAACCACACACATACACACACACACATAAACACACATGTACACACACACACCACGGGCCAGAAGTTAATAAATGACATGCTGCTTAAAATGCCATTACAAAAAACATTAGAAAGTGTTTTGTAACAATATACACTGTAACTGCAATTTAATGGGTGTGAAAGCTTTCATACTAGTTTAATCAAAAATAACCACCTTTATCATATTAGCATAGATTCTCACCACCCTTTAGATAGATAGACAAATAAACTATCTATCTATCTTTCCAGAATTTTTAGGAAATGAGTGGTGTCCTACCTCTCCCAGAACTTTTTTTAAGCAATCAAAAAGTTCTGTCTCTTTTGTATATGTACATACACAATACATACACACAAACATACACACACACACACACACACACACACACACTATAGGTTGTACACTACTGTAGATGTCAGAATCCTCTTTGAAATCCATCCTTTGCACATTTTTGTTTTTGCTATCCAAACATTCTTAAGTTGTTCATGAGCTAATCCTTTGATTGAATAGAAATTGATGTATATGGCATCACAATGAGTGAAGAATTACTATTGTACAGATCTGTACAAACTTAAGAATGTGCTGTGATGCACATAATGACTTGATTTAAAAATGTGCATATTAAAATACTCTGGCAAAACAAAAGCAAGAGGGTATTTTGAGAAAAAGAGGGCGTGGGCTGTGGACAGTACTTGGCCAGGGGCCGGCGGGCCCGGTTGACAGCGTCCAAGTCAGCATAACGCAGATCCAGCTGGCAGCCCACCAGGATGATGGGGGTGCGGGGGCAGAAGTGCTTAATCTCGGGGTACCACATGGTGCGGACGTGGCGCAGGGAGTTTGGGTTGGCCAAGGAGAAACATAGCACCACCACGTCGGACCTGAAAAGTGCAGATTGATACAATAAGATTTAATGTAAAAGGAAGCATTAAAAAGTCAACAGCTTAAACATGATTATAATTTATGGTAGACTTGACCGCAGATAAAATGTTTAGATGTTTAGATGGACAGATGGAAAACATTTTGTTCCCAAAAGAAAAAACATTTATAACTCATGTAAAAATTGATTACACGATGTAAAGAACAGCTAGCAATTTCAAATGCCTCAATGAAAGAAAAAAGTTGTGTTTGCATGTTTTTGCAGTTTGGGTTAGGGTTGGTTTCCATATGTGGACTGTACGGACAGGAAAATGAACTGTATTTTTTAAAAACTTTTACAGGGTCTACGTACTACGTTAAACTCTTCCGCTCCGAAATGGCAAGGAAAATGGGTTCTTTAAACTTGATACTGGGCATTGGCAGCTATTTTAACAGAGACTACTAGAGCATATTGGATTACTTTTTTGAAAAATTAGAAAACAACTGTCATTGTGTGGTACAAATGAAGACATGTTTTAATGATTTCAGATGTTGAGAGGTATTTCATTCCATAGTTCAAGATGTCACCGCATGCACAGGCCGCTTATTATAAACTGACAAACAGCAGCTTGCTTATTCTTTCCTGAGACACAAATTAGTGAGATGAATGCACAAAGTTACGTTCATGCTGTGGGCATTAACAAGACAAATAACTGTAGAAAGTGTGTGTGTGTGTGTAGCATGTGTGTGTGTTTGTGTGTGTCAGTTGCGTGTGTATGTATGTATGTGTGTGTGTATTATATGTATATATGTATGTATGTGTGTGTGTATTGTATGTGTGTGTAGTGTATGTATGTGTGTAGTGTCTGTATGCATGTATGTATGCATGTGTGTAGTGTATGTGTGTTTATGTGTGTAGTGTATGTGTGTGTGTGTGTGTAGAATGTGTGTGTATGTGTGTGTAGTATATGTATGTACAAGTGTTACATATGTATGTGTGTGTAGCCTATGTATGTATGTGTGTGTGTGTGTGTGTGTGTGTATGTGTGTGTGTGTGTGTATGTATGTGTATGTATGTGTGTGTGTGTGTGTGTGTGTGTGTGTCGGCGCTCTGTTTGAGTTCCTGAAGCCCTCCAGGAGGCCGATGCTCTACTGCTGTTCCATTCAGGTTTTGCTGAACTGTGGAACTGCACCTGTGCTTCCACAGACCATCACACAGTATCGCTGCTGTCATAACAAAACATACATCCAAGCTAATATAGGAGAAGGAAACAATAGGAAGCAACCTCAACCCAAATGTAACCCGGTCTTATTCCAATTTTATTCCAATAGAGTCATGACCACTCAATTAATATAAAACAACACTTCATATCTACCTTGTATCTACACTCATTGCCCATTTTATCTGCTCAGGGCACTTCATAGATCACAATACAGTCCGTTTGTCTGCATCATCCCCTTTAACTAACTACATAATCAAAAACAGCCAATGTATTATTCTTTTAATAGGATCATATACAGTGACAAATCAAGTCATTTTGAACCATTTTTATTGGGTGATGATTTTACAGAGAAAACAAGCATGAAACCTAAAGATATAGAGCACAGATGTATACATGTGCTTTACGTTTATTTATCATTATATATATACATGTGCTTTACATTCAGTTTACATCACTTAGTTTCTTTAAAAGTTTGACACACACACACACACACACACGCTCACATGCAAAAAATTTAGAAAACCCAAAGTCTAAATATATGTGTTGTTGATTTTCTAAGTGAAAATGAAATAAATTGGCACAAAATATGCCTGACTATATTTGAGTCTTTTTATAGATTTGACAGGTTTTTTTTAGACACCCCACCCCCAAAGAGTTAAGACCAACACTAAACACCCACACCGACAAACACATATATCTGTTCCCCGCAACGACTGACCATATGTTATAATGAACAACAAATGAGCGCTGTTTTTGCATCACAAAGGTCAGGACTGGTGTGTTATGTAATTTGTGTCTGGCTATTCAGAGACAGAAAGAGAGAGAGAGAGAGAGAGAGATGGATGTGCAGTGTGGCAAAGTTCAAACTCCTGACACTCTGACTGAGTATACACACTCTTGGACTTGGCTCAGAGATAAACATCTGAGTTAACGTGAACTTTCCCAGATCACTGACACTGCACTTAACCAGACACACGGGCCTGTCACTACTGATTATACTAGTAATCAAGTAATAATTGTAATGCTTTAACAAGGCCATAAAACAAACATCTATTTAAAAACAGAAATGGTCGTGTCTGTCAGACTCGTTTTCCTACTGTAAGAAAGCGGCAAGTATCATGAAAATGTGCATTACCATCATGCACCTAACTTACAGCTAATAACTGCTAATGACTATTAACCAAGTTTAACTGGGTTTGATCAGTAACGGCGACAGCTTTAAACAAAGTCACACTTTTTGAAGATCTCCCCTGGCTTTGAGATGAGTAAGCAGCACAGAGGCTTTATCAGCTTCTTCACACGTTTGATGCTTAAACAAAATTGTTTACCCCTGTAACACCCCTGTAACCGGCAGTGTTATCCACATGCAAACGTATTTCTCGGAATTCATCATCCGCAGATTACAATCTTCAGTGAGTGGAGAGAAACATTGGCTAAATCAGTTAGTGTGTGTGTCTGTGTGTTAACAGCTGATGAGGGAGGAAGTATTTTTGGTGCTGTATTTCCACAACAGGACAGAGACATTAGCCCACTGCCCAGCCCATCCAGGCGAGGGTGGAACAGAAGAGCTGGCAGTGACGGTTATCAGCTGACTGCAGCAGCCAGAACAGCATGCTAACACTCTTTCTCTCATTCTTTCTTTTTTCCTCTTTTTCTCTCTCTCTCTTCCCCCGAGGCTCAGGTCACCTCTGGGATCTCTCACTAATAGCCACTGAGCCAAAATAGCAGTGCTGATCTACTGATCCTTGCCTGCCCGGTAAATAAGAGCCTCCACCCGGCCCAATTGGCTCTGCTTATGGTACATTAGTGTGCCAGCCAGGAGGATTATGCTGGTAACCAAACCTTGGCCGGACTACAAGTATCATTAGCAGGAGTGAGGGAAGATGGGAGGATACGATCAGGTGAGACTAAAGATGGAATCGTGAGGTGTGAAGTGGAGAGTAAACAGGTTCTCATGTGCATGATGTTCTACTGACCTGCCATAAGCAAAACGTCTGTCTTTGTGATGATCTCCGAACGTGTCCCAGAGTCTGAGGGACACGCTGACTTCATCCACTACATCCCTTGATCTTTCCAACACCTAGAGAGAAAACATTTAGCACTATAGTTTATCACCTTGTGTAAAGAAGGATGTTCATGCTTGTGAATGTGGATCCGTTAGCCCAGGAGTTAACAATTCACAAAATGCATTACTCAGTGCTGTACAGCGATGCGCACACACACACACACACACACACACACACACACACACACACACACACACACACACACACACACACACATATATA
>JBBPDC010000039.1:9065973-9079902 GCA_037974485.1 Hemigrammopetersius urotaenia | reverse complement strand
CACACACACACACACACACACACACACACACACACACACACACACACACACACACACACACACACACACAGACATAGTGGAGTTGTTAATGTCGCTTCTTAATTCTAATTTAATGAGTCCCACACCTTCCTAAAAAAGTCTTAAAACAGTCTGAAATTTCTGCACTCCTGATCTTCAGAAGCAGGTCTAACAAAACACATGGTACCAACCAATCAAGTGAAACAGAAAAGGTCATTTTGCTCCATACGTTTTGCTAAAATCCCAGCTGACCTAAAAAAAGGGCTGACGGCAATTTCGCGGTGTTTCAGTGGAGATGTTGTGTTCACTCGTCGTGTTGATTTTGGATCTGGTTCCTCTCTCTCCCACTGACCTTACGTAAGCTCTGCAAGTCCAAAACTAGATACTTGATCTCAGGCACTGTCTATTCCCTGAAAGTGTCATGCAAGCTGCTCTTCCATGCTGTGTTTCTGGGTCAGTATCAACTATCAGTACCCTATCAGGAGGAGTAGAGGATGAACTCCTGCAAACACCTCACCACAGAGGAAGAAGCTATCTCAGTGGGTTAAAAGACTCGAAATGCACTCACATGCTAAGAGGATGAACCTTCCTCGGTGGAGAAACAGGTTCTTGATCTGCGTGGCCTGTTTTTTTGCACAACCCAATCACTCCCATTCCCTGGGGAACAGACTTAACATTTCTAAATACTAATAGCTTTAAAGCATATAGTTTCATTTTGCTGCTTTACCTTGTGTGGATTTCAGTCTGATTGTTTTAATATTTCATTTGGATGCTTACATTGTTTTTTTCAGATAGCAAAGAACATTTGCTTAGTTAATTATTATATTATATTATATTATATACTAACTCCACAACCCTTTCAAGACCATCTCTCGAACTCATTCCATACCGTGGCCTAGTAAGGTAGCAAGACACCAGGGGTCGGGTACAGGTTCTTTAACTAAAGGAACCAGAAATATGTACCTGAGTCAAAGTAAAATATGAACTGCATAATGGGGATTATGTGACACATCACTTAGTGACACTGATTATGTTTGATGATGTTGATGATGATGATGATGATGATGATGATGATGATTATGACAATGATTTCTAATACTAATGTGGTGAAACACGTATACAGTATAACAAAATCAGTATTTTAGATTTAAAGGACAGTAATTGGAAGATTTTGATTTGATTAATCTCTTCCGCTTTAATAGAGAGCTCCTTAAATATATAATTCTATCCTATATAAGGCTTCTATTGCAAGAATTTTGTCGTTTAAATGGAATTTTGATATCGCAAAGCCATGTGAAGGAGCCTGTGATGTTTTCACAAAACAAGACAAACCCTAAACCCTGAAAGTAGATTCCAATCAAGAAGAACAAAGGACTGACCAACAAGCTCACACCTTTACATTCTTATAAAAAAGAAGTTTGGGATGTTATGCCCTGGACAACCATTTTCAGTCTGCGGTTCTTCGGCTCTCCTGTGATTCATGGTACATTAAATCTAGCTTTAGGTTTTAATCCAAGCCTTCCGTCATCTGTGGCATCCTCTATGCAAAGGCTAGTTTCAATACTTTCATTACTGACCTAGGAATTGTTTACTGCTGTAGTTATCTGTAAGTCATTCCATGTATTGTGGCGGTCCAGATACGCCTCAGTACTGCAACATATTGACTATGTTTTATTAGAGGAACACTTTAGCGATTTTCAGCCTAATTCTGTAATACGTTCAGAGTTTTGTGAGCAATTATCTCTAAAAATGATTTTATCACTTCCATGTACTTCGTAAAAAGCATTAAAATCTGTTGAAACAAGCTAATAATAGAAGCCAGTGCTGGAATAATGCTTTTACTTCACTGTTTCAGGTCTTCAGGTCATCAGTTTAGGCTGATGAACTGTGATCAATAAAGTGAACTAGTGAAATCGAGGCAATAAAAGCTCTTTTATTTTCTTTATAGCATGGCAGGACACATTTAGTGAAATGTAGTTGATCTTGATAATGAAAAACAACTTACAACGGGAAGAGAGACATGCAGCGGCACTTTAAAAAAACCTTTGCTCTAGAAAGCTTGAGGTAAAATTTTGCCTAAAAAAAGAATCAACAGGAGTTGTGCAACAGATCCCCCTGTCAGCACTGTCACCATGGACCCCAGAACAGGCATTCAGACAGGCAGACACAAAAACACACAAACACACATTCCCTGGTCAACTGGAGGGAGACAACTGAAAGTGTACAGGCGCGGACAGCAAGAGCGGATAATTCAGCAGAGCTTATCGCCAGTCAGGCCTCTACTCCATCCCAACATCACACCTTCATATCCTCACGTCTTTCAACAAGCTGGCAGGGGCATGCTTTCCTGCACTGTGTCAATGTGTTGTATAACCGCGAGACTGATAATTCCTGTGAAACTTCAGTGTTTTGGTGTGAATTGCTATCTATTTTCCATAATGTCTTTAATTTTAGCCACAAAAGAGTATCAAAGCTTTTTTATGACTTTATTTTACGTCTCTAATGTTTGGAAATTCTCACGAATGGAACTTTCCACAATGGTAAAGAGTGGTAAAGAATGGCAAATTCTAACCACAATGTTTAGAATTTACTCTTTCCGCATAACCCATAAACACATGCCTATGGTTGCTACAGTCTTATTATCCCAACCCTACCACGTTTTTTTTTCTTCGATTTACTGCGTAATTTATTTCACTGTTTTCTTAGTGACAGTAAACTGAACTAAACAACCCAAAAAACTAAAACACACTAGACTGTTACGCGTAAACAAAGAAAACTGCCACTGCTATTACCCTGAAGTTATTATATACAATATACTTATTCTGCTTTATTTTTGCATCAATATTGATCTAACTCAATCTGTGCATTACTTTGCACTTAACCTGTCCTGCCCACACTTTTTGTTATTTGTGTTGCACCATGACCCTGGAGGAATGTGCTTTCATTTTGCTGTGTACTGTGAATATGCTTGAGTGACAAGAACTACTTGTTAGGACTACTTTGAGATCTTGAGATACACGCTATGCATTTAAGGTCTATAGCAGGAGAGCTCAACACTGCAGCAGACCTACCATTCTGAAGAGTTCCAACCATGATCTACATCTCATCCAGCTTCTTTAGAAGCATCTAAATGCTAGAGTCGCTGTATGTTTAGAACTGGCACTGTCCATAATGACAGAGATGCAGATTTCTGAGAACAAGGTGAGGCCATGGTTGCAACAGATAGAAAACGACACTCTAAGAACGGACAGAAGAATCTATAGGTGATAGTGTCATTCGGTTTAGTGTTACAATTCGCCAGGAACATCTGAATTTTGTTCGTAAAATTTCACATTTCGAGAAGATCATGACAGTTCTCCAGGTATGGGGTGTGGCAGCCCTTTTCTATGCATAAAAACCCTACACAGCAAAGTTTATGGGCAGTGTTTCAGCTATGCACTAGAAAAGGATTATAGTATTATTTAGGTGTGCCATTAGTGGATCAAGCTATGTGGATCAACCCTGCTTTTAGAAACTGTACTTCTGTGTTATAGCCCTAAACACACCTACAGCAAACGTTCAGAAGCTGGTCATAAACTAGATTAGCCAGATCAGCTGCATTAAATCAATGTTGGAACGCTGCATAAAGACACACCCCTAGAAGCAATTCAGATATTAAAAAAACATAGTTCTTGATGAAGAACTTGATGAAGAACAAGAATTAAGCAAATAAGAAATATCAAATATTCTTGTCATAGCTGTTTAATTGTACATGGCAAATACATAAATGTTTATTAAAAGTGTGAGTGCAAAACCGATGCTGGTTTCAGTAAGGAAACTGCTTGGCTACGTTAAGAACAGCAACACACCAAGGCCTTTGTCTTGCTTTCATTTCTCACACTCATGCCTTTATTCTTAGGTCTTTACTTCTTTTCCTTCTTTCACTTTCTTGAAACATGTCTCATTAATAAGTACCCCCATGTTACCCCTCCTGTAACCATGTCTCACCCTTGTTCTCTTGTTCTATTTTGCATGCAGCTGCATCTTGATTCAGCCAAAGCACCCCCACCCTGACCCCTCTGCACCTTCTCTCCAGGACCCGCACTCCTCTTTCCTCGTCTCGCTTTCTCTTTCTTCTCTTTGTCCCTATCTCTCCATCCCTCTTTTCCCGCTCCATCACCCATGCTGGCCTGGCCTCGGTTTCCCTTTGCACACGGGCTCTCCCTTTTCAAAAACAACAGTGCGGGCAGCCAAGAAAGAAGGGAACAGATACAACACCCTACAACGGCTGTCTCTCTGGACTTTGCTTCATCGTGTGCTTTTGTAAGGAACGACATACGTTTGTTTGTACCTGTGCGTGCAAGCATGCAGGACCATAATCAGAGCAGCATTTGTTTATATATTTGGCATGTGTGTGTACAGTATGCATGCTTTCTCACCTATTTTTGTATGAGGGTATTGGAACATATTCCTATGCAGATATCAGGCAACACACCATAACACACACACATTCTCCCCAGGGCAAAAGGGTATGCAGTTTAAGGATAGATTGTGATATTGCTCAACATTCAGTGCCCCAGAGTCTTATAAGGTTCCCAGCTGTGTCGAGCTGGCCGGCTCCACTGAGCTCGAGAAGCCTGGAATGTTTGGAGTGCAAGCTCTCTGGAAAGCTCAAGTCACCAATAACAAACTTCACCAAGAGAAAGGAGACACAGAGGGGAGGCAGGACATGCAAAAAAGTCCATCAGGAGAGCGCTGCCTCGTCCAAGCAAGAAGGTTTTTACATTCAAGGGGAATCATACAAATTGCTCACCTGCCACTCATTTGTGTTTCAGATCACAGTGTCACCATAGCTAAAAATCAGATAACTTTTACCACCAGCAAACCACAAATATTCAGTACTGCCATTGCCATTCCACATGAAGTTTTGAGTGACACAACAAACCCTAAAGCTCAGAAAAGTATGAAAACCACCATAGCGGGGCAAAGCAACGTGGACCAATTGCTGTTTATTCAGCTGTTAAACAACCCAGCAAGGACACATGATGTAAGATATCCTAATTGTGCCCCTAGTGGGCAATGTTCAGACTGCTAAACATGAGTGAGCAAATGAGTTATGAGCCTTCAATAAAAAACAAAAACACACTGCAGCCAAGGAGTGGTAAATATACAAGTATGCACCATTATTGTGATAAATTATTGCATCTTTTTTACGAAGTATATCTTGGAGATCAACCGCGTGCATTCATTGCAAAGAGAATCCTGGTAAGGATTTAGGACACTGAAGTGCATGAATAAAATTAACTGTTATATGTTTTGACTAGTCGAAACAACTTTTGCATTCGCCATGTAATTATCTTTGATTAATATGAAAGGGCATAACATTCTCTACTTGTATTCCAAACAAGACCACTTTTAAGGGGTCCCACTGCCACTACGCTGGGAGCAGAACTCTACATATGTGGGACGTGCTTCGGCTGAGCTCAACAGGCTCTCTGGACAGTGGGAAGCTGTTCAGCTGTGGCAGATGACACACCCACAGCTGCTGAGCTGGACCAGACAGTTGCAACAGTTACAGAATAAATCTATGCCTTTAGCATGTTGCTGTAGAAGTTTTAAAGCAACTTGGTGGACGATCGGTCCACTTTAAATGAGAGTTGTGACTCATGGTTGACCCGCTTTTCATAAGTAGAGAAACACAGCCTGTCCAGGCACCTCCCGACCCTCCGTCACTTCTCTAAAGACTATACACGTCTGAAATGTAGGTTTTCGGCTACACAAGCGCCTCTGCCTTATGCACATTATGCAACCGGACCCACGTGTGAACTCGAGGAACAGAGGAGGCGAAAACAGAGAGCTAAATGTGGAGAAAAAGTTAGACGGACCTAAACTTACCTGTTGTCTCTCTCTGGGTCTCTCTTCTGGGAGGAATCCGTGTACTTTTGGAGCCTCTTTCTGTCCCCTGTCACTCTCTTCTGGAAGAAAACGAGCCACTTTGGTCGTCCATACAGATCAACTAACTTTCCTCTCGGAGGTAGAGCTGGCAGGATCACCAGCAAGAGCCCTGAAGATCCACCACACGGCTGTCTGTGAGGCTGGCTGGAAAGAGAAGACGCTCGGAGGAATGCAATAACTGAGAAGAAGAGAAAGAGAGAGAGAGAGAGAGAGAGAGAGAGAGAGAGAGAGAGAGAGCGAGAGCACAAAAAAGAGGGAGGTGCAGGTTTATTGTCTGCTCTTTGTGTTGACTGGTCCTGATGCGAGCTGCCCTCGTCTCCTTTTGTCTCTGTTGAGAGAGGGGATTTGTGGAGTTTAGAGCTTCAACTTCAGGCTGTACTGTTCCCCTGCGTGTCCAGTCTCTGTGATAGCGACTCAGAAAACGTGTGTCTGAGTGGGGGGTGGAGGGGGGTAAGGTCTGCTGAAAAAGACCTAAACTGGTGATGCTGGAAGAGTCCTGTTTGAAACCATCTGCACGAGAGGAAAAAACCTTTCTGAGAGACACAAAAAACCCTTCCCAGTTTTCCGACTACAGAAAGTCGGACGTGTCTGCGATTCCTTTGTTATCTCCCTCCCTCTCCTCAAAAAAAGAAAAAACACAGCCCGTCCCGCCCCCCTTTTGCCTGTGTGTGTGTGTGTGTGTGTGTGTGTGTGTGTGTGTGTGTGTGTGTGTCTCTCTCTCTCTCACACACACACACACACACACACTTACACACGCGCTCACCGTGACGTCTGGAGCTCGGCGTGCTGTCTGTCGTGCGCACTGGTGGACAAGCTCCCCTCTCTGTGTCTGCAGGACTCAAAAAGAGAAAGAAAGAGAAAGGAAAAAGAAATCTACTCGAATGTGAACGATCGCCAACGTTTCTCGCGCTCTCACCCGCCACACCCATCCATTCATAAAGTGGAGAGCGCGCGCCAGTCCGGGTCCTCGCGAAATGCTACCTGTGCTCTCCTGAGATGACCTGAAGAAAACAAGCGACCACCGTATGTGTAAGATAGGGATCAACCTAGTGCTAAAAGATTTTCGTTATGTGCAGTATCTTGTTTGTAACAGTCATACCATGTGAAATGTCATGTGAAGATTTCTAAACGGGTGGTGAATCTTTTCATTTAGGTGCAATAGTCTTATCATTTGCAAAATCATGTAAACTTTTCTAATTAGGTGCTAGATCATTATGTGCAATACCATATTGTGTGCAATAGTCTTACCATGTGCAGTCTCACTTCTATATTACTTACAATATATGGTTCAAAGTTAACCCTTTTTTAGTACCTGACAAGGGAAATATGCATTGTTAAGGCAGCAAGTGGATGGAACAAGAGAAGAAAGTAGAAGCATCATATTAAAATAAGCAATTGAATAAAATGCTATACAACGCAACAGTATAAAAAAAGTAATCTGTACAAATACTGCACAAATATACATATATAAAGTTTGTATGTGTTTATATGAATACTGTTTTCAGGGTTTGAGCTAGGCCCCTTGCTTCCAGTGAATCCTAATCTTAATGCTTCAGCAGACCAAGGTATTCTGGTATTCTGCTTCCAACTTTGTGGACACAGTTTAGAGAACCTTTTTCTATTTCAACATGACTGTGCTCCAGGGCACAAAGCAAGCTCCATAAAGACATGGTTGCATGTGGTTAGATGCAGAGCCCTGACCTCAACCCCATCCAACACCTTTGGGATGGTCTGAAATGGAGATTGTGAGCCAGGCCTTACAAATAAATGCTCATAAATGCTCTACATAATGAATGGGCACCAGTTCCCACAGAAACTCCAAAATCTTGTGGAAAGCCTTCCAAGAAGAGTGGAAGCTGTTATAGTTGCAAAGGGGAACCAACTCCACATTAAAGTCTTTGTATTTGAATGCAATATCATTAAAGTCCCTGGTGGTGTAATGATCATGCATCCCAATACATTTGTCTATACAGTGTATATACTACTGATCTCTATAACATAACTTTTCTATTACATGCAGTAAGTTGCATATCTACAGTATTTATATCCATACCCAGCATTTGTGTATATATCATAGTGCATTTCATATTGAAGTTTTTCTTCAGATTTTTTTTACTGAATTTATTTAGACTTATGTTTTTATATTGTACTTGTCTCCGTGTGTCTTTACGCTCAATAAAGTCTGATTCAGATCTATATTGTACATTGATCATGTTGTTTATTTTGTCAATTTTCCCCATTGCCAATTTTTTCATGTCAGGTTTTCTGGAAAACTGTGTTTTTGTTGGTTGCTATTCGAGCCTCATGCAATCAGTGTATAATAATTTCATATTTGAAAAAATGAAAGACAATGTAATACAACTTATCAGGCAGATAAACAAAAATCAACATCTTAAATCAAATAACCATTTATTTTATATACCTAATTGCTTATGGGGTAGCCGGTAGGAAGTTGTGGGTTCGATTCCCAGTACTGCTAAGCACCTCTGAGGTTCCCTTGAGTAAGGTACCGTCCCCACACACTGCTGCCCGGATGTTCCTGGCTGCCCGCTGCTTCACTTGGTGAATGGGTTAAATGCAGAGGAAGAATTTCACACTGTGTGCAGTGGTGTGTCCACATATGACGGAATGGTCACTTTCACTTTATAGACATAAGGACACTTAATTTCGCCTGGTCTCGGAAGCTAAGCACTTTCAGGTCTACTTAGTACTTAGATGGGAGACCACCTGGGAACCAGATGCTGTAAGCCCATTTTTGGGAAGCTGGTGGCCTGCTAGGTACCATCTCCACACACTGCTCCCTGGGGGGATGCGTCGCTGACTGCCCACTGCTTCACTTGGTGAATGGGGTAAATGCAGAGAAAGAATTTCACACTGCTCACACTGTGTGCTGTGGTGTTGTGTTTTCACGTGTGACTATAAGAACCACTTTAATTACTTCATATAAAATATTGGGATTCATTAAAATGACACCCCTGTTCAGCAAATCATAACAAAATGACTATCACAATCTATATGTTTCAGAGTGATAGTCACAGACATGTATTATAATACTGTTTTATTTATGAAAACACACTTTAATAGCAGCATGGCCACACAAGTTTCTTCACATTTAATGCATGCTCTTCTCAAACATATGTTAATCACAATACATTTGGTATTTAGGAAGGCAATGTTAATGACGCTCATGTACAGTAGGACATATAGAGGGTTTTGATTCCTTTGAAAACAACGTCAGTGTAAACAAACTGATCAGAGCATGCATAAACGAATAAATGAGTCGCAATGAACGTAATGAATGCTTACAGACAGCTTTGCTGTATTATACAGTTCAGCAATTATCGTTCTACCAGGCTCTGTGGCATGTTTCAAAATCTATTGCAGGCCCAGCTGACCCTGGTTTTGGCAAGAGGAAAAAGTTCTTTGAACGAGGGTTCATTAATCGGGCACAGATGGCAGGAGCTTCAGTCACAAAGACTAATCAACTGGTCAGTGCTTCAATAGGAACTGTTACTAAAGTGGCATCTGCATTTAGATCTATAGCCGAGACATCGGCTAAAGATTGAAGTGAAAGGCACACAATCAATGAGTGCGTCTGCATTAGTATGGAGGTAAAACAAGAGCTGCTTCTCAGGTGACTGAGGATTACTGACTTCAGTCTGTCTCAGAAAATATCCTAAAATCAAAGGGTGCACTTTTAGCCAAATGCTTTTTGTGCTGCATTGAAGGAATAGCTCTGAAATACGTCATGCTCTCTAGATGTTTTTGCATGCAGAGTGTAGCAATTTAACTTAGATTACTAACATTCATACCTCAGAGGATACACCCACAGGTCCCTGATGACTCAAGTGGTGGGGTGGCTAGGTTGCACATGGGTAATGGTGCAATAGGTGTGTTTCCTCATAGACAGCCTTGCTCAGACAGGTTCCACTAGACGACATGGTTAAATCTCCGGGCCATCGCTGACATGGTTCCTCAGGAAGAACCATGAGAAATGGGCCGTCAAAAGGCTTCCTTTACTTTCAGAAGGAAATGATCCTTGCGTCCATATTCACAAAGTTTTTTAGAGAAGAAGTGTTGACCTAGGATTCCTTTTTTAACAATGACTGAAATAAACAGATCCTACTGCCCTGAAGACCCGTTCTGAATTCGAGTTCAGGGCACAGTGTCCACGGAACAAACGACCAAAGCTCAAGATTAGAAAGTGCTGTTTCTTTCCTAGAACCGTTGGCTGTGAGAAAAGCCTGATCATTGTTCTCTTGTGATGTCTATTCATATTACTTTTCATGTTCATGTTACTGTTGCCTGAATCGACCCTTACTGCTGTCAATCATGCATATGTCAAAACATTTTCCACTGTGAATTTTCCATTTCCAATTGATGCAAAAGTCATGGGTCATGGCTCAGTGATCAATATACTTGTTGTCCATTGCTGTAAAATCTACATCACATTGCTTTGTGGAGGATTGTCATTTCACAGTGAGACATTCACTAGACAATGATTAAAGAGATTATGAATGATTAATTATGAATATAAAATAAATGCAATTCACTTAAATTAATCAAAAGCAGAATATTAAGAAAAAGAACGTTCTAATTTGATGTTCTAATGCTTTAATTTATATTGAAATATTGACTTAGAATTGCTTAGTGACATCATGGAGCATGCTTGTAGATTATGGTGGGTATTTAACTGTTACAGTGTTCATTTTCACTGGGCTTCCTCACATTTACTGCTCTCTTTCCCAAAGTGGAAGTATCTGCTTTTAGCCAGAGGGATATGTCCAGACTTGCCCGACTCAAATATGATGAGTGAATACGTCAACGAAACAGTTGAAACATCTGCTTTTCGTGACTCCATTCTTCAGGCTTGACTGAAATCTTTCCATTTTGTCCATGCAGGCAACTGGCCAAAAAGTTCATAGCTATTGAGATTTTCATTTTGAGTTCAGGGAAAGGCAAAAGCTTGGTAAAGTGGTACATTTCAAAGGAAACCACCAGTGTCAGTGGAAACATCTTGACCTTTCTGACACTGTGACCGTAAACATTAATTAATGCAATTTTCTGTTTTGCAGGTGTCAGCTCCCACTGATATCTGTCAGTTGGTTTGCTTTGCCCAGCAGTGCCCGCTTGATGCATGGGCAGGCTGCAGCCTCCTTTGTTTCCAGTTGTGCTTGGTAGCATGCACTCATGATCATTCTCTTTATCCTAAAGTGTCTTGCCTAGCACTTTTTTTGCCCAGGCTTCTACCCAACACCATTGATGTGCCTGGGGCACAATGGAGAATAACGGCGATTTCAATGCAGTTCACTGCCTCTCTCTCTCCTCGCAGGGGGGTAAAGTGCTGATCAGTGGGACGGAAAGGCCTTGCGTAGGCTGATTCGAACAAAAAATGGCCCGGCTTGTGACACAGACACATGAAAGGCTTCGGGGTTAAGCCCAGCCAGATCAATTTCACTCAGCACTTCTCTATGTCCCGAGCTCTGGCCTGACCAAACCCACAATGCCTGGCTTTCTGTGGCGCAGAGCCACACCATTCTTTCAACTGATCCATCCTACAAAGGCCTGTTACAGAAGTGCCAATTGAGCTTGAACAATTGCTCATAAAAGCACCACTGACCCTGACCCCACCCCAGCCTAGTCCCATCTCCTGCCCAAAAAATCATGGGCCACTGCTGGCCTTTGCCAGTTTTTTGGGGATAACGGAGCTTACTCAATCTTTAGACCTGAACAGATCTGATAAATGCCATGAATGTGAATAAATGTAGACCTAAACCTTCTTACACAATATAGTCTAAGCACTGTAAAATAGCATATGGCATCCATATCCATAGCTGTTCACGATGCTGAAATGCTGGCAAGGTCAAATTTGTGCCAAAACAACACAAATCATTAAGGTATATAGCCTATCCTGAATACAGGGGGTCCTCAAGTTAAGACGGAGATCCATCGAAACACACCGTAGCCTCAGTCACTCGCCTATCCCAACACAGTTTTAAAATCTATAAACACAACTAAGAAAAATGACAAAAATTAGTGTATGAGAATTCGCTCAGAGGTCATTACTGCGTATTCTGCATATTCTTACACCACAGGCTTTGTTGTCTAGCCTAAGCAAAACACTTTGAATTTGTACTCCAGAAAAGAATTTATAAATGGTGAATTGTTTGCTGAGCTAAACTAAGAAATCTCTACTTACATTTACGGCATTTATCAGATGCTTACATCCAGAGCGACTTCCATTCCCTAACTACAGAGGACAGTCTCCCTGGAGCAACTTAGGGTTAAGGGTCTTGCTCAGGGACCCAGTGGTGGTGCTGAAGGTAGGATTCGAACCCATGACCTCTCTGAAGTGTTTTTTGAGGATGTAATAAATGCAAAGTGCACATATTCTAGCTTTCTCAAAGCAAAAGGTCTTTAGAATCACGTCAGTAAAATATCATCAAAATATATCCAAATGAGTCTGTCCTGTGCTCCTCCATCACAGTCTGGTATGGAGCAGCCACTAAACAGAACAGGAACAGACTGCAGTGGTCTCTGTGATCATCGGAGTCCCCACTGGCCTCCATCCCGGACCTGTACTTCTTAGGAACCAGGAAATGGGCAGGAAAATCATCACAGATCCCTCACACTGCAACTGCACTTTATGTACACTCTGTGGGATGTTTCTTTGTATTTTCTGTACATAAGATCTAGAATTGTATATCACATTGTACTGTTCATTTGTACACCTATACAATTTATAAATAGTATAAACATATGTACAAATAATGTTTACATACACTTATTAATATTTTAAATGTAAACATATATTGTGTTGTTATAAGGTAGATTGTATATTATTGTATATTACATTATTCAGTATACTGTTCATTATATTTTACATATTATTGTTGTTTTACTCTGTGGAGTGGAATAAAATTCCTTCCATGTGCTTGCTCACATACTTAGCTAATAAAAATGATTCTGATTCAGATTCTGATCCAGAATGCACATCAGAGTCCCAGATTATTTACTTCAGTCGTTGCTTCTGGGGTGACTGTTGGTCGGCTGTACTCTGTGATTAATGCTTTCATGAATAAGTTATCAGACAATTGAGTTCAAAGCTTTGACAATGAACATCTTAATTAAGTTAAATTAGTTACATTCGTTTAATTTAGTCTTTTTCTGCAGCATGTACACACCAATCAGCCACGACATTAAAATCACTGACAGGTGAAGTGAAGAACGTTTATCTCATTTCATGCCTTGAGGCGTGACATATTAGTCAGATGATGAACAGAGTGGGTCCGAGCGTCTCTAAGACAGCAGATCTTGTGGGGTGTTTCTGGTATGCAGTGGTTAGCACCGACAAAAAGTGGTTCAAGGAAAGACAGCTGGTGAACAGGGACAGGGTCATAGCTATCGCTATGCACATGGACAGCAAAGGCCAGCCCATCTCCTCCAATCCCACAGAAGAGCTTCTCTAGCGTCACTTGCTGAGAAAGTTCATTCTGACTATAATAGCAAGGTCTCTGAACACAGAGCATCACATCTTGCTGTGTATGGAGCTGCTCAGTGGCAGACTGGTCCTCGTTCATGTGGATGTTACTTAAACAGTGCTGCATACCAATTACACCCCTCCATAACAATGGGATAACCTAATGGCAGTGACCTCTTTCAGCAGGATAATGCACACTGCCACACAAAGACTGTCCATGAAAGGAACTCGATACATTTCCCAGATCTCATTTTGATCGAGCATCTGAGGCTCCCTCTCACCACTTAAAGGATCTCCTGCCAGTATCTTGCTGCCAGACAAACCAGCATACCTTCAAACATCTTGGTGGTATAAGGACTTGTTCGGACGTAAGGGATCAACCAGGTGTTCCCAATCAGCCCCCTGATAATCACAGCTCCGGGTGGAGATCAGGTTCACCTGAATACTAGGTCCTGGGACTATATAAGGGCAACTGACCTCACAACCAGTGCGAAGTA
>JBBPDC010000039.1:9035312-9065873 GCA_037974485.1 Hemigrammopetersius urotaenia | reverse complement strand
ACTGATTGTCAATGAGAGAGTGTAGACTGTAAATCAGTGTTGCTTCCTAAGTGGACAGTTTGATTTCACAGACGTGTTATTGACTTGAAGTTACACTGTGTTGCTTAAGTGTTCCCTTTATTTTTTTGAGCAGTATATTAAAATTGCCCTTCACTGGAACTAAGGGGCCGAGCCCAAACTGGTGTGTCCCAATATTTTTGTCTATATTTATGTTTCGGACCAGCTTTCGTGGGGAGTTTTGTGGGTGTCTGGCGAGTTAGACGCCTAAATTATCCTTATGTAAGCTAGTTAGATTAAAATTTTAAAAATAAACTTTTATAAATGTTATTTTAATTTCCAACTTTCTCTCAGGTTGTGTGTGGACTGTCTGTGTTGCTCCAGGCCAGCAGGAGGCATCACCCTCTATCACCACAGCCGACGAAATTTGAACATGTCGGTGGATGTAACTGTCAAAATATCTGGATTTCTGACACTGAGGTAAATTGAATCTCTTTTTACCATACCTCGTATGTGCTATCGGTGTAGGTAACAGTAAAAATGTCTTTAAACCTATTTAAAGTGTGAAATTATCTGTCTCCATCTGGGGTTTGTATTTTTGAGTTAGCTTTGGGCTGTTTCTCTGGTCACTTCAGTCCTGTCATTTCTGACCAGCACGACAGTTAAAGTTCATTAACAACGTTTTTGACTTCTAAAATTGTAGTTTTTAACATTTCTTCTAGCACTTTTAGTCGAACAGCCACCGACCAAATGTTGAGCAATAAATACTTTGCTGTCTGAACTTCCAATGTGAGAACCAAAGAGGAACATTCTAAATTTTCCTAAATGTCAAACCCACCAGCCAGTCCAGTCTGTGTTTACTGTTGTCCGTTCTTTCATTCTATTCTGGACTTTAGGCTAATGTTTGTTGTTGTCTTTAAAATAAATAGTAAAAGAACTAACAAGACTAACGAGCCACTGTCAGAACACGGTAGAACAAAGGTAATGGGGCAAACATTGCAGAACAGAGGAAATGTGGGGAGAACATAGTAGAGCAGCATTAATGTGGGGAGAACATAGTAGAGCAGCATTAATGTGGGGAGAACATTCTAGAACAATATGAATGTAGAGAGAACATGACAGGATAATCGTAGAACAATGTGGATGTGGAAAAGATACAGCAGAACGGGATGAATGTGGGGAGAACATGGTAGAACAGCATGATTGTGGGGGAACATGGTAGAACGGTATAAATGTGGGAGAACAGCGTGAGCGTAGAGGAAACATTCCAGACTGGTGTAAATGTGTAGAGAACATGGCAGAGCAGCATGAATGAAGCTGAAGCTGTTGAATGTGAGGAGAACTTGGTAGAACAGTGTAATTGTGGGGAGAATATCATAGGACAGTGTCTTAGTTTTTTTGTTTTTTTCTTTAAAAGATATTTGAGTTGAGTTTTATTTTTGGCAAAATCCTGCCATATAAATAGTGGAGAACCTTTTTAGAACAATGAGAGAAAATATTAATGTTCTCAAGTATAGGAATGGCAGACTACCAATCCAGTTCATATTGAGGTGTTTGTGATCTTAAGTCTTGTGTTCCTCACCTAGTAATGTTCCTCTTACTAGGTGAGGAGCTCCAGCTGTGGCTTGAACTTCTCCTGGAAAGATGGAGCCCAGTGCAGACAGTACGGGGGCCGCTAGCAGTGGGGGTCCGAACACACTGCTCTCCAGAATGGCCCTCAATGACAACAAGGCTGGTATGGAGGGCCTCGACAGGGACAAAATCAACAAAATCATCCTTGAGGCATCCAAGGTTTGCTAAAAGTTTTAGTAATGTGTGTGTAGTCTGGTCAACCCTTCTCAAAACAAATTGCAGAAGGAAACTACAGTTTTAGTGATAATGTATAATGGTTCTCTAATAACCTAATAATGACCCTCCTCTGTGTACTATCCGTCTTATAGTGGGATATAATATAAGTATGGTACAGTATGATAACCTACAATTGTCCCAATTTACTTAAAAGAGTCCTTTCGTAATTCCTGTATAATTATTATACTCTTTTAGTCTAGTAGTCATCTATCTTGTGGGATAAGTAGTGTACGTAGCCTCTAGATCAGCATGTTTCAGCTCTGAACCTGTGGTGTATGGGGTTATTAACATTTATATTAATTGGTGGATTAATCTGTAAGTTTTCTGTCATGATTCTTTGCAAAAAATATGGGACAAAGTGCATTCCGGATCAGTTCAATACGGAACACATCTTTCATCTTTCAAATATGGAACAATTCCGTATTTCACTAAATGGGTGGCAACCCTTTTTATGGCTACGTAATGGAAAAGTGAGGGTCTAATATAATGGCTTTGGCACACATGAGTGTATGGGCACAGTTTTGCTAATCAGCTGTTAATCAATGAACTAATAATCAAGTCCTTCAGTTGAATAAGGTGTGTTGGAGGAAAACAACTCAAAACTGTTGTCTGATAAACTTTTTAGGTCATATCCTGGCTATACCCTGAAGAGAACTCGGTTTACATTTTTTTATTGTACATACTTCTAACAACTTATGCCTTGTGCCACTGGAGATGATGAGGAAGCATAAAAATAATAAATACAAAAAAAACCAACTCATATCCTATACCACAGTAGCCTTCACTGTTAGACTTCACAACAATAAACAACATTGCAAATATTAAAAAAATCTAAATAATCATAGATAAATAGTCTGAATCGATAGATGAAGCTTTGTTGTACTTTGCATCTGGTCTATGAAGATATAGGTTGTCTAATCTTGCATCTGCATTGCAGGGCTCCAGGTTCTATGAAAATGAGCTAAAAAAGGAGCAGCAGGTGAACCAGCGCATTGAAAAGGTGCTGCGGCACAAAGCTAAAGTTACTGAACAGCAGATACAGAAAGCACAAACAGAGGTATGTCACTCTTCATTCTGTGTTCCGATTTTAAGAACGTTTTCTTAATTTTAGTTACTTTTTAAACCTTAGCTTTTCATTTGATTATTCCATTGTAGCTCAAGGAGAGTTTTACTGTAGATTTGAATGTCCTTCCTATAGGTAGAGAAGCTGAGGGAGGAGCTGGAAAGACGCCGTGACCTGAGTCAGGTGATAGTGCATGTGGACATGGATGCCTTTTATGCAGCAGTGGAGATGAGAGACTGTCCAGAACTGAAAGACAAACCCATGGCTGTGGGATCCAATAGTATGCTGGTGAGGATGCTCTTCTGATCAGGTCCTCTTGGGTTATTTTCTTCTGGCACGTTCATATAATAGATGTGTGACCATGTGGTTTGTGCATCATAATGGCAAGGCTTTGTAATGGTCTTGAGTTTTCCCACAAGATCCAAACATCTGGAATATATTTTATTAAATGTATGATAATTCGCACAACATATGTTCAGAAACCCTCCAGTGAGGCACAAGATTACTGTCACTAGGGCTGCACTTAACAGTTTTTGTAATTCCTATTCGGTGAAGGCATGTTGGGACACAAGTACCTTCATTTTATTGGTTTTGGATGTTGTTTCTTATCTGTAAAAGTTTCATGTGAACACTGTAGAGCAGGGCTTCCAAACCTTCTACAACTACCACTAAGGTTTCCACAGTGTTAACCAACTTGATTGTTTACGATGCAAACCAACAAAAAAAAATACATATACCAGTGTAATCAATTCAGCTTGTAACAATAAGTTTGAGCAAATATTTGTAATTAAAAGAATAAACAACAAAAAAAAAGTCAGTTCAGGCCCTGAAAATACCTACTCGGTCCACTAGAGGGCAGCAGCCCACAAGTTAAAAAAGGAAAACATTTTAAGGAAACTGTGCATTAACAACAGATTTCTTTCATAATCAATATCACTAACTTTGCCAGCTCATCATTACTAGTGCAATAACCACTTGTAACGAAGCATCAGTGACTGAATAAATAAATCCTGCTCAGATTACAGTTTGGTCCAACATTTATCCAAAATATTTCATTACACTTTTTCCTTTTTTTAGTCTACTTCCAATTACCATGCTAGGAGGTATGGTGTTCGTGCTGCTATGCCAGGCTTCATTGCGAAGAAACTCTGCCCGAATTTGGTTATTGTTCCACTCAACTTTGCCAAATACACAGCAGTGAGTGAACAGGTAAAGGTCCAGCTATTCCTGTCCACCCATGTATTGAAACAGTTTCATGTTCTTCCTAGTTTAAACAATACTGTGAATTCCAGCAAATTAATATTTGTGTTTTTGTCTTGAAGGTGCGAGAGATATTTGCCGATTATGATCCTCACTTTCTGCCGATGAGTTTAGATGAAGCTTATCTGGACATCACTGATCATCTGGAGCAGAGGAAACATTGGCCTGAGTCCATGAGAACGTATCACGTCGGTGAGCTGATGCCTGGAGCAGCTACTGTGTAACGACTGCAGCTAGTCCAGATGGAAATACATGCACATCACACACTAAAATACTGAATTAAAGTAATGTAACAGTAAATTACAGCTTAAAGTTATGATGATGACTAGTATATGATGTTATGTGAGAAAAATATTTGGAAATGAACTGAGTTACATGACTTTTCTTCCTTATTTCTATTAAAGACACCAATAAAAACTGTACCGAAGATGGAGCCGAGACAGATACCTTATCCCCTGTCCTGTTTGAGGACAGCCCAAGCGCTTCCCCTACTGTCCCCTGTCCAGATGGGAAGGTGGAGGTGTTTGGGACGAGTCCTGAAGAGGCTGTGAGAGAGATGCGTTTCCGTATTGAGCAGAAAACCACATTGACTGCAAGCGCAGGTCAGGATTTAATTCCTTTTTATTTATTAATAATGGTCTCCAACAGCATTATAAAAACATTTAAGATGGCTGTGTTTAGTTATTTAGTTTGTCTTTGCTATAGGTATTGCCCCAAACATGATGCTTGCGAAAGTGTGCAGTGACAAGAACAAACCCAATGGACAGTACAGAATCCTCCCAGAGAGACAGGCTGTGATGGATTTCATCCAGAATCTGCCTGTTCGGAAGGTTTGTGGCCATCTAAGAGCAACAGACACACGAGATGAACAGTGCCAAGGTTAATTCTAAGCACTTTTATATTGCAGGTGCCTGGGATTGGGAAAGTGACTGAGAAGATGCTTTCTGCCCTGGATATTATCACTTGTGCCCAATTTGGACAGCAGATGACAATTCTCTCATTGCTCTTCTCTGAAACCTCCTGGCACCATTTTCTCCAAATTTCACTTGGGCTCGGCTCTTCACGCATAGAGAGGTGTGAAGCACTAGCTAGCTTTGTCTGTTCCACCCTTGTGTCAAAATAATTAAAATAATTACTAATGAGGGGTTATGGATTATTCTGTTTTAACCACCTTTGCCTTATACAGCCTTTGTCAGCAAAATGCTTCAAGGAAAGGTAAGCATTCCTCATGAGGTTCTGATATAATAGTTTATATAATAATTGTCTGTGTTGTTTTACCTGTAGAGACTCTGAGAGGAAAAGCATGAGCACAGAAAGGTAATTTGCTCCCTCACACACATCTCACACGTTCCACCTTATTTTTTATTTATTTTGTTTATCTCAGTGACCAGCTTTTGTTCCGTTCCTCACATTGTCTTATTTAAACATTGTCTGAAACATTACCCCTAAAAAGGACATTAAAAGCACATTAACAGCAGCAGGTGTTGGAGCAACTGCTTTAAAGGGTCAAATATGTAGATATTTGATGGGAACATGTGAAAACATAAAGAAAATGAGTCCAGGATCTGTGATGGCTGCTTCTTAGCCCAGCAGTTTAATATTGAATGGGCTCTATTCATCTTTTCTGTCAGGACGTTTGGTGAGATGAGTGACACAGAGGAGCAGTACTCTTTGTGCCGGGAGCTCTGTCATGACTTAGCAGAGGACCTGCAGAAGGAGGGGCTGAAGGTACAGCTTAAGAATACAGAAAGCAGACCTTAAGGGATTTTGAGCATTGAGATAAAAGTTTGGACACACCTTCTCATTCCATTTTTTCCCTTTGTTTTTATTATTCTCCACATTTTAGATTAATTTTGAAAACAAAATGATGAAGGAACACATTAGTTTGTTTTAACTGCATAATTCAGACAATGTTCTGTAAGAAAGTAATGCTGGACTGTTGTTTCTTTTTACTTTGTTAAGTGGTTCTTGCCATAATGTGCAGTAGAACTGTAGTGGAATAGGATCACTAACTGTGGACCAACCCCGACAATCACAACTGATGATCCCAAACATGTTAAGAAGGCAAGAAACTCCACTAATGAACTCTAGAGGAAGAACTCCTGTTAATTAAACACCATTCCAGGTCATTTCCTCATGAATCTGTGTGCAAAGTCGTCATCAGAGGAACTGGTGATTTTTTTCAATATTAATCTACAATGTAGCCCATAATAAAAACAGGAAATCATTGAATGAGGAGGTGTGTCCAAACTTTTTACTGGTAGTGTAGTTGAAAGGTTTTTTCCTGCTTGGGCTTCATTATTGTAATTGTAAGAAGGCATTTGCCAGAGTGTACAATGGCTATAGTATAGCTGCTGGTGTTTGTATCAACTTTGGTGATGAGCCTCGCCTGCACAGACACAGAACTGACACATTGTTATAATACAATTTCACATGCAGGGCAAAACTGTCACCTTAAAAGTGAAGAATGTGAACTTTGAGGTGAAGACCAGAGCGTTCACGCTGCAGTGTGCTGTCTGCACAGAAGAGGAGATTTTCGCTGCGGCTAAGGACCTCCTGAAGGCTGAGATTGATAATGTCAGCCCTCAGCCACTGCGGCTCAGACTAATGGGTATGCATATTTTCTTCACTGACATCTCTTTTATTATTACTATGTTGATGTTTGATAAGCCCACTAAGAATACATTAAATCCTTCCTGTGCATAAAGACCTTAGTTCGGATATCTTTCTTTTGTAATTTACTTTTTTTATTTACCCGAGTTTTTCACACCTCATGTAATTCCATCAGATTTACCACTGCGGTCTTGTGCTGGCAGGATTAAATTTCTCCTGTCATTAGGCTCAGTGATAACTCTAGTGATCAGCTTTAATGAGATGATAATTAGAACAGTCGTTCAAGACATTTTTCTGCATCAGTAGACAACCCTGATAACTCCCTGATAAAATCCTTTTGAAAGTGCTAATAGCTACATTTACTTTTCTTTTTGTATTCATGTTCCTAAATCATCTCTTGCAGTTGTTGGTAGGTTTTTGATTACATTTTTAATTATAATGGTCATAATGCTATAATGCTATAAGGCAGAGGTTTAAATGCAGGGGAATATCACTACCACTCAGTGGAACTAATAAAGCTTCTTAGATTGAAGTATCTTCAGCATTAAATCACTAGTGTAGTTTCCTTGCCATATACTATTGCAGCTACTATCTGTCTTTCTGTCATTGAGTTGATGATATGACCTAAAATAAAGTATTAAATATATTTTTCAGGTGTTCGGGTCTCAGGCTTTATCAGTACTGATGACAAACAGCCACAGCAGAAGAGCATAGTGGGTTTTCTGAAGATAGCATCAGATTCCAGCTGTTCAGCACAACCATCCAATCCTGAAATTGGCAGTGTGTCAGAATGTAGTGTTTCTTCTCTGAAGCAACAGTGTGCTGTGACCAAAGGTCCCTCAGTTGACAGAGAAACACCCAGGCCCATCAGCAAATGCGGTAACGAACAGGAAGGGAACAGGGGAGCTCAGCAACAGACCTTTTTCCAAAGAGCCCTATCAAAGAGGTTGCAACAGCAGTCTTCAAACAGGCCAGGGACAGACACAGACTCATCAGTCGCATGTTCAGAAACTAACCATAACCCGGTATACAACTCTGACACAAACTTGCCCTCAACAAGTACGGCATCATGTACAACTGAATGCATAAACACACAGTTATTAGGAAAAACACAGTCTTCAAATATGCTGCAGTGCTTTACCTGCCCTGTGTGCTTTAATGAAATGGAAAATACAGACCTTGTAGTGTTTAATCAACATATAGACAAGTGCCTTATGGGCAGTGCAGTGGACGAAGGGAGTGCATCTGTGGATTTAGACGAAGTTGTAAGTAAAGAAGAGAAACAAATGGCCAAGCAAGATCAAGTGGACAAAGCTCAGCCATTGCCTTATCATGCCAAAGCTTCAGGTTCAAGCTCAGAAGGGAATATGTCTCTGGGAACTTTGATCAAGGGTCGGTTACAAAAAACAGAGGAAGGGCTGTATACCAGCTCCTCAAGTGCAGTGGCAGCACAGTTAGGCGAAAGTTCTGATTTTAAAACACCGTTTTTTAAACGCTTTACAAACATGAATGAAAGCCGTTCACTCGTGCCTGATGAAACCGCCTCCATGAATGATTCCGGATCTATAGCCACACAACAGACTTCTCATTCTGAAGAGGTTATAATGAAGGCAGTGGATATGAAAGTCTCCACTTTGACATGTCCAGTCTGCAACCAGGCTCAGGATACAGATGACCTCACTCTCTTCAACCGTCATGTTGACATGTGCCTCAACCAAGAAGTGTTGCTGGAGTTCAGAGAAGTCGTTCCTCCGTGTGGTCAGTCAAATGCAGGGTTGCTGGGAAAGAACAAAGGTAAGTGTTTTTGCGGAACTTGGTTTTTGTTAACTCCACATTATTTCTTTAAAGGAACAGTGTGTTTTATTTTTATCCTAATCCTTGCCGGCTGCTACTTGGAATGGTTTCAGTAATTTTGCATTCTCGATTCTCGATCATTTAATTTCTTCTTCTAGTGAATAGAAATGGTCTATTATTATTTGTATAATAAAATTGCTAATGAAAATTTCTTCCCTGTAGAGTATGTGTTATTTTACTTAGAAAACCAGGCTGTTTGACCAAAGGTGTTTAAATGTTTGCGTAAGACTGTACATGTTTTTAATGTAATTCAATCACTGCCCCTTGACTGAGTGACAGAATCATTTTTTGCAGTACCAAACATTGCAACATAGATACAACAGACAGAGATTAGGCTGAACAATAATGGGGTGCTTTTTAACTTACTGTTGCTCTTATATTACTGTCTGTTATTAATCTATGACTATTTCTTGCTGTAACTGGATGTTTTGTGGTATTTTGCAGATCATGAGAGACCTTCTAATGCAAGAGGAAAAAGCAAAAGGTCAGACTGTTTTAATGAAGGCGTGTGTGAGCTCTGTAGTTAGATACACTATATGGACAAAAGTATTGGATCATACTTTTTTCCAGGGTTTTTTATGGACAAAAGTATTGGATCATACTTTTTTCCAGGGTTTGGTTTAGACCTCTTACTTCCAGTGAAGGGCTTAATCTTAATGCTTCAGCAGACCAAGACATTTTGTACACCATGCTTCCAACTTTGTGGACGCAGTTTGGGGAAGAATCTTTTCTATTCCAGCAGGACTGTGCACCAGTCCACAAAGCAAACTCCATGGTTGGGATGAATTCTGTGGAAAAACTTGACTGGCTCTCACAGAATCCTGACCTCAACCCCATCCAACACCTTTGGGGTGCACTGGAATAGAGATTGTGACCCACACCTTTTCATCCAACATCAGTGTCTGACCTCATTAATGCTCTACAGAATAAATGAGCACAAATTACCAAAGAAACTCCAAAATCTTGTGGAAAGTCTTCGAAGAGGCATGGCAGCCGTTATAGCTGCAAAGGGCAGACCAAGTTAAAATTCTGATGAACTAATGATATGATTGGAAGAGTGGAAGCCGTTATAGGTGGGGCTTCGTATTAAAGTCTATGTTTTGGAATATCGTATAATTAAAGTTCCTGTTCTTGTAATGCTTAGGCGTCCCAATACTTTTGTCCATATATAGTAGATAGCCCTTTTTAGTACAAGCTTGTTTGATTGCTTTTGCTGAACACTTTAATGTATTTACAAAGCTATGAAACTAAGCTGTATGCATCTCTGTTCCTGTTTACCTACAGGCGAGGCTCATCACCAAATCCTCCTTCAAAGAAAACCAAAGCCCTTAGCACGAGACACACCATTGACAAATTCTTCAAGGGAAACCAGAAGTTCTAACAGAATTAATCTAAAACTACTCCTGTCTGGACAAGTCACAGCAGCACAGCTGTCAATGAAGTAATGTCTATTAGAAAAAGGCTAAATATGTTTTGTTGTCACTCTGAATTATTTTAGTATGTGTTTGAAATGGATACATCATGTGAAAATGTGGATAAGTCATGTAAAAAAATGCACTGGATACTATAGAAATAGAAATAGAAATAGTTTTGAGATTTTTTTTCTTAACCATTTTCTTTTTATGCTGGAAGAACACAATAATGCTTTCCTATAATATTATGTTGCTGAAGTTATAGAGACATAAAGCACTTTACAGACCATATCCAATATCATCTAAGCCCTAATGAGAAACTATTCCATTTATTTGTGTTCACAGACCGGTAGCCCGGTAAAAGACATGCTGAATCTTGTGAGCTTTTATTTTGTCTTGTTTCAGTGATTCCATCTGGCATTCCCTCAGTAACACACAGTTTCTCCAGTCATTTTTAGCCCCTTCTGTCAGCCTATTCTGGTAAGTGCCACATAGAAAGGTGCCATCTTATCTATAGCTCTAAACTAAGAGGCATGGCCACACTTAAACGTAAAAGCTGTTTGCTTTGAAGGCATTTCTCAGTGCAGTCTTTTACTTCTTCTCTTGACTGCATTCCAGAAATCGGTTTAGCAGTTTGTTCTAAATGGATGAAATCTTATTCAAAGTGAATTTTACTGAGTGCCCACAAGTGGCACTTTACGTACAAGTGGTGTGATACTGGAACAGTATATTATATTCATGCCATTTAGATTTTTTTTATGGCTAAAGCATGGTGTAGCAGTTGCTGTATCATGGCAGAAAGAGTGGAGCCACTGAAATATGTAATTCATGGTCTGGTCCTAAGTTATGTGAAATGAAATACTGTAATATAGAGCTGTTTTATTATTAAAGAGTTGTATTTATAATTTATCATATGAAAATTAAAACATCCTGTTTTATAAGGCCTATTTTTGTACTGCTTTTGCTTAAGTTCCTGTTTGCTAAGCGCTTTTGTTGACTTTCTTAGTGAAAATAAGTTCATTTCCTCTATAGAAGACACGTCTGCACATTATAATGTGGAGTTGCCCTTTAGTCTCTGAAATGAACATAAAGGAGAACACCAGGTGTGCTAAAATGATCTACATTTCAGTTTGTTTCTTCTGGAGGATGTAACTTATTTTAAAATTTAATTACAAATATTTTGAGCAAGGGTTGCAATCAAGCATATATAATGGGTGATGTAGTCGGTATCACCTCACATGTCTTTTATTTGTTTCTGTGCATCCAAAATTCCCTCATTGCCCAATTACCGTCCTTTTTCCGAGTCTGTAGCGTAACTCGGCTTGTCTTGTCAGTATGCTGAGTCAAAAGAGGTCTCCAGAGTCTTACAGCACAATCTGCACACGAAGAAATTTCATCATATGTACTTTGGGTGAGAGCAAATTTCCTTAGGGTGTAGGCTTCCAAAGCAAACAAACGTAGCCACTTCTCTGAGCTTTGTCTTTGTCAAAGCAAAAAGCTTCACCAGAACACAAAGTATGATGGAGGAGAGAGTTTTGGCTCTGAAAGATAGAATCATGAAACATCCCATGATGAAAAAGGAAAACCTGAACCCCAAAACATGGATTAAATCAGAGCACGTCCAAGGCTTCACAGATTTCATTCTCCAGAAAGAGCCGGAGGCAGACAACAGTTTTGATGATGAGGAGATGTGTAAGTACATAGCCTACTGCTGTTTAGTAACTTTAATAGAAAAAGGTTCAGGAAAATTGTTCACGTACATCTTGTCGTAAGAAATGTTACTATTGTCAATTACAGTAATCCCCCGCTATTTGCGGCGGTTACGTTCTAAGAGCACACGCGTATAATGAAAAACCACATTGTTGTGTTTTGGGTTTTTTTGGGTTTTTTTTAAAAAGCCTATTTTTATAGTATAAACCCTAAAAATGCCCAAATATGATCCCAAAACATTTTAATTTCATTTGAAACTCTTTAATACATTACCCTTAATGGAAATATTAAGGTAAGCCCATACAGACTGTACTGTAATTCATGCACATGCATTTTCTTTGGTATAAACAGGTAAATACAGTAATAAATTAGTGTAATTTTTAGCAATAAAAACAGTCAAATGTAGGGGTAATAACCAATAATTTTTAGTTCTGCTTTTCACCTGCTGCGTATCTTATTTTAGAGAGCTCGTTAAAGCAGACAGTTAAATTAAATTTACAGTACAGCAATAGAATTACTGGAGTTTTAAAAAACGGAAATCAAGAGAAACATTTAAGTTAGTTAGAGTTAGGGGCGGACTGGCAATTTGTGCTTCTGTAAAAAAGACTGGCAGCCATCAGCCTGTCTTTCTAGGCAGAGATGCAAACTTTATAAACAATAAGTAGATTTAAATCACAAATATGGAATTCTCTCAAACGCTAAAGTAGAAATGCAAAAAATAGAAAAAAAATAAACTAAAAAAAGCACAGTCTGAATGGAGCAGTCTGGAAGGTGCCTGGATGTGGCCATGCCACCCCCTACACTGATGTATATTAAGCACTTGGATTGCTATTTATTAGGGATGCACCAAAAATTTGGGGCCAAAAAATGCATTTTCAGTTTCTGCCAAAAGCCGCTTGTCAAGCGCGCAATGCCGAAATTTCTAGTGGGGGTGCATCCACAAAGACTTTCTCAACGTCGGGATTAATTTATCATATAAAATCAAAACATCCTGATCGCCATGCAGAGTATGAAGCAGAGAAGAGGCATGACCCTTCGAGCACACCCACTCCGTCTGTGTTTCTGAAAAGACAAGAAAGTTTTCCAGTGATAAAATATGAGCTGCCAGTCTCTGTTTTAATACACTATTTTGTTAAAGACCTTCAGAGAATGTTGTTACATCTTTCAGCAGTTTTTAAAGCACTTGTTCTGAATGCACTGTGTTCATGCACTTCGTTCAGAATATTAAAATGCACTTGAATTCACTGTTTTTAATGAGAGAAGTTATTTGATTGTATAATATTTCAGCTATCTTACTTTTAGACTATTCATGAGTGGGGCCAAGTAAAATATTTTATTTCAAATTTTATTTTATATTGTGCATTGTTTGAATGCTAAATAAATATTTTCATAGTTTTGTCACAGATTTATTCTTTTAATAATTCAGTAATAATTTCTTTCTGTGTTTTGGTTTCAGTTTTCAGCCAAGTGTTTCCTCGTTTTTGGTTTTTGGTTTCGGACAAAAAAAACAAAACATTTTGGTGCATCCCTATTATCCCTATTATCTATGTAAAATTTGTACATTTTTCTTAATAATTTAGAAGGAAAATGCATAAACAAATTGCCATGAAAAAAGCAAACAAAAAAAATGTGGCGAATATTTGCAGGTTCCGCATTTGTGTGGAGATTTTTCTCATAAAAAATCCGCACTTGTCTGGATCCGCGGGTTCTGATCTGCGTAAAACTTTTAAATGTATTTATCTATGTTGAGATCAGCCCCAACACGAACCCACTGATGGATGCAATATATTAAGCAACAAATGAACCTCGCTTCTTGAAATGCATGTGTTGGAAAGCTATATAATATTAGGCAGGTGGGTTTAATGTTATGACTGAATACTGTGTGTGTAATGAGGATTTGGTGTTTCTGGGTGAAAACCTGGGTGAAAACCTCTCCACATTCAAAAAGCCACTTTAATGAATAAAGTTGAAAAATTCACATTATATTCATGTTCTGTTGTCACTCAAAGCTTTTTTCTATAGCTGGACAGCCAATCTAAGAGCTATTTTGGAGCTTGTTGTTAAGTTACAGCTGTCTGTGTATTTTTAATAGCCATGGAGGAATTGTAAGTTTTGCTGCTGTAATATTAATGCCAGAGTTTAAGGAAGCTCCCAAACCAAAGAACCCTTGATCAATTTAAAATATTTTCTTATGACTTCCTTCCTTGTTGGGACTCAGAAGTTAACTGCTTGGCTTTTAAAGCCTTGTGTATAAACAGACTGCCATGAAATAAAGTCAAAGCCCTAAGATCTCTTGCATCTCATTGGATGTTGTCATGGACATGGAGGTTTGCTGTGTTTGCCAGCTCTCACGAGTAAATCATTAATGGTCACACCAGACCTCCTGCAAGCCATTCTTGAAGTGAACACTTCACATGTTTTTGTATTCAGTGATGTGTTAATGCATAGCTAAGCATGCGGGACAATTAGGTTGCCAGTTTTAATCTTTTAACACAACTGTTGCTATTTATCTTACATCACTTTTAAAAATGACAAGCCAAAGCGAAAAGGTCAGTTTTGATCATTGACCCTTGCCTCTTCTCCAACCCTCTGCTCCAGTGTTACAGACTGAGAAAGGATACATTGAAGCAGCGAAGAGGAATGATGTTGAGACCATGAAGCTTTTAGGAAGGGGTGTGAATGTTAATGCTAAAAATGTGGTAGGTCAACATTTTATGAATAGGAAATCTGGTGTTTTCACTATATCTGAATTTATAAACGCTGTTAGACAAAGAGTCTCATAGTAACTTTACATGACAAGAACTTTCTTAACTTTCAGTGGGAATTTGCCACATTTTGTGTCATGAAATCCTCTGGATCTTGAATTTTTTTAAATCATCTTCATTTCCACGCAGCACAATCGAACAGCCCTTCATTATGCGGTGGCCTGCAGAAATGTGGAAGCTGTTGATCTCCTCCTCAGAAGGAGAGCAAAACTGGACTTGCAGGACAAGGTATGTGAGAAATTCTGTGTTCTATGTCTGTGTTCTATGCCTGAACTTGAAAAACGACCTTTAGTTTACAAAATAAAAATGATTCGTATTATAAAGATGGCTACAGAAAACAGTCACTAATAACATTAAATATGGTGGAGGATCTGTGAACACAATATCTAACTTTTTCCATGGCCTACATCCAACTGAAAAACTTGTGGGTGGAGCTTAAGAAGAGAGTGCACATGATCTGGAGAGATTTTACATTTAAGAATCAAAAACCGTTCTTTTGTGTTTTCAAGTAATATATAACATTACAGGAAGAAGCTCAGTGTTGTTTTGTTGGCAAACGGGTTGAACAAAATATGAATAAAAAAGAGAAATAAGAAAAAAAATGTGATCACCTATGACTTTACACCAATGATAATGGCCTCATATGGAGTTTATATACACTACATACACTATATGGGACGCCATACCATTACATTAACAGGGACTTCAATGACATTGCATTCAAATCCATAGACTTTAATATGGAGTTTGCAGCTATAACAGCTTTGACTCTTCTTAGAAGGCTTTCCACAAGATTTTGGTGAGAATTTGTGTCCATTCATTCTGTAGAGCATTTATGAGGTCAGACACTGATGTTGGACAAGAAGGTCTGTTCCAGTTCATCCCAAAGGTGTTGGATGGAAATTAGGTCAGGGTTCTGTGTGGACCAGTCAAGTTCTACCACACTAAACTCATCCAGCCATGTCTTTATGGAGTTTTGTGCACTGGGACACAGTCGTGCTGGAAAATAAAACGTTCTTCCCCAAAACTGTGTCCACAAATTTGTAAGCATGGCGTTGAATGTCTTGACATGCTGAAGCATTAAGATTGCCCTTAAGTGGTGCCACCTGAATTCAATAATTAAGAGGTCCATATAGTATAGTATATTAGACCATATATTTGTTGAGCAAAAATGTGATAAACATTAAGGGAGCTTTTTATCAGCACTTTTCACTCATTAACTAAGGGTGCCAATAATTCTGGACAGCTTTCTACATCACTCCAAAGAGCATCTTTGGCAACTTTACTGTGTCTGTACCAGTGTGCCAGTAAAAGCTGTGGAAAAGGCACATTAGACATGCAATGATTATCCTTTGTTCCTCTACTTTTACATTTCATACAGCATGGAGTGACTGCTATTCATCTGGCAGCATGGTTTGGCAGTTTGGAAATCCTGAAGTTACTTGTACAAAGTGGAGCCGATCAGAAGGTTGAGAACATGGTAGGTTGTGACCATGTCACGTTTTATTATGTCTAATAGACTATGAACTGTTCTGAATGTCACTTATATGCGTTCTGTCATTCTGTTCCCAGAAAGGGATGAACATCATGCACTGCGCTGCCGTTAATGATCACACTGAAATTGTGGAGTACATTGTGAATGATCTTCAGATGGGAGAACTCAATAAAGAAGACCACGTATGAAAGATAATTTCACTTGGACAAAGAACTAAATTGAAATGTTTGCATTTATTCTGATATAATAACGTATAGTAATTACTGTAAGTATTCTGTTCTATTATATGACTAAGACATACTATCACACACTGAGAAAACTGCTTTAAACAGTTTCCACAGGTGCATTTTTGCACCATTCTTATGTGTGATATCAATATACAGCATAAAGTTTGAGACTGTATTTTTTTAATGTGCTAAACAGTTAAACATAACAAGCACTTTCTCTGGCTGTCTTAGGATGGCAATCTGCCTTTTGCTGTGGCAGCAGAGCACGGCTGCGTGAAAATGCTCCACATGTTGATGGAGGAGCCTTACAACATGGCCACCATGGAGGAAAACCAGGTCCACTTTATGTACCTTCTCCAAACTCTCATTTGAATAAAATCATACATTTGAATTGTGATGCAGCACATTTCTAAGCTGTAACATGGGCTGTGTATTCATGTTGTGTGTGTCTCTCCCATTTCTGTTTTCTCTGTTTGCTCTTGTGGGTGTTATCAGAACATAACTCAACTAGACATTACATGTGTGCATAAAAATGCAAGCTGTTGAGGAAATGACCTATAACTGGACTTTGAGCCGTGTTTCTCCGTCTCTCTGATGTTTAGAAAGGGGACACACCTTTGCACCTCGCAGCAAGAAACGGTCAGCTAGAGGCTGTGCAGCTGCTGCTGGATAACTTTGAGATCCGTAATGAAGCCAATCATGTAAGAGTCACTGAAATCTCTTTTGTACAATCCCTCTAATACTGAAATACACTATATGGACAAAAGTATTGGGACATTGCATTCAAACACAGACTTTAATATGGAGTTGGCTCCCCTTTGCAGCTATAACAGCTTCCATTCTTCTTGGAAGGCGTTCAGAAACACAACTTATAATTAGAATGAATGGAAAAAAGAAAGCAGTAAAAGGATTTTTTGTGTGAGCTGGTTAGAACAACACGTTCGATACCAGAGTTCTCCTCTTTGCTTTCTGCCTTTGGATGGATTAATGAATGTCCATCATCAGCATTTCTGCTTTAATGTAATGAAGAATTGATTAGGCAAACCTACCAATCTGTTTGATGTTAACCATAAGTAATAGGGGGGTCCACAAGGAGAAGCCTGGAGACGGCTAAGTGAACACACTAACATATATAAAATAACTATCTACTGTATTCATGTTATTGGTATTCTAAAATCAGTGGCTTAGGAACAACACAAACAGCTTTTAAACAGTTTTCTCAGATGCATGAGGTTAGATAGACGGATTGGTTACACATAAAATAAATAGACAGACTAGTGTGTGCTTGACTGATCTTGTAACACATAAGAGTATATATAGTACTGTGCAAAAGTCTTAGGCACCTGAGAAAATTAGGCTTAAAAGCTGTTTACTGGGCAGTGGTGCTAAGTTAGTGTTAAAACATTTAAATTGCAACAAGTATAAACAACATTAATACAGTAAATGGTGGTTTTATGTGTGGCAAAGTGTTTGCTTAACCATTTCCAGACCTCTTTCCTCATGGAAGCCCAGTTTTACCTGCAGCTCCATCAATTCCCTGGTTTGGCTCTTTTTACTGCAGTAGATTAAATTAGGTGTTGATTATGGAATTGTATTCATTCACCCAATTACTGGAGGAACTGAGCAGAAACCTGGATCCAAACCTGTGTTCTTCTAACCAGCTGACAAAATATTGACTACTTTTTAGAAGATACTGTTTACTGCTTGCTTGTTTGTTGGCAGTTATTCTAATATTCAGCTGTTTTTTGCTGGCAGAAAGAAGCCCACAGCTGATATAAATGACTTCAAACAATTTGCACAGTACTGTACATGCAGACAGACATACACAGATGTGCGAAGATTGATGGACAGACAGACAGGTAGATAAACATATAGAAGGATAAATAGACACATACATGCATGCAGATGTTTGGTTAATTGTTCTCAGAAAGCAACTAATATACTGAACATATACTGACAAATTACAAATTAATTGTATTATACTGACTGTACCCAGTTACACACACCACATACACACAGACATCAAGTCTACACTATAATTTGAAGAGCACACTGTAATTAAATAATCAGTTATTCTACATTTTGATGCCCTGTTTGCAGGCTGGGGAGACCGCAGTGTATTTAGCTGCATGTGGAAACCATGAGGAGTGTGTTCTGGCTTTGCTAGAAGCTGGCTGTGACCCAAACATCCTCACTACAGTACGTGAGATGTCCCTCTTTTGGAAATAGCGTGTTTAAGCACGTACAGTCAGATATTAAATCAGCTGATTCCAAGGGAATGACGCTCTCTGTTTGACCTTGTGGCGTATTCTGTTTATTCCCAGAACAGGACCAGCCCCTTGCATGCCGTGTGTGAAAAGGGCTATACACCTGTAGTGAAGCTCCTTGTTGACAGTGACGCACAGATGAACGTTCAAAATCAAGTAAATCAACAGTCCGCCCAGAAATATACTGCTTTACTGTGATGAATGTAATTAGTAGGTTGGTTGTAATGATACAGTATGTTAATAGTAAACCAACATGTCAAATGGATAATGTTATTTTCCAGCACTTACAGACACCTTTACACCTGGCAGTGAAGAACGGCTACATTCCCGTGATACACACTCTGCTGGTGTCGGGCTGTGACACAGACATCACAGATCATGTGAGTCATGCAGCACTGTTGGTTCTATGTATGTTGATACGGTACATACACAGGTTATACTCTTCAAAATAAACTAGATTTATAAATATAGTTTAAACTATATATTTATAAACTGTGTTGACATTCATATTAAAGCAATTTGGGTTTCAATCGCAGGCATAATATGTAATTGGTTCGTATGATAATGTGCACAATACATATTTGCAAATAACTCTTATAGACCAGGCACCCCAAAGCATTTGTTTTGATTAATATTTCAAGCATTTTGTGAAAAAATAAAGAAGGTAAGCATAAAAAAACACTGTACTTGTCAAGTTTGATTTTTTTTTTATTTACTTGAATTGTGAAATTCTGGATATTGTTATTCTAACATTGAAACCAAAAATATCACAAAAAAAGAATTCACTTCAGGATAGTTCTTTATCGTTCAGGATAAATCTGATATTCCTTACATCTTTGTAGCGTCCCGTTAATTTAAATGTGGAACAAGTAATTTAAACATTACAGTCATTTTCTACATTTTTCTGCAACCAAACTGGTTTCCAACTGGTATTTTATAGTTAATGAATTTTTGTAGTAAGTGTTTTTTCTCCATCGTCACTTTCAGCTGGGTCAGACAGCGCTCCACATCGCAACAGAACTGGGGAAGGTGGATGTTGTGGAGATGATTCTGAAAGCTGCTGTGAACATGGAGATCAATGACAGGGTAATCTGCCTCTGAATTCTCTATAGAACTTCACGAAAACACCAAAGGCTTCTATACAAAGCGTGAAATGTGTTTATTTCTTTTAAAATTACCAGCAGGGGAAAACAGCCTTAGGAGTGGCAGCCAGAGCTGACGTAGTGATCATCGTAGACATGATCATCAAAGCTGAACGCTATTACAGCTGGCTAAGAGTGAGTACGCTGTTACTACACGGCAGTAATGCCATTAAACTGATAGTTCAGCAAAAGATAACATTCACACTACTTCCCTTGTGTGTGTAAATCAGCCGGGACATACTAACTGTCTGAAATTAGTTTCTTTAGCAGCAAGTAATGAAAACTCACAGAGATGTATCACCATGTAGCCTAAACTACATGCCTTATATGCTTTCCCTAAAGTTAGGGCATCTCAAACACATGTGATTTTGTGGTTTGACAGTACAGGACACTGATATCTGTAAAAATGAATAAATGCACATAGTTGCTGCAATCTTAAGGCCTGAAACAAAAAAAAAAAAAAGTATATACAGCACTTTTTAAAACGCTCTGGTTTGAAGCAAGTGTGCTTGAGCTGGATCACATAATCCTCTGAATACACAGAAATGTATTGGCATCACTTCTAATGCCCTCAGTCACCTCTTATTTCCTCAGTCATCCAATATTAAGTTAGTGTGAGGGTTAATGTAATTTTCAGCTGTAAATGACGCCACACCTAAATGTCACCCCATCAGATTTATTTTGTTAGAGGGCATGGATGCAGGAAAAAATATCGGCTTCCCAATATAGCCTGACAAGTGAATAACATAACTAAGACTGGCCTGTGCAGCAGTGATATTGGATGATGTGCCTAGACGTGCTTGTTCGGCACCTGTTTTTCTTTTTTTTCCGTCATCTGGCATTTGTCAGAAGTTGGTGTTATTTGATTACCTTTGTCAGTCCAATCCAGGAGCTAATGAGACCCTTCATGATGAATTTCCACTGACGTTTAAGCCGGACCACCGTAGTGAGACTAAGCAGGTCCGAGGCGTCATGTGGAAACTGGCGTACAGCCTCCTCAAGCGGAATGAGTGGAAAAAACTTGCACAGCACTGGGGCTTTACTGAGCAGCAGGTGGCTGCCATCGAGGAGCAGTGGACAGGTGATCATTCATTTTAAAGGGGCCAGTACCATGAAAATCCACATATTAGAATTGTTTTAGACATTAGAGTTCAAAGTACTGTGTAACACTGTACCATTCATGGCCCAAGTCCATCCATATACACACACACACGTTTAGACTGTACTGTAATTCATGTATGGCCGTTTTCTTTGGAATAAGCAGTTAAATTGGGGCAGCTAGTAGCCTAGTGGTTTGGGCGTTTGCCCTGCAAACTATGAAGGTGTGGGTTCAATTCCCAAGACCGCTAGGCACCTCTGACATACCCTGAGCAAGGTACCGTTGCCACACACTCCCTGGGCGCCGTGTTCCTGGCTGTCCACTGCTTCACTTGGTGAATGGATTAAATACAGAGGAAGAATTTGTGCTGTGGTGTGTTCACGCATGATAGAATGGTCACTTTCACTAAAATACAGTAATAAATTAATTTCATTTACAGTAATAAAAATACAGGGGTTTAAGATGAACAAAACGAAAAACACAAGAACACTGAAACGTTCCACTGGGAAATTCCCAGACTGCGTCTGCCAAAAATGCGTCACAGGGCAGCAGCATGGAGAAACAAATAACGTCCTCAAACCTCCCACCTCTGAGTAAAGGTGACTGTGATGTCCAGGCCTGGAAGCAAAAAAAATGTGGAGGATATCTGCGTTTTTTGCGAATGCAGAGTTTTCCAAGAACTTATTAGTTTGGTTTCTTAAAAAATCAGCAATAGACTAAATCCGCAATTGCTGAACTACGATTAAGCAGGGGTTTACTGTATATATCCAAGGGTTAGCTTACTTTCTCTTATGAAAATTAAGCTGCAAATGGTTTTGACGGTTCATCATGTTTTTATGTAAAAAGGCAATTTATATACATTACTTAGGCCCAATAACAAAAAACAGTGTGTTTAATTCTAAAGGAGGTTAGAATATTGTTATGTGGAGATGGATTACACTCAGTTTACTAAAAGTTTACTAAATTTCAGGAGGGGGGTCTAATACAAGACAAATGTAGCACATTTCTTTAGATCTTAGAGGAATACTTAAATATAAGGGAATGCTACAGGTAAAGCACTATAGGCTGTTCCTGTATGTAAGTTCTGAAGTAAATTCTTTAAAGTTCATTACACAGTGATTCATCACCTGCCACCCTACCCTCGAATATGTGAAACACACATGGACACAATACTTAATTTTACCGCATGTCTGCCAGACTGATTACCACTGTGTGATAATCAGATCATTTTCTGCACGTGTCACCAGGTCCAAACAGTTACCAGGAGCATGGAAATAGGATGTTACTGATCTGGCTTCATGGGGTTACGGTGGCACAAAAAAGCCCAGCCAAAGAGCTCTACCAGGGACTGATTTCTATTGGAAATACAAAGATGGCAGGTACAATAACATTATTGCTGGTGAAAATAAATATTTCAAATATAATCTACCTCGACAAAAGGAAGCAATATTTCTTCTATTGTACATAAATGTAAAGTACATAAAAGTAAAACTTTTAAAATTTATTCTTTTTCAATTAGTTTGTCATCATGAAAGTTTCCAAAACAATGTGGGGGTGTGTGCTTGGATAGTGATATAAGTGCAAAATTCTTTCATAATCCTCAAGGAAATATCCTATACATTAAATAATAATCCTATATGATTAACGTCAGGTAACATGATATGTAATGTTTTTTTTCTGCCCGACAGAAAGAATGAGAGTGGAGGGTGAAGACAGTGGTAACCGAAAATGTCTGGTTTCATGAAGCCATAAAACAAAGCTTTATTTCAATTGGAGGAACTCCAGGTCGAAAACAATCGAGGTCCATGGACTCACATTTGTACACCAATGACTTTACATGAACACACACACACAAACACACACATTTGTTCAGTGGAGCTACATTCACTCTTCCCAGCACGATAAATCAGGATTGTGCAAATGTAAGACTAGTTACCCTTCATCTTCCAAATATACTGAAAATAATGACTGCAGTACACATAAACAAGTGACCAGTCACACAAACCTCAGTGACAATTACGTAAACAACGTAAATAAACATTTATCTATAAAATGGCTTGTTGCATTTCATTAGTATAAAATACTTCATCAAATAAAAACAGTCGAAACCTTATAAAAGAAAGAACAATGTCTTTTCGTCCTGATTCTAACATTAGCTAAACATATTTGCTCTGATGTGTACCCGTGTTGTTTGACCTGTTGCATTATTAAAAGTCCAGACACATTTTTCAGTCCTCGTGATACATTCATGTTTACATGGAATGGAATGAAATGAAATGTGTGTTAGTCCACTACCTTGATGGAGTGGATATGAAATGCAGAAGTGGGGTGTCCTCTGGGCTGGCTGGTGGAGCTCTTAGTGCTCGACACCGTCTGACTCTGGAGAGCAGAGCGAGGAAACTTGGCTGCTGTTGCCTGACCAACAGTGAGCTGAGGAGAAATTAGAAGAACAAAACAGCCAATTTGTATTTTCTGAATGAAAGATTGCATGCTTTTAATTCACTGTATGTGCATCAAAACTACAATCTTGTGCTTGTTTATCCAAAAGCGTTAATGTAGCTAATAATCAGTGAATACTGTTTATTGTAATGTAGCCCTGAATTCAATAGTAGCAGTATCACTAGGAATTTGAGGGACATATCATTTATAGGTTGCTTGTTTATAAAGACTGGTACCTGTGTGACAGGATGGTGTCTTTCCACAATCACTGAGCTCATGGGTGGGGCCACTCCCATCACATGCAGACTGCCAGGAGGGCGGCCTATCTTGGCTAGCTCTGAGCGGCCTGTTATGCGTGCAGTGACAGTCTTGGAAGCTTTCTGCTGACCAGCTGTTACTACTCGTGCACTAGACTATGGGGGAAAAAAGACAGTATTGTTATTTAATATATGCACTGTGGTTAGAGATCAAGACTATACTATTTTAGTCTGCATTTGCCTGGTTCTTCAACATAAATTTTGTTTGTTTTACCGGTCTAAACGAGCCTGTGCTGCCTCCTGGTGGTATAGCAGTGTTTACTACTGTAGTGGAGAGTGGTGCCTCGGTCTGACTTTCTGCTGTACCAGAGCCAGTCCGAGACATAAACTGCTCCTGCAACAAAAACATCTGTAAAATTATTGAATGTAAACAAGAAACAATAAAAACAATCAACATGTACTTAGAAAATCTACAAAATGTTACTCTTTCCTGTTCTAACAAAAGCCTACTTTAACCAATAGGTACACAGATTCAGATTCTGGTTTTAAGCATGAGTTATATATCTGCTTGTAACTCCTCATATATCAAACCCAAACGAAAAGCGTTCTGCAGGGAGCCTACACAAGAGTAGCTGGTTGTGAGGGAACCATTAAAATCTGACACTAAAAACTTTAGGAATAGGTTAACCTTTTTGTCTGATATTTAAAATACAGAATATAATATTAACTGTCAATACAGTTTAATGCGTGTGAAAATGTATGTGTGAATTTTGAGCCCCAGAAAGGAAACAGTGTCCCAGCAGTGTTCTTAAGTGTCTTACTGCTTCCATGTCTTCTGCATTACTGCGGGAGGGGGCGCGCTGCGCAGGAGACTCCATGAAAACCGGGCTAAGACGTGCAGAAGAGGTGGTCCGGAGTACACGACCAGCCATAGAGCTAAAGCTGGGCTCATCCCCTGAGAGTGGTGCATCTTGAGCAAAAACAAGAAATGGTTTTACTCTTTTTTTAGTTGCAGTGAATTAACTGGTTGTAAAAAAGGAAATAAAAAATAGGGACCATGAAAGAGACATTTGCCCAAATTAGTCAGCACATGTCACATGAAATAAAACGTGAAATGAAATAAAACATGAAATAAAAACCCTCAAAAACGCACAAATTAATTCTCTGCCTCCAACTCATTTTTACACAGTTACACAATGTCCAAAAATTAGAGCCATTCATAAAAATGAACGTTGTGGGAGTAGGATACAAAAACATCTACTCTGCATGTCTCTGCTTTAATTCACAGATATGAATGGCGGCAGTAGAGGTGGGGGCTACCAGTCGCACCACTTAATACTTTGCCTTATTCCGTGAAGAGTTTACAAAGGATGGCAAGTTCTACAGGCCTATTGAGGTCTAGTCAATAGCCCATTTCCTGTTACAGCTGAAGTACTGATATTGAACTGGGCTTTTTTCCCCACCCCACTGTTATTGTATTCCTATTGTCTGCTCATTCCCTATATGGGTGGTAAGAGGAAAAATGACCGATTCAAACTCATGGTGGTCAAACCACCAGTAATAATGAAGATGGAGGTTCCTTGAAGCTATGGAACTTAAGATTTTACTTTCATTTTCAGCACAGAAATGTAACTGCAAAAGTCAAGACAACTGAAATTCTGACTAGAGATAGCAAAAACGTTAACACACACATATATGCACAGAGAGCACCACAGAGCACTGTACCTTTTACACATTTCTTGATTGTACTACTGTTGGAAAAATGTAGTAAAAAGTCAGAATACAAAATATTTTTACATAATCTTTTATAACTATTTCTGCCCCTTTTTTGCAAACACGTCTGTCTTCTCTTGTTAAAAACATTCTTACCAATAACCATTGGACTAACCCAGTATTAACGCGCTGAATTTCTAGATTAGTTAATATGTCTCTTCGATCGGGTCACTGCTGTTGCTACAGTGTTATGAAATAAAGGTTAGCTTACCTCGCTCCTGTCTGCCCGTATCTCCAGTCTGGAACATGCTGAGCGCTTCAATGTTAAGTGCACAGACACCACGCATAAAAGCTTTCTTCATGGATTCTTCATAGCGATCTCTCTCTGTGTGCAGTCGTTGGATCTCAGCTTGGGCTTTCTGTAGGGCCTCCACTTGCTGAGAGACATACCCATACATAAACAAACTTAGATATTTGCTTAAATTTCTCCTATTATTCGCTAAATCTAAGTGACTAATACATGATGCTACTAAGATGCCAAAGGCTAAAGCCCCCCCTAAATCTAGTAAATGGTTAGACTATAATAAATGCAATGCACTATGACACATCTATTTTTTTTTATTCAGCTGCATTATTTTGGAATATTAGTTAAATATCTAATATTCCAAAATAACGTAGCTGAATTAAATTAGTTAAATATATTAAATATCTATAATAATAATAATAATAATAATAATAATTGATTTCCTGGGTCCTAATGTCCGCCTTCTACTTACAGCAGCTTCAACAGCCAGTACATCATTTTAATTCAATAATGATAGCTAGACTTATTATTTTTAATTTCAATTCATAGTCTTGTTTCTATTTGTAAAGTGCATATCTGCACTCAGTGATATCTTGTATGAAATGTTTGGATATATCATTTAAAAATAGTAGAATAAGGACTACATATTTAGGGTGGCTTGGGATCATTGGGGGGGGGGGGCTTCAGACCTTCAGCAGAATTCAAATGACCCATTTTAATCTAGATTAATTCCAAGATTACAGTGAGATTAATCTAGATAAAAAAATTAATCTATGCCCACCCCTAGTTTTAATATTCAGTGCTGCACAGTGCTATGTAAGCAATCCTTCCGAGCACAAATGAATGTTCAGAATAGTTTAAGATAATTATGAATGACACCAAAACAATCCATCAATCGAATCAAAGTGAGGTGTAACGATTTTATGACAAAGAAGTGGATATCAGAAATGTATCTGAACCATTACTATAAATAGTAAGCAACTAAGAAGCTACCTTAAAGCTGATCAACGCAGCATGACATTTTCCCCTAAGGCCTGGCCAAAATTCAGATGTTCAAAACCACCTTATGGGCATAAGATTCCAATCAGCACAACAGGCCTCTTACCTCCAGCTGCTTGGCCTCAAAGTCTGCGGACAGCTGTAGGCAGACATCTTCTGCCCGCGCACGACAAGCCCGTTCTACTCTCTCTCTCCAGTCTCTTTCAATGAGTGAATGCCAGGCAGCCCACACCTTCTTCTTCAGCTGCAGCTGGTAGTGCTGCTCTGCCAGCCTGGTCCCCTGGGCCTAGTAGCCAGACCGGGAAAGAGAGACACACAGGGTACTGAAAAAATGAAAATCAGTCATGAGTTTATCACCATGTCTTCTTATGCCAATAAAACTGTGGACAACCACACTTAATCACACTTCTGAATAAACAGGCAACGCTAAACAACATGATCTTTGCTGGATATAAAACTTTGTGTTTGGGAATGTTTTGCCATTTATAAAGACAGAAGACTCAAAAGTCGGTCTCTCCGAACAGAGGTTAGGGGTTAACAAATCTCTCAAAGACAGGACACAAAGAAAGAAAGAAAAAACATTCCAGGGCTGTCCAAACCATACATAAATATCTATATACACCACTATATAAATAAATAAAGGCTTCTGAGAAGGTCTTGGCCCTCAGTTTGAGTGCCACTGGGCTGTCAAGCTGCTCTGCTGTCGCCCTGTCACCTGGCTCACCTCTTCTTTGGCAGCGCAGTGTTTGAGCCTCCACTGGGTGAAGCTCCTCATCAGCTCCATCCTCTCCCGCTGCCTGTCAACCGCCCGTGTAAGATTCAAAATCACCTAAAAGGGCAGAGAGAGAGAAAGTGACTAGGCAGATTTGAGGGCCTTTTTTGAATACTTTTCATTAGAAATGCATGACAATACTGCTATCAGGAGATCACTGATGTAAATAATGCTACTATTTTTTTTTTTTATAATATATGAATTCAAACATTTAGCTATTATTAACAAGAATTAGCATTGGATCTGTGCCAGTGGGCATCTACCTCATCTTTCCTCTCATTGGAGATCTTGTAGGTGTTCAACAGGTCTTTCAGGTTGTCCATCTCGGCATTAATGCCTGCTATATGAGCAGCATGTTTTTCCCTCTCCTTCTTCATCTCCAGTCTATGTTCCTCTATGAAGGCCAATTTCCATTTCCTTAGCTCCATCATCACATTACTCTATAAAAAGACCAGTATAAGGTGTTATCTGCCAGGTGTAACCACTGTGGAAAAAGAGAACTTTAGAGCACTCCCTTGGTTTGCCTAGAAATTTCCAGTCAAAAGATTTAAGATTTTTCTATTAGTATTAGTAGGGTGGTCCATAAGCAATATATTTTTTTGTAAATTTCAATCGAACAAACAACTAACATAACAACTACATCCTAATTAATCCAAGGGGAATAGAAATGTCCCCCTGTCCTCCATAAATTATGCCCTGTTTTTGTGTTTAATACTGCCACATACCAGTGGCTTGCATACTGCACGGTAAGTATAGACAATAACAATTCAGTTTTGAAGAAATCCAGACCTTCAGGTTGTTTCCCCAGATGTCCAGAATGTTCTCCATCTCGTTCAGGTTCTCCTCAGAGATGAACATCTCAGTCACCCTAGTGAAAACAGGATCTGGACTGCTATGTCCAGATCTGTCCGATTTAGAACATCTCTCTGCATCTCCATCAGAACTGGCTGCCATCTCCTCCTCTAAAGACAGTTCTGTATTCATTGACAATAGTAAGTACTCAAGTCAGAGGACTAAATATAACTGTTGTAGTGACAGATTAACCTACCCCCAGATATTTGACTTTGTGGTCTAGATCCTCCTAACTGTGGTGCAGCCCTGGCTGATATCACCTCATTTACAAGTACAGATTGTTTCTCTGGTTCTGTGATGTCTAAGAGAGTCAACATCAGCTGTGGTTAAGTACTAATATTGCTACTGTAAAAATGAAATCACTACATGGCCAAAAGTATTGGGACAAGCAAAGACATCAAGTCTGGTTGGAGGAACTTAACTGCTCTGCACAGAGCCCTAACCTGAACCTCATCCAAAAACTTGAACGGAGATTGTGAGCCACACCTTCCTGTCTATCATCAGTGTCTGATCTCATAAATGCTCTACAGAAAGAATGGGCACAAATTCCTACAGAAACACTCCATAATCTTGTGGAAAGCCTTCCAAAAAGAATGGAAGCTGTTATAGCTCCAAAGGGGTCCAATGCCAAAGTATAGTCTACATCAAAAGGTCTCTGTTGGTGTTATGGTCAGGCGTCCCAATACTTCTCTACATATAGTGTATGTCATTAGTGTAGAGAGGCCTGCTACTAACCCTCATGCTCCTGAAGTTGTGCATCATTATGGCCAGTTCTTGAAAGAAAAGAGCTGCTCAGTAGTTGTGATGGACGGTTTGGCTCGTACTTGGTAGTGACCACAGCAAAGCGGAGCAGTTGTTCATACTCTTCCTAACGCAGGGGGGAAACATAAAAGGTGAGAAAACGGCTACATCACAGAAAGAGAGTGAAATCTGAGTGAATTTGGTAGACTTGGTCAATTTTATACTACAAAATCTGTAAACCAGATTCTTCTCACTTGAAGCTCAGAGGACACTGAGCTGCCTCTGTCGGAGTCCCTTGGTAGGGCTGGACTTTTGAGCTCCCCTTCATCTGAGGACATCTGAAAGAAGAAAATTCATACGTACATAATTTACCAGCAACTAACTGAGCTTTTTTTGTTTGTTTGTTTGTTTTTAACTCAAAACTGGGGGGGAAAAAACCATCATAGCTATTTGGCTAAATCGAGGGGCTACTTCTAACACTTCTTCACATCTCTTTCTGTACATTTTAAGAACCAAACTGGCAACAGTTCTATGATAAGCTCAAAATCCTCACCAACGTTGAAATATAAACAGGAAACCTACCGACTAACTATTTGCTAAATAACAGGCTAACATTAGCAACTTGACTGCTGCCTTTCTAGCAACCCGTTAGATTATTCAGGAGCATTAAATAACCCGTGTTACCTTTTCAGGGAGATTTTAATGAAGTTTTCCTTTTTTCTACCGTAATTTATTTCAGCAGCCTGACAACACAAACAGATACAAGTTTGGCAGCTCTCTCGTTTGAAACTGTTGAAAAGGCGAACAACAACAAACCGGATAGGTTTAAATTTGGACACCCTATTGAAGGGCTGACCTGATTGGATGACATATTCCCGTGGCAACGCAGACGCCCAGCACTGCGTTGAAAATCAAAACACAAACACTAAACATTGATGTCGCTCTCTCTTTCTCTCTCTCTCTCTATCTCTCTCTCAAGCAACAAACGAGGGATACAGAATTTTGTTTCAAATTGAATGTTTTCTTGGGTTAATATCACTTTTCGTTTTCCTAAATTCTGTTCTATTTTCACACGGAAATCGTCCTTTTGTCCTCTACATGCTGGGAAATTAAAGTAAAAAATATATTCTCTAAGTATCATCTGTCAATATCACTGGCTCTGCTCTTTCATGGCTAAAATCTTCTCAACAGACAACAGTTCATCCATCTCAACAACTGTTCCTCCCCTCCTGCTGCCTTATCCTAGGGCATCCCCCAAGGTGCTGGGGCCTCTCCTCTTTACCATTTTACATCCTTCCTCTTGCAAACATCATTCGTCGTCACAACCTCCACTTCCACTGTTATGCAGACGATCAGATTTACATCGCCACAAAATCCATTACCCCCAAACTCACTCCATTCTCACCAACTGCCTTACTGAAATAAAAGCCTGGATGCAAGTCAGCTTCCTTCAACTCAACTATAACAGGTCTGACATGGTAATCATTGAACCCAAATCCTTCACCGAGCTCACACAAAACATACACCTCTCTTGATCACTCCAACCTGATCCCATCCTCATACGTCCAGAACCTCGGAGTCACATTTGACAACAACTTGTCCTTTGCAACCTACATTAACAACATCACCAAATCTGCTTTTTTACATCTAAAAACTAGATAGATAGATAGACAGACAGACAGACAGACAGACAGACAGACAGACAGACAGACAGACAGACAGACAGACAGAC
>JBBPDC010000039.1:8999654-9010124 GCA_037974485.1 Hemigrammopetersius urotaenia | reverse complement strand
TCTTCTCCTCTCCTCTCCTCTCTTCTCCTCTCTTCTCCTCTCCTCTCCTCTCCTCTCCTCTCTTCTCTTCTCTTCTCTTCTCTTCTCTCTTCTCTTCTCTGCTCTTCTCCTCTCTTCTCTTCTCTTCTCTTCTTCTCTTCTTCTCTCCTCTCTTCTCATCTCTACTCTTCCCCTCTCTTCTCCCCTCCTCTCTTCTCTCTTCTCTGCTCTGCTCTTCTCCTCTCTTCTCTTCTCTTCTCTTCTCTTCTCTTCTCTACTCTCTTCCCCCTTGTAGTCTGTGGACAGTTGCGGTCCATTAAATCTTTTGTATCAGACTGTTGGGTGAATTGTTTTGAAAAGAGGTTTTAGACAGGGATGTACAGCATCCGAATCAGATCAGTATCAGTAACTAGTTATAATGTGTTTGTGTGAGTGTGTGTGTGAGTGTGTGAGTGTGTGAGTGTTCGATATGCACATTGTAAGACCAGTGTTCTTTTCTGTGATGAGTTGTGCTCCTCTCAGTTTGTTTCTTCTTTTTGAACCCTGTGTGGTCTTCACTGTGCAGAGTTGATGATCTGGCCCTTTAGGCCCTGGTGAGAAAGCACAGTCACTTTGTGAAAGCACGTCCCCTTCGGGCATTTATGCTCCCTCTTCCCCTGCAGTGTCACAGTTCACCTCGCCATCACCACTGCCTGGCATTTACCAGCAGACTCCAGTGCACTCTGCCATTCTTCTGCAGGATGCATCCCAGTCGCCTCGCCTTTCTGTTAGTATACACTCAGCAGCATCACATGCTGGATATGCGGGTGGCTCAAATCTTCCAGATGTTTCGAGCTGCTCTTACTGTAAATCATCAATCAAAACATTTCAAAACATAAAGCATTTCTATCCTTACTAATCTGATGACTGCAGCATTTATGGAAGCAGTAATTACCTTTTGGAAAGCAGTACAGTATTCTGTATTTTCAAATAGTCTGCTGTGGAATCACCTCTGGGAACATTGTGGAAAAGGGCTGACATACTAATTAAACCCCTAGAGCAGGAGTAAAACCACTGATGCTGGTGTATGATATTGAGTCTAGTAGTGAGTAACAAACTAGGTTCAGTTCTCTCTCTGGGCAAGAACATTCAATACAGTCCCTGGGCAAGACTCCTAATGCTACATTTGTTTCCCTCTGTGATGTGAATAAATTGCAAGTCACTCTGGATAAGAGTGTCTGCCAAATGCATAAATGAAAATCCTATCACGTCATGCCCAGCCAGTCAGTTATGTGGGGCAGTTGGTGGCCTTGTGGTCAGGGAGTTGACCCTGTGAACAAAAAATTGTGGATTTGAAACTCAGGAATGCTAGTGGCACCACTGAGGTACCCTTGAGCAAGGTACCGACCCACACACCACTCCTTGGACGCCCCCCAGAGGTGAATTTCACATTGTTCAGACTGTGTGCTCACCTGAGACTATACGGGACACTTTGCTTTAATAACTCTTAACAGAGATATCTCGCAAATTCTGTAACATATATGTTGGAGCCACCTAAACATGCTGTTAAAGGTCATGTGCTGTTTGCAGATTGCTCTCATGTCATGCAGAGTAATCTACTTATAACTGTGTCACTGTTTGACTGGATATAATGAACGATCATTTGTCCTATTTACAAGTGTAGTTTTGATCTGAAATCAGCTCAAAACAAAACCTGGCAGTGCTAAAGAACTGATAAAGCTTTCATAGACTAGGTCCAGCTATCCTCTAATGTCCTCCTAATGTCCTCCGGTGAGAGCTAGCAAACGCAGTGCAGTGCAGCAGATTTTTGCCCTAAAATCGCTGTTCCATCACAGGCCTGTTTCCAAGAAGGAATGAAACGTTTTTAATGAAATGTGTATCCCCCAAAGAGACTGGGCTTTTCCACGTCACTGGTTTCCTTCTCACTTTCACACGCTGAGCGGTGCTTGCTGCTGTAATAGCAAAAAAAAAAAAAAAAACAGTTTGCTGTCTCTTAATACTGGCTGTGTTTGTTATACAGCAGCAGACTGTGGATGCTTGGTCTTACAGAAAGCTGCAACCCTGGATTTTACTGTCTGAAGCAGTTTGATGGTCTCTCCTTCCATCTGTTATTAAACTTCTGGATCTGTTATTAAAAAAGATTATTAGACGCATTATTATGCACATTGATTTTTACAAAATAAACCAGATAAATATTCTTAGCTTGCAGTGCTTTGCAACTCAGCTGATCCCAGAACCTATTTCTATTGACCTATTACAGTAAGGGAGTTTGACTGTGGAGAGCTTTCTCTGCATACTCACTGCGGCATTCTCATTCTGTCCCTGAGCAAGGAGAAACCTACATGATCTGCACATTAATTTAAAACCTGTTTTATAGCGAAGCACAGTAGCCAAAGGACTTAGTGAATGTTCTGCAGAAATGCATCAGATGCTTTACTGAGGCATTTCGTTTCAGCACTGATACACTGTTTAAAAACCTGCCACATATTTTAACTATTTTCTTAATTTCGCCTCATTAATTAACACAAAAATGTTTGTTTGTGTAGGACTTCTCTTCTTTTTTCAGCTTATTTTGATATCAAACACTAACCAAAACATGGCCAAAGTGTAACATACACTTGTTTTTCCTCATATGCAAATCTTTACTACAAATTCAAATCATAATGCAATTGGCAGAATGACTTCTTTACTATAATGTACACCTTATGTAGGAATACAGCAGAACATAACAAAACTGCATATCTGCATAAACTGCATAACAAAGTATATATTAATAACAATGACACTGACGGTAATTTGCATGATATAATATAGGCATTTTTTATGGTGTAGCTTCCTTTCTGTAGCTAATAATGTCGAATCTTCCACTTTTGGGAAATGTGAAAGCATTCCTGTGTATCAAATGTTCTGTATTTACAACCGTAAAAACAACCTTCAGTGTGCAGTTTTGGTAATTTGCTAGTTATTTGCAGTGTTGTATTATAAAATGACAATACTTTACTGTATTTCTATATATACTGCAAGGATACATTGTTTCTTATGCCCTTATATTTTTAATGAATTGCTAATATGTGCTTATGCACATTGCTGTATTGCTACTATGCACCCACAGATGTCTAAGGGCCCTCAGTTTTGCCAAATTGCTAGCTTCATTTAGTACTTGCACTTTCATTCAGGCTGTTGTCTCATATTTCAGCAATACGTGCACCTGTGACAATCATTAAGAGACAGCAGTAACCATATATTCATTAATAATACAGTATGGCTGAAGAGAAAATCTAAACATGTAAAATGCATTCAAACTCGAAATGAAAAAATCCTGTGAAGCAAATGACAATATGTTATGAATGCTGGGAAGCCTCCCTCACTAAAATATAAGGCAGGTTGTTTAAGTTTGCAAATAACATCTAATTACTGTAAATTTCAACATTTAACTTCGCTTATCATATATGCAACACTCATCTCTAGATTAATGCAGTCTTTCATGTCCATTTAGTTCTTGCTCTATGTGTTCTACATAACATAACCAAACTGTGATTACTTTTAGTTTAAAAACATTTGGGAATGCAGGCTGTGACAAAACAGTTCACCCCGAGTGTGGTCACTTTTGTGCTGAATAAAAGATGTTGTTGTAATTTATTAAAGACTCAGAAAGGAAGCTTAAGTGCTCGACTTGTCATTTTGACAGAAACTGATTACGGTTTAATTTTTTTAAACCAGATTGCACGCCTAGCTCTATATCCCTATATATTAATTTAATGTCTGCCACACTGTGACCAAAAGAATGTCAAGAATCGAGTGAAATCAGGCCAGTTCTGATGTCTTTGTGAATCTCCTGACAATAGTAAAATGTCTCCCAATATTAAGGTGATCGTTAATAATTCTCCTCACAGATTATCCTTTGGCATGTGGTCATAATGGTCAGTTCATAGTTTTACAGCATTTGGAAAAGAATGAAAAAAAGACAAATACATACCAAGCAATGGGTACCAAATCCAGTGAAAGGGTCTGAGACACTTTCCAGTGCTCTGCTCCCTCTGGAATATGATTTCTCTGTATATTTCTCCACCTGAGGCGCATGTACCTTCTGTCTTTGCTTATAAACTCCCTCTCTTTTCCTTCCCTCTCCCTTTCTCTCACTCTCCACCCTCTAGGTAGCATTGTATACCTGGGGATGATGGTGGGGGCCTTCTTTTGGGGGGGCATGGCGGACAAGGTGGGCCGTCGGCAGTGTCTGCTCATATGTATGTCTATGAACGGCTTCTTTGCCTTCTTGTCCTCCTTCGTTCAAAGCTACGGCTTCTTCCTGCTGTGCCGCACGATAGCGGGCTTCGGGTGAGTCTTCTGCACCCCCTCTCTCCAGCTCCCCACTCAGCTTTCATTACACACACTTGTCGCTAATGAAGCGGCACATATCTTCCCAAACATGCAAGAGAAAACTGTCTTTTTATGGTTTACGGGAATGATGTGCATAAATGATAGTGGTAGTGTGATGTAGTATTATTATTATTTTTGACCAGAAGCACATTTGCCATCGTTGTGATATTCAGTGAATTCACCAGACAAATAACATTACATATATCTTTCTGACATATTATTGCCTTTTTATAGGAAGAGCTTGTATTAATATATATAAAAAGAGGCAATAAGAGTAATAAGTAACGAGTTTTATGACAAAAGCAGTATAGTATAAAAAGGAGTTAGTTGTAGATCTTTTACTTCTTCTTTCTTTAATTAAAAGAAAAATGCACATGCACAGACACTCGACACTAATGTAATTAACATACAGATGTGCTAACCAACGTTTCTTTCTGGACACTGGATTATGGTTGTTGTCATGAGAAATGATCCAGCAGGCATCTTTTATCAACTCCACTCTAAACGAAAACCCCTTCCCTTTGCTTTAGATAATAGTCTTTTTTGGACAGACAATACATTACATCTGCCCAGATCGATAGCCACTGCAGTGCCTCTTTCTTGACTCCCACAGCTTCTGTCACTGCTACAGGCTGCCAGTGGTCCTATACTTAAAGGACTTGTCCTCAGGATGATATGATTGTTTTAGTATCTCTGAACATATTTTAGATATGAATGCCTTGAAAAAGAAATAACGGGTCTTTTGAGATAGGATATGATAATATAAGATATGATAAAGCGTTATTAGACCCACAAGTGGTACATTTGCATTGTTAAGGCAGGAAGTGGAGCGGCAAAACACAATAGAATAAAAGCTATACTACAACAATACAGTATAACATAATACAAACATGTAAATGGGACATTTGTGTTTACACAAAATATGCGTACATACCTATGCAAGTGTAATTGTGTACATACATATACTGGATGTTTCTTACTGGTAAAGTCTGTGTACATTAATTAAATAAATCAAAATTGTGATGGGTGAATAATGGTCATTATAAACCTGCTAAAAAAATTTTTAAAATATTGAAGAATATGCAATACCAACGACATATTAAACCAATCCAGGTTGTGAAATAAGAAACATCACATGAAACTGCCAGAAAACATCTGGATTAGATAGATTTTCTGCATGATGGCATCAGTTATTATGAAGTGCTGCTAGAGGGTCTACCAGAGCAGCATGAAACTGTTCATTACTCTACTGCTTTAAATGTTTTACCTCAAGGAATTTTGTCTGCACCCAGAATTCCTAATAAATGAGTGTCCTGCAAGGAAGGCTAGTTTATACCTGTTTAATTCCTATAAAATAAATTAACAGTTTTAGAAAGAGAATACATATATATACATATATACTTACATGTAACCCACACTTAGTGTTCTGACAGCTTAAGACTTGTGTCACGGGAGGGGGGGCTAACACCCAACCCGGAGCTACCTCGGAGTAAGGAACAGGCTGGCAGGCAGACGTCCATGCTGTGGTTTCTTTATTCAGAAAAGATAACAAAAGCCTGGCGCGATGGCCGCAAGAAAAACAGAAAACAGATACAGCTCTACACGCGGGGGAAAACGAGGGGTCAAAATGAGGCAATGGACTGATAACTAAACGAAACACAGACAGGGCTTAAATAACAACAGAAATCAGTGGGCAAAACACAAACAGGTGGAACTCAGGAACACGTGACACATGAACTGAACAGACAGGCATTTCAAAATAAGAGACCCAAGAACAAAAGCAAACAGAACAGGGAAAACACAAAAGCAATGGCCCTAACCGGCCACTGACCCGACCGTGACAACTTGCTATTGATCTGCTTGTATGAAATATTTAGTAAGCACAACGAAACCAATGTGAATGTTATATAGGCCTGAATTTGCAGACACGGATTAAGTCTGGTCTTGGACTGACTTATATTTCCAATGATCAGGCTTAGGCTTAATCTAGGTCTAGGATTGTAGTTAAAGTGGCTTGTAGTTAAAGTTTAGGCCCACTCTCAATTAGTTTAGGATTAGTTTAGATTAAAATGAAATCTTGATAAATATTTTAAATTGAATGTATAGGAATGGTTAGAATAAATAGTTATTCAAAATCATACGTTTAGAAAAGCTGACCAAAACCTTTTTTTAGAACCGTTTCTTCCTGTTGAAAACTAAATTCCAGGTTATTCTGTACCTTGCATTCTTAGACCCTTCTTAAATGAACAGATTTATTAATTTAAACTGCAAACCTTAAACTTTTCTTTTGTTCATCTTTTTTTTCTAGGATTGGTGGAGCAGTACCCATCGTCTTCTCTTATTTTGCGGAGGTGTTGGCGCGGGAGAAGCGAGGCGAGCATCTCAGCTGGCTCTGCATGTTTTGGATGATTGGGGAGATCTATGCTTCAGCAATGGCCTGGGCTATCATACCTCACTACGGTAAGTGAAGAGAGTTCACGGGCAGTTTTTCCCAGCTGCTGTGTCTGCAAAGCAATTTGGAAATGTTTGTAGCTGTTGTTCCCATATAACAACATTCCTTGCTTAAATAGCAACATTAGTCCCGGCCTAAATTGCTGATGGTGCTACACCCAGATCAATAGCATCTATCAAATAAAGCAAAGAACTGCTGACCTTGAATGACACATGAATGTAAGGCCTCGAGAACATCCTCATCTCCCACTATATGCGGTAGTGGCTGATACAAAAACACGGTTCCTGGCAACGTTAGGTTGGGTTACTAGCCACGCGACCTGGCTGGCAGTGATGAGTGTAAGCGTGTGTACTCGCAGAGCTTTAGGTTAAGTGATTAATGCGCATGGAGCACACTGCAGGGATATTTAAAGGATGAAGGCGTTCCTGTGGGGGGGGAGGCACGGCAGCATGATTTATGAGGACCTCAATGCTGGAAATAAGCTGCACTCATCAGTAAAGAAAGTAAAGAACAGTGAGTAGGGGGGGATGGTGGTGGTTGGACATGAAAGAAAGAGCCTCGCAACCTGAATGTCTCCAGTGTCGGAGCATTTTTTTATCTATTTTTTTTGTGGTTCACAATGATTGGAGTGTAATGAGCTTTTTCTCCTTGCCTTGTGAGACAATGTGCAGGCAAAGCATGATTTATGAATGACCTGCAGTTAGTTCGAGCCAGATGAAGGCACACAGACACAGACACAGAAAAAAAAATTACAAAACCTTCTCCTTCCTCCAAACATCATCCGCCAAAACATGTTTGGTGTCTGAAGGGTGTGGAGCCCATGTACAGTCTGAATTAATTTCTCGATGCTCCAGATTTCCAGCTGGTGGCATGATCCTAGTTATATTTGCTACTGAATAATAAATGAAACTTGAACTGAATGTAAATTTGGATTTCATCTAGAGTTAAGAGCGACTGTGGTCTCATTACATGGACTCCGCCAACACCTTGTCTACACGCTTTCATGTGATTAGTATGTGGATGGCAACTTAATATGGTATTAACGACACATATTTCCACTTTGTAGCCAAAAACATCTCGAAGAGGTCAGATTTGATGAATGGGGAATTATATCCAAACCCAGAATTGTCTTGAGAGGTCAGGTCCCTTCAGGTTTAGACAAATATTTCAAGCTCTGCAGCTGATATGAGAAGAGGAAGTAGCCTCTAGTACAGCTTTTCATTATAGTGCGTGAAACAACCAGGTAAACAGAGCCATAGCCAGGAATAGTCTGAGAAACTCCAGTCTGGTGTGTAAAGATGCCAAGTACTTGCTATATGTGGCAAACTAGAATTTAGCTTGAATAAACTGTTGTTTTTTTAACCAATAATATTTTAATTATTATGTATTTTTGTGGAATATTTGTATTAATTTTGCTTGATTTTTTTTGTCAGACCACCAAGCAAAAAAATATTATTAATCAATAATGGTTAATAATGTTTCACCTCCCCCTCCCACTGCACCCACCTAGCACTGAGGAAACTCAGAGACCCTCCCTAATACTGCGATCATCATGATTTATTAGGTGTGAGTGCATTAGAGTGCGTCATTCTCAGTCAGTATGATGGGAATGGGAAAAGACCAGAGGCTCAGTAAAGAGGAGGTGAGCGTCACGGTTGGCCAACCTGGGCCGCCTCTAGCGCTCGCCGTGTATTCCCCCATCCCAGAACAGGACCCTTATAATCCGGTCTGTTCTGTTCTCTCTCTATCCCCTCTTTTATGTGTTCATCCCTTCTCTTTTCTTATTCACATCCCCTATCATGTGCTCATGCTCAGCTCTCTCTCTTCTCGTTCTTTCATCCCTCACTGTTTCTCCTTAGAGTGGGGCTACGTGCCTAGCATGCACCGATCGCTCCCGATAGGCAGCGGTAGCTTGAGTAACAGCAGAGAAGCCCTTTGAGCTTCTAACTATGAGGCATCTCGCTAGTACAGGGAGAGGGGGGAGGTGTTCAGTAGTTGATGCATGGCAATGCGTTCACCACTTCATTTGTTTTAAACAGTCCATTAGATCCTCCCTGCTGCTTCCTCACTTCTCAGAAGCTACGGGTAGCCATCTAAGTAGCACAGTCAGCACTGCAGTGGCGCTAACAGCTTAATACGATGGTTCAACCAGAAATCTTAATTTACACTTCACCATACCCTTGTCAGTCGGTTTGGTGTCCATAGTTTGCTTCTTTAGCTTTGCACAAGTAGTGAAGGCTTGGAGAGGGTGGAGGTAGCTCAGTGGGTAGGATACTTGCCTCCGGACCAAGAGGTCACGGGTTCGAATCCTACCTTCAGCACCACATCGGGGTCCCTGAGCACGACCCTTAACCCTAAGTTGCTCCAGGGAGAGACTGCCCACTGTAGGTAGGGAATGGAAGTCGCTTTGGATAAAAGCATCTGATAAATGCTGTAAATGTAGAGTTTACATCATAAGTGTTTAAATAATTAATTAGCCCTGTAAGTCTCATAACTCTGAAGCAAACTTCATACAGTAAACATGTGGGTTAACATTTGGGCTAATAGCTTTAATATTTTAGTTCATTGTTTTTCCTCTTTTGGAAGAATCTATAACTGCATACAGGTCAGAGTCCTATTTTGTTGCTCTGCATTTAACAAGGTATGATCAAAATCAGTCAGAAAACACATCCTCATTCATTATACTTTAGGCCTGTTGGCTTACACACCAGCGTACACATACACACATACACACACAGAGACACACGATCCGTCATTCTGATGATCAAACACCCGCACAACCACATATGTAGCACATGCAGGCACATGAAAGATGACAAGATAAAGGTGTTAAAAGTCTTTTGAAATAATCTGTGCCTTCAAAAAGAAAGGTTCATCACTTTCAGCTGCTGGAAGGGGTGAGGCTGGAAGCTGCTGTTCATTGATTTCACATTAAAAGGTTTTTGAGAGGGGCAGGTTTCCTGTGCAGACAAAACTGTCATTTCCTGCAGTCTTCGCACCCTCTGCTTTTGTTCTTTTTAACTGTTTCTTAATGCTCTTCTTTCCTTTTCTTCAGCTCTCCAAGACATAGTTTTGGAGAAATGTAGTATTTTGTGGTTGCTCCTGCTCCTTTTATGTGTGCACGTCTGTCTCAGTGCATTCTCTTGTAGTTTCATATCTCCATATACATGTATGTGTTGGCGTGTGTGTGATTCAGATTTAATCCTCCATTCCAGCAGTAGTTGCATTGGCAGTGCTGCTGGTTCTCTAATATACACGAGTGCGAAAAAACATACAGGTATGCCGACTGCTGCTGACTCAATCATCCGTACCTTCAGTCAATTATGTACATAATCCACATAATGAGATTTTCAATGACATGGGCGAACACGAACCCTCTGGGTCTGGCTGCTGCCGTCTCACACAGAAGGCAATTACAGCACTGAACAATGTACAAGGGATGACACAACCAATGCAATAAATAGACAATGATGCAGTGTCACATGAGTGTAGATGGGGTGTAGATGTGAGACAGTACAGTAAATACACAATACAGCAATGCAACAGTGAATGCGATGAAAACGATCAAAGACTGCCTGTCTTTGAGTGATCTAAAAAAATACAGCAGGTATTGTTTTGTTTGAGGTCAGGACTCTGTTCAGGTGCTGGCGTGTGAATTTACA
>JBBPDC010000039.1:8977806-8999629 GCA_037974485.1 Hemigrammopetersius urotaenia | reverse complement strand
TTCATTTTGTAAAGCTGCTTTGTGACAATGACCATTGTTAAAAGCGCTATATAAATTAAATTGAATTGAATTGAATTGAATATTGTATTGTATTGTTATTGTATATAGAACAACCAAAATATTTACATGAACTTTTGATTGATAATGTGTATGTAACATTACATAGCATTTTACAAGGCCATAACATTTAGGTTATATTATGAGTGAACTGTTTTCTACATAATAAACCCATTGCCCTGAAAATGAATTAAAATTAACGTTTGTGCAGAGATGATATACATGGTCACAAATGCATCTATTTTTTTTTTTGCCAGGCAGTACTCATCACACAAAGTCTTCAGGAAACCCCACCACCTCCCACACACCCCCCTCACACGCTTTTACACACCTCTCACGTTTACGTGTCTTTAACACCGCCGTCTTACAGCCCACATGCTCCTGAGGTGCGGATTCTTTAAGATCAGGCTTAAACAGTCCCATGAGCCGTGGCCCCCCACACACACACACTTTCAGTACACACTTTAATCCAGGCGTCCATGTATAATCGACAGCATTTATCAAAGCCTTATTTGAATATGTCAGTGGATTTATTCAAAGCTGTCATTTCCTTGCATTAACACCCCCATTCCACCCACCTCCAGAAGCCTCCCTCTCTCCTCCCACACATCAGTGGATTAGTCTTGCGATAATTCTTATGAAAAAAATCTAAATACAGTCCTCAGCTTGCGCCTGGAGGAAGAATTTGTGGTGGGAGGACAAATATAATGTGTCATAAACAAAAATAGCGTTCACCAAAAGAACAATCAAGTTATCAATAGACGAGAAAACATAACAAGAAATGAGTATCCATCTTTGTTCTTTGAAAATTCAGGGATTTGTGCCTACTGAAGTTAAAGACATGAGTGCAGTTTATTACAGTGATGTAGGTTGAAGTATGGATGTTTGTTCTAAGGCTATTTTTGGTTTCATTTACACAATAAAGCCAATATGTACAATGTCTTGTATATTTATTTGACCATGTTATTGCCTCTGTATAGTTAGGTGGCCTCATTTTTATTAGAGTGCAGACGTTTCCTGTAATTTACTCTTTAATGTTGTCATTACAACCCTTTGCAGCCCAGCACACATGGGAATGACTTTTAAACCAGCCAAGATGCAAAAGCATTATAGACCGCAGAGAACAATTAGCTGCAGTAAGACCCTGTTTCGTTTCACATTACATTTCAGATGATGACTTCAGACACTAAAATGGAGATTATTACATGAGCTAAAATGAACTTTGCTTGTTGTGTAGTTTGTATGACATGGTTTCGTAGACCATACTGAAATATTAGAGAGTTTTAGGTTTAGTTGAGAATGAAAGCAGTGTGGATCCTGACATTCTTCTGTGGTTGGATGCCTTGTGCACATTGTGCCCCCTGTTGGTTAATGACTCAGAATCTTAGTGAGTGATACGTCCTCATTTTATCTCAGGAAACTACAGGTGTTCCACATTCATATGTATACCTTTGAACATTTTCAGATATTTTATTTGGTCTAAGTCTCTTTCTCGTCATGGATAAAGGAACATATTGCTCTGATTTTTCATCCATTCGAAGAAGAAAAAACTGCCTGAGGCAACAAGTAATTAAACTGGCATTATTCAAGTCAAAAAGAATTGTAATGAAAACATACAGATCAGTATTCAGATAGACACGTTTAGGTAAACACAAACAATTTAAACCTCACAAGCATTTTAGATGTTCTAAACCATAAGACATTGATAAGACATTGATTAGACATATTAGCAGTAATAGGAATCATTAAACACCAAAAATGAGGGTGAAGGTAGCTCAGTGGGTAGGATACTTGCCTCCGGACCAAGAGGTCACAGGTTCGAATCCTACCTTCAGCACCACCATTGGGTCCCTGAGCAAGACCCTTAACCCCAAGTTGCTCCAGGGAGAGACTGTCCCCAGAAGTTAGGGAATGGAAGTCGCTTTGAATAAAAGCGTCTGATAAATGCCGTAAATGTAAAAACAAGCATGCTTTGAGGATAGGTCAGTTGAGCACTCTAAATTGCCCCTAGGTGTGAATGTGAGCATGAATGGTTGTCTGTCTCTGTATGTGGCCCTGCGACGTGCTGGCAATTGTCCAGGGTGTACCCAGCCTTTGCCCATTGCAGCTGGGAGAGGCTCGACCCCGACCCCGAATGTGGGAAAATGGAGTGGGTGGATGGAGTGGATGGATGGATGGATGGATCATTACTTGAATATGCAAATAATTTTAGTATCAGTAGTATTAGTCAAGCTAAAGTCCAGTAGGGGTCATTTCCTTTTTACTATCTAGACAGTGCAGAGGGAAACAAAACAGTCCTCCAGGACCATAGTGTGACAGAAAACATCACAGACAGGACAGGACTGCACAGAGTGCAAAAACAAGATTTTAAACCACAAGAGCGCACAGTGCAATAGTATATAACAGGACGATATACAGTGCGGCTGACAATACCAAGTAAGAGTGAATACAGGATTGTGTCAGATACTGTATTCTTGCAGCTGAGTAATTCAATGTGCAGAATTGCAAAGATTTATGAAGTAAGAAATAACGGTGATAAATTACTGTGCAAAAATGGTCAAGAAATATCAGGAACAAGACAAAAAGCAACAGTGTGTTAATAAATAAAGGGAATAGTACGGTGTGGGAAGTACTTTTGTGATTCACTTCTAAATTTGAAGTCGGATGGCTTAGGGAAAGAAACTGTTTCCTATTCTGGCAGTGAAGATCCATATGGTAATAAATGCAAGGCGGGAGAAGCTAGTGTGGGAGGTTTGTGTGCGGGTCGTGCACAATGTTGGTGGCTTTTCGGAGGCAGTGAGTGGTGTAGATGACCATGACCGAGGTAAGAGAGACACCGGTGATCGTTTTAGCTTTTATAGGGTTTTACGGCCTGAGCTCTCCTCAGCCTCTGAAGGAAAGAGAGTCCTCTAAGCTTTCTTGCTGATAGAACTGGGGTCCATGCAGTGTTGTCTGTGATCTCTTTTATTTCATCCACATTAAGAAATGGGTTGTTGGTTTCAAGAGCCGTTGTACTTGCTCCCTGTGTGCTGTTTCAACACTCCACCGTTCAAACCCACCACAGTTGTGTCATCATCAAACTACACAGCTGTGCGAAGCAGGAACAGCAGCAGACTGAAGACTCCTGAGGTCTACCTGTCAGAAAGATTCAGTTGTAGAGGGATGTATTTAGGCCTGGCAGCTTTTCTATCAAATACTGAGGAACACTGGGGTTGAAAACTGAAGTCTATTAACAGAATTCACATTTAAGAGTTCTTTATATCTAGATGGGTGAAAGCCAGGTGAAGGGTGGCAGTGATGGGACAATGCACAAACTACAGGAGATCCTGTAAGAGGGGCTGCTGGGTTTTCCTGATGAGCCTCTTGATGCACATTATATGAGTTGCATCATGTCATTTGGGGAAATGTGTGTGCAGAATTTTGTATCTTGTGGAAACAACACAAGATACATGTTTATACTTCATTTAACTAATATACTAATAGTAAATGTGTGAATATATACTTAGATATATGTTTGATATTATTAGTATCCACAAATTTTGTGATGAAAATGAATTTTGCACATAGTTCAGCTTCAAATTCAGGCCCATTTTAGCATATATGTTGGCATACGGAATCCTGAAGATTAATGAGGAACACCCGGTGCAGCTAATAAAATCAGTGGGAGCAAGAAAAATGGTGCCTCTCTAATTCAAAACATCCCATTAACCTGTCCCTGCCCTCCATTGCTGTGTATTACCTCTTTGCATCCATGCACAGGAACAGAATGGAGAATATCAATTAAGCTATGCTGTTAATGAGATGTTTTGAATCCTTTTGAGATCTTTAAGATGGAAGAGGAGAGTCAACAAAGGGTCACATTGGTACAGTCAGCGTACCTGGTGACCTACTCATCCCTAAGATAAGAACAAGGGTTCAGAATGGTTTGTAATGAATGCATTTGGTGTACTTAATATGAAAAGAACATATTTTTAATCTTTACATTTTATTTGTACTTTAATACATACAAAATGTATTATTCCTTTACCACTAGACTTTCAGACACTAAACCTCCATGTTTGTATTTCTATTAGATGAACTCGTGTCACAATTTAGTAGATTTGCTAAAATGCTAATTTTGCTACACTTCAAATATATATTAAATACATGAATATTCCTGACTGTGGTTATATACATACTTGATTTCTACTGCTATGGTTTGTGTAATATTACACAAAACACACTGAAATGCCTTTTGCAATAATATCGGCTATGATATATTTTAATGGGGCATAATATGTTTACGAATGTCCTGCAGATACGTTTAAAAATATTCACCCAGTTTTTAACAGTTACTAACAAAACCGTTGTAAATATACACAATAAAAAAGCTGTTCTTGCACCATATGAGAAAACATTGAGTAATAAACATCAGTAAAACAAATAACACAGATATATTGCAAGTTCTATCCCTGGTGGTGCAGAAGCACAACTGGCTTTACTCTTTCTGAGTGGGTTGGATGGCCTTCTGTCTTCCTCAACACTCCAGCGCAGGTGTAACTGAACTAGCAGTTGGTGTTCTCCAAGCGCGATGATGTGTTTCTTAATGTCAGTTTAAAAACATGGTACCTTCATTTGACTTTGGAGGAAGCATGTGTTCACCCCTCCCAATGTTGGTGGTATCACTAATATTCTTATGTGTGATGTGGATGCAGAGTTTCACGTGGTATTTCTGTTTCCTCCAACAGTCCAAAGGCATGTATGTCAGGTGAATAGGAGATGCTAAATAGGTCCTGGATGTGTTTGTCTGTATATCTGCCCTGTAGACTAGCAACCTCTCCAGGTTGTGTCTCTGCCTTTCGCTCTATGAGAAATTTGATAGGCTGTGACCCTGGTCTGATGAAGCTGCGCAGAAAACGAAGGAGCCAATTATTGACTCCTTTTTTTTTTAACTGTTGTTAAAAGCACATTACTGTAGAGGTGCTTTAAATGAGTGCTGACATCACATAGAAAATGATTATAATGGGTAACACATTTTTATGAAAGTTTCATTGGAATTTGTGATGTTTTGCTGATTCAGAAAATCATACCAGTTCTTCCTACCTTCAGTGGCTCTAGAGATAAACTAAACTGTATGTATATTTTTCATTATAAGGTAGTTATAATACTACTAATATTTTCATATTAGTCTCACTGATGCGTGTGTCTCACGCTCAATGCGTGAGAGTTAGCAACCCTGTTATCTACATGTACAACAAACAACATATTAATATGCAAGAAGTTATAAGTATAATGAACAGGCAAGTTTAGTTTTTTTTCTAAAAATGACATTTCATTGAAATAAATGTTACCACCGAAATCAGCGTGCCGAGATTGTATAAGAAACACTACAAAATGTAATTAAACACATTTTTGTTACCTGGGTATGATATGGTTCTATTCGAATGTATTTTATAGTTTTTTCAGCTTTCTGTTCAGTGTGTTACGTTTACGGAAATCCAACAGAGTAATTCATTTTTTATTTATCTGAAGTGCTTGATGAAGACAGGCAGTGTTCCTCCGTTTCCTGTCTTTGGGGTGCTAAGTACTAACTTAGCTAACAGTAGTCTGCATTTTGTGTGTGAGATTATATTAGCCAAACATTGTGTTGGTTGCTAACCTGCGTTGTCAGAAGTGTGATAATGTTTTTGTTCATTTACGCTGCATCCTGTGTTCCTCAGGCTGGAGCTTCAGTATGGGCTCAGCGTATCAGTTCCACAGCTGGAGGGTGTTTGTGGTGGTGTGTGCTCTGCCGTGTGTTTGCTCTGTGGTGGCCCTCACCTTCATGCCTGAAAGTCCCAGATTCTACCTGGAGGTAAGAAGGTTTAAACTGAACGCATAACCATGAGTGTTTACCCTTTATAATACTGACCCCTGATTGCACATTCATTTCTAATCTGAGTTGTATTTAAATGATAGGAAACAATTTGGTGGATCATGAAATCACGTGTTACACCATTTTAGTTCAGTTTGATTTTGATGCCGTTCAGAAACATTATTAAAAATCCCTTGAATACGCAAATGTGACTGGAGGTGGGGTTGGAATGTTTTTTTAATAACCTGATCATTTTATTCTGTGCATACTCAAATATTGTTTAATATTGTTGCAATTGATCTTTTCCAATTGTAACTTCTAAAATGAGTGTAGTTAAATCTCCACCTTCAGATCGAGGTATCATGATATGCTGATAACACTCAAATCACTAACATTCAAATGTTTTTTTGCTTGTAACTGCATCATGGTATTGCGTAATGTATCTATCTATATATCTACTGTATATCTTTTATATATATACCATTTTTAATATATAATGAACATAAATTGATTTTTAGTGTATGTATCAGCTTAACAGATATGTACTTCGTTGCAATTCAGTTCAATACACCATTTAAATGCTTACGGAATAGCCTTACAAAGAAAAACTACTCTCTTTGAAGGTAATAACTCATGCGTGTCGTGACTCCCTTCGCGCTAGCTTTGCTGCAAGAGAGGTGGGTGGCTGTCATCCAACATTGTTAATCCCCCACGGATTTTCCCTCTTTCCACTCAGGTGGGGAAGCACGATGAGGCCTGGATGATCCTCAAGCAGATCCACGACACAAATATGCGAGCGCGTGGACAACCTGAAAAAGTCTTCACTGTGAGTCCGTTATCACCCTTGCTGTGATAAATGAAGCCCATCATCCTTGTCTCGCTAAATTAAGCAGTTTATCCCAGCAGTGTGGTCTGAATGCTCTGAGGACCACCAGCAGTCGTCTTCTGCTCCCTAGATATTTGGCCTTTAGGCACAATTTGGCATCATTTACAAATACACAGAGTAAGGATCATGTAGAGAGAGATGACAGGCTGCATCAAGGCTTGATGCAGACACCAGCTGTGTTATTAAGCTTTACTCACTTTACATTACTTGGAGATTTCTCACAGTGCCCCGGGCTTTGCATAGACCTATTTCACAAAAAAATATTGCATTTTAGTAATTCACGCTTCATCGCTTTGTAATAGGTTTTGTTGTTGTAGGCTATTGCTATACATACTGCAGACGCTGTTGGTGTAATTGGATGGCTTTTTGGGATAATGAGTAAAACCTTCTGTAGAAGATAAAAATGTTTTCAGCCTTTTAAGTTTTTTTTTCTGCTCACAGGTAAATAGAATTAAGATCCCGAAGCAGATCGACGAGTTTGTGGAGATGCACCCAGAGTCCGGTAACACTGTGTCCAAATTTGTTTTCCGAGTGAAGACTGAACTTCAAGGGGTGAGAATTTGTTTCTTACTCATTTTCAGTTTTTTGAAGTGTGTTTTGTCAGAATTGAAAATGGACTTAACCACACTGATCAATTATTTTCTCCCCAGATCTGGTTGACTCTAATGAGGTGTTTCATATATCCAGTAAAAGATAACACTGTAAAGCTGGCCATCGTGTGGTTCACGCTGTCGTTTGGGTATGACTTTTCTTGTCTGTTAGATGCTGTAATAAAAATGGGTGCAAATTCATTCATTCAGTTTCCCCACTGTATTAAATGTACTTTATAAACCAAAAACATGTTTGTTAGCTTCTTTGTTTTTACACTGCAGCTACAAGGCTGATGAAGCTAACTAGTAAAAACACTGTTTTCCTCACCCTCAAGCCTCATAGCAGTTGCATGCCTAATGCTTAACTCAAACCATGTCAACTTATTGAACAGTCTCAAGTATTCCTGTGTGGATTCTGACACAGTATGATACTGTGCTACTACTGTAATCTTGCAGGTACTATGGCTTGTCCGTGTGGTTCCCTGATGTCATCAAGCACCTCCAGGCTGATGAGTACGCTTCTAAAGTGCAGCGGCACAACAATGAGCTAACTGAGGATTTCACATTCAACTTCACATTAGAAAATCAGATACACACCAACGGCGTATTCATCAATGACAGGTATTCCAGAAAAGATCAACACAGGATGTACTGAGACTGAAAAATTGCAATTATTTAAACTGCAAAGATGCTTATGAAGTTACATGTCAGGTCTAACTGGCCCTCGGGATTTACCTCTGAGTAAGGAACAGGCAGGCAGGCAGGCAGAAGTCCATGCTGAGGGTTTATTCAAAGAAATCAAAAAGAACAGAAATAGGCTTGATGGCCTCCAGGATGCAGAATATAAACAGGCAGGACACAAGCTGGGAGATTGAGGCGATGGTCACATGAGGAATAACTGACACACACAGACTTTAAATACAGGGCACAACAAGGGGAAAACACAGGGCAGCTGGGGAGCACGTAAACAGGGGACACGTGACGGGAGAAACATAACAGCAAAGAATGTCAAAATAAGAGTATTCTAAACACAGGACAGAAACAAACAGAACAGGGGATAAAAACTGAAAAACAGTGGCCACTAGCGGCCACCAGCCGTGACAATGTGTCTAAGGGCTTGTTGTTTTGACTTTTGCAGATTCACAAGTATGAAATTCAAGTCGGTCACGTTCATCAACACCACTTTTCAAAACTGCTTCTTCGAAGATGTGACCTCAGTGGGCTCCTTCTTTCAAAACTGCACTTTTCTTGATGCCTTCTTCTACAACACAGGTGAAATGCACTGTACATTTTTACATTTGGACACAGATCCTTAAAACAGCCACTCATTAGTCAGTAATATGTCAATTTTGAAACGGTTTCAGCAGTTGCCGCAGTTTTCTCACTGGAAAGTAACAGTGACATTTTGTGTATCATTCACTAATAATAAATGAGATGTCTTTATACCTTCAAACTGAGTTCAGTCAGTCAAGTTGTTATTGCTTTTTCTTGTACAGATATTGATGACTCCAAACTGATCAATACTAAACTCATAAACAGCACCTTCCATCACAACAAAACGGGCTGTCAGATGACGTTTGATGATGACTACAGCGCCTACTGGGTGTACTTCGTCAATTTCCTGGGAACGTTGGCTGTGCTACCAGGGAACATAGTGTCTGCCCTCCTCATGGATAAAATAGGGCGCTTATCTATGCTTGGTAAGATAAATACCATGTTGTATTGTGTTGTATCTATTTTGTGTACTTATGATATGATGAAACAATAATTAAAACATCCACACAAGGCTAATAAAGGACCATTGGTACGCACTACCAGTGTCTGTGGAGGTTCAGACTCAAGTTTTAAATCCGAGTATGTTACAGTTATAAGAGGTAACATTGAAATTAGGAACTAAGTTGACTTTGTAGGACAGCAGTAAGATATCCTTCCATCTTCTTAGCTGTTCATAGGCTGTTTTGTGTGTTTTCTCAGGGTTCTCCATGATCTTGTCTGGAATCAGCTGTTTCTTCCTGTGGTTCGGCACAAGTGAAGCCATGATGATCGGGATGCTGTGTCTTTACAATGGCTTGAGTATCTCTGCCTGGAACTCATTAGACGTGGTCACAACAGAGCTTTATCCTACAGACAGAAGGTCTATACCCAATACATGTACAAAAACACTTTGTCTAACATGTTATTATATGCTATTAACTCCTAGGTAGCACATGTCCTGAACTGAGCCTGTCACTGACAATCAGATTTTTTTTGTGTGTTATCTGTGCCTGTCCTGATGAAATTTGCATGTATGTGTGCTACCTGCATCGGGTAGCTGCTGTACTCAACAAGCACTCTCTCAAAGCATCTAATCTTGATCATATGAAACTGATGGATAGAAATCCTGTAAACTGGCTACACTTGATTATTCATAATCATCTGTAGATGATTCATAATAATTCATATTTTAGAAATACAATTTTATTCTGTTCTCATTTGATTCTATTTTAAACTCGTTTACTTGTTTCTAGTATTGTCAAATGGGTGTGTGTTAAAAGTAAAGAAAAGTATGATGTGTGTGAGTTTTAGAGAATAACCTAGTAGTTACTGTCGTACTGAATAGTGAGTAATGGATTATTTTTTAAATAACTAACCCAGCATTTCTGAGTGATAGGTCAGTTTCTAAATTTAGACCATCACTGTGGGTTTTTATTTTCAGAACGGATAGTGCAGCCTGCTAGACACGTGTCTAAAACACAATTATTGCGGTGGCTCTCCTCGCCTAAACTTCCCCTGCTCATATAGGGTGGAAGAGAGTTTCAGTGCTTGCAGTTTAACTGCTCCATGTTTCAACATTTTCTGGCTATTTATCAGTATTATCATTTTCTTTACTATTTCTTTACATACTATTTTATACAGTAACAGTCAAAAGCGATTACTTTGTTTTTATTATTGGCTACATTGTAGATTAATATGGAAAACATCTCCTATTGCTCTGATGACAGCTTTGCACACTCTTGGCATTTTTTCAATCAGATTCATGAGGAATGGACCTGGAATGGTGTTTAATTAACAGGTGTTCTGGGTCAAGAGTTCATTAGTGGAATTTCTTGCCTTCAGTTGTGATGGTCGGGTTGGTACCCAGTTAGTGACCCTATTCCACTACGGTTCTACTCCACATTAAGAGAACCACACAAAATAAAAAGAAACAACAATCCCTCATTACCTTCATACAAAACATCATGGTTTGTTTAACTCTTTTTTTTAATTTACTGCATAATTCTGTGTGTTCCTTCATCATTTTATTTGTTTTCCGTATTAATCTACAGTGTAGAAAATAACAAAAACAAAGAAAAAACACTGAATGACAAGATGTGTGTCCAAACTTTTGACTAGTAGTGTATGTATAATAAAGAAGTTTATATTGTATGGGTTCATCAATTTTAGTCTGGCTTATAAATAATAATAATTATTAATTGTACCAGAATTAATGAAATGAAATGAAATTGTATACAAAAAGTCAAGATTTTGCAAAGAAATTGCAATTGTTTTGTAATGAGGTCAGACGTTTATACCCCTGTGGACTCATATTATTCATATAACAGATTAAAACCTCTCTCTCATTCTCTGTCTTTCAGAGGGACTGGCTTTGGCTTCTGCAATGCCTTGTGTAAGTTTGCAGCAGTGCTGGGGAACCTGATTTTTGGCTCTCTGGTCAGTATCACCAAAGCCATCCCCATCCTGCTGGCCTCCTCTGTGCTGGTGGGTGGAGGTCTGGTGGGACTGCGGCTGCCAGATACGCGGTCCAACGTCCTGATGTAGCCGCTTCCAAGCTGTCTGTCTAATGGCTTCAGTCAGCCATGTGTCTCCAGTCCATTATACACGTCGTTTGAGTCATCCTGTTTCATTTACAGAGCTAAGTGTGATGGAATCATAAACGAGCAATATGATTATCATAAAGAGCTTCATAAGAATAGCAGTATTATGTGACTAAGATACAAAGCCTTGCTGCAGGATGGATTGTTTTATGAGTCAATGAGTAATGTGCTTAAACCTGATGTATGTGTTGATGTTTAGGCATTTAAAAGTGAGAAGCATTAATGTTTCTGATCAAGGGAAAGTCTAAAAGTGCTGTTTTTCTTCTCATTACACTATTTCCCAACACCCTGCGACTGTGTAACTTGCGTCCCTCTCATCATAGTATTAAAACGAGCCTGGCAGAAAGTTGCATACATTACGCCGACGGGCTGTAGCTGCGCCCTGGCATTGATTCGGGTCTAAATATTAATGTCCCCCATATTAAGAAGCTTGGAAAACAAACTCTTAATGAGCAGGCAGAACCTGCTGGAAGCCCATGGAGGAGCAGGATGATCAAAAAAGACTGAGAGAGCGCCACAGCTGTAGCCCAGCTGTAGCCCAGCTGTCCTACAGCATCATACAGCTCAGGTAGACCAACTGAGAATAAAACACAGTCACAGTCAGCAGCTGTCTTTGATAACAGGATATTTTGTTTGCTTGTGCATAAGCTGTACAATTAAAAATGTATTAAAACCGTATATGACTGCTAGGCATTAAAAAGTCCTAAAGTTCGCATCATTAAAGGGGTAGTTCAATGTTTTCCCTGTTTTTCGAAGTTTTTAAAGCGAGCACATAAAGGCTCCTTTAGGGTACTTTTAAAAATTGCAAATGCAACGAGGGAAACAAAGCCCAACGTTCACAGGGCTCTTATTTTCATGTTCGAGTAAAACCCGATTAAGGACATCATATAGTGCTCTAACTCATCTGAGAGCTTTGACGAAAAACATTGGACTGTTCCTCTAAGCGTATAGCCCACAGTAAGCGTAAGTGATGATGTGGTGACTTCTCCCAGCCCAGGCATTCAAAATCTTTCAACATTTAAATTGGATAATTTGTTGTAGGAGCGACCCAGTGAGAAAATCATTATTGCAGCTTTTGTACATGTACATGTCAAATGCAGCTAACGAAAAGACTGAATTCCTCATTCACATGCAGAGTAAAGTAAAAGAACAAACGTATTTCCTGCTGTTACTTCGCCATTTTTTGTATTTCTAATAAGCCCACATTCAATGCAGGACTTTCAGCATAGATCGCTTATTTAAAATAACCGTGGCTTGTTATAAACATTGTGTACTTTGTGTGCATATGTAATGTCAATTTGTAAAATGAGCCATTCACCACATCTTTTCCAGATGTACCCATGTGTGCTTTATGCTTTCTCTGGAAGTACCGATGGCCTTTTGAAACTGTGCCTCTCCTTTGTAAGATCGCTATCACCTATGGGCAGGAGATGCAGCCCTTGTAAACCTGAAGTATGGTAGATATTGTAAATGTCGTCACCCACTGTCTTCTTCGAGTTCATTTGTCCGCATGGAGCGTTTAGGGACACAGCACTGTGCTTGAATGAAATTGTAACACACCGTGGCCACAGGTCCATGTTGGCATTGACAGGATGGAGAACGATGGCAGATTTTGGGGACTGGAAGGTTTAGAAAGACCACCTCAAACAGATGGGCCCTCCAGTTTCTACATTCGATGGCAAGCCTGAGTTCAGGGAGTTTACCAGCAGTTTGTTACGTTTGTTACTGAAATTACCTTTTACTATTTGCCACTATAGAGTAAAGCATGTCTTGGAGACTGAAAAATGAAATTTCACTTAACTATAGACCTTTATGGGGAAATATAGAGCCTCGAAAGTCAATAGGCGATGATTCATTTTTGTCTTTGTGTATCTGATTTGGGTTATTTACTATCAGAGTATATATATTGCGTTTTGTTAGATCATTCTTGTTTTCCCTGTTGTTCTTCCCTTTTCTACTTTGTATTATGAATACAGTAATAAGGCAATTGGTGAACCAATTTGATGTGTTCATTTTCAGTCTAATTTTTCTTTTTTTTGTTTACTAGTCCTTGTAATATCATTGAGATGACCGTTCTCATCTTCTCTCTGTTCACATGACTTTGTTCTACTAGTTTGCCAATGTTACAATGGACTTGGAATCTCCTGTGCCCTGTTCGGTGGCTACATGGTGTGTGTGTGTGTGTGTGTGTGTGTGTGTGTGTGCCATTTTGTCATTACTGAGATTTCAGCAAAGACATTAATTTATTTTGCAGAATACTCCTATGGGACAATTCTAGATTTTATTTTAAAAAAAAGAAAACAGAGTATAATAGAGCATAAAAGTGTCCTGTCACTATTTTTGGATTAGGCCTCCAAGAAACCAAAGTGAATTCCTGCTGTTTCAGTTTCAGCAGAGCTATGCAGCCTGAACTAGAGATTTATAAATAATAAAAATAAATTGTTATTCTAGAACACAACCTTTCTTTTTCTCGGCATTAAACAAATGAGCTGAATTTAAAGCAAATTTTATTTTCAATTTCATTGTGATGTTACTGTAGGCTACTGCGTCTGTATGTGTGTGCTTCTGTTTGTGTACAGTACATATATATGTGTATGTGAGCATATGGAGAGAAATGTGTGTGTATCTGTAAAATACTGTATATATAAATGATGCTGGTTGTGTTCAGGCAGAACATCTTGTGAACGTGTTTTGATGGGCGTACGTGGAAAACGGATGAAATGCATCCACAGAACTGTGCAACCCTTTCATTTGCAAGTGTTTCGACGAAAAGCTGACATTCTTCTGACATCACAAGCAGTCTTGCATGTGTGTGTGTGTGTGTGTGTGTGTGAAACACTTTTGTGCGAAGTTCTTGCGTCCCTCCAGGCCAAGGGACAATCAAGAGAAAGTGATTATTCGGAGTAAAAGAGAGAATGTAACACTGTTATATGTATCATGAAAGCTGTATGTATGGTTTGTGAGCAAAGAAATACACAACAAAAGCTTAATTTTGTGAGGGTAATAAAAATATGTGTTGAAATGATTCTATGTCTGTGTTTACGGCAAACCCAACACATCAGGCTCTGACCAAGACTACTGGCAATATGAGGGGGTTCATTAGGTTGGATGCACATCAAGGAAAGTCTTTTTTCATTCGCTTTCCATTTGTAAACATTGTTAATGTTTCAAAGCTTACAGTCCTTATATGTAAAAAGCGGCCTTTTTTATAACACATGTACAGTTTTGTTTACAGCTATTTAACCCCTCCCACAATTTTTAAAAAGCACAACACAGCGCAGCCTATCAAAACAAAGCAAATTTTTATATATATACATATATATATATATATATTAGTTTTAAAGGTGCAGTGACAAAAATGGCTACATTGTCATTTACGATGACTTGTTTATTATGATTATTATTATTTATTATCAGAATTTTATTATTTATTATGATGTATTGCAGCTGCTTGTAGTACATAAACCTACACAAATGTCATAATAGGACCTTAGGAAAGAATAAGATAGGATATGAGCCCTGGGACATAAAACCTTCAAAAAAGTGTGTTTGTGGAGACCAGTACAGAATATTGTCTAAATATATTTTGCATATCACGGTTTGATTATAACACACAGACAGCAGGTCTAGACTGTATACATAAACCTTACTTACATGATTTATTCGAGACGCTTTATTTGTTGCAGTTAAACAAGCACGGAGTGAAATGTTCCCCAGAAACATCCTTGAAACTGTAATATTGTACAATTAATTAAAGACACAATTAAAGGCTAAAACTATATACATATACAGATAAGATCTGAAGTGCAAATAGAATAAAATATGTTACCTTTTATAAGTTCGTTATACAGTTGTTTATGGGAAACTGAGGTCAGTATCAGCATGTTTAAATGTACTCCGTTAAAGTACCTAAACTACCCTAATATCTTGCAGTTTCAGTTTTCTAAATTAGATTAAATATTTTTATTGCAAAATCTCTTTAATCTGTAAACATATTATTCTGTTATTAAACTTGACATATTACTCATTTACTGTAACTTCTGATAATAGGAACCTAATATATTTGTTATGTACACTATAAGGACAAAAGTATTGGGATGTCTGACCATTGCACTAACAGGGACTTCAATGACATTACGTTCAAATAAATAGTCTTTCATATGGAGTTGGTCCTCCATATGAAACAGCTTCCACTCTTCTTGAAATGTCCACAAGTTTTCAGAGTTTCTGAGGTGTGTCCCAATACTTATGTCTATGTAGTGTATCTTTTCAATACAACACCCTACCAAGGCCAATTTATTTTGATACTGATGGTCTTTTGTTTGAAATGCAGTTCAATAAAACTAGAAAATGCAAAAAAAAATGCATACAAGCAAGATCTTTAATAATGTTATAATAGCTAGATAATAAATGTTTTAGATATTTGTATTATTTTACTTCACTTTCAGCATCAGACTTGTCAAAAGTCTTTTGCTAGAGTACTTTAAATAGGTTTTGGCATTTTTTATTTTACTCTTTCAATTGAATAGTACAGGTAAAAAAAAACACATAGCGGAATCATTTTTGGGTCCTCTGGATGAGTTTGATTACATGACAAAGTAATAAAGAAATAAAGGCTTTTCTTTGCGTCCTTAACTACCGATCAAGTTTTTTAGACCAGAATAAACCTCACCTAAACTAATTTAGGAAGCTTAAACTCTTAATCTCTATGGGCTGGTTTCCCAGACATGGATTAAGCCTAGTCATGGACTAACCCAACATGCTAATGGTGAATCACCATTGTAAATTCTTTTAAGGAATTAAGATTAGCCTTAATCTAGGACTGGGAAACTGGTCTTCATGACAGTTTCCCAGACAGGGAATAAACCTAGGCCTGGACTACATTCAGAACTACCCCCTTTAGTTTCAGTCATTATAAATGGCCTCAGTCAGTATAAATGGCCATTTCCAAACTCTCTTCCTCCCTGAGAGGAAGTTCAGTTAAGACTAAATGATTAGTGATTTACAAGTTAGACTGCAGTTTAGTCCAAGCCTAGGCTTAATTCATGTTCACAAGCCCCTACAGGTGTTCAGTTTGCCACTCATATGAACAAAAGTATTAGGACACTCCTGTTTTTCAGCTTACTCCCTTACTCCCAGTCAACAGAGCCCTGACTCAAGCCTATCCAACACCTTTGGGCTGAACTGGAACAGAATGAGCTTGAACAGACCTTCTCTTCCAACATCAGTGCCTGACCTCATAAACGCTTTACAGAATAAATGGGCACAAATTCTCACAGAAACGCCAAGATCTTGTGGAAAGCCTTCTAAGAAGATTGGAAGCTGTTATTGATGCAAAGGAGGAGCAACTGCATTTTACAGTCTCTGTATCTGGATGCAATGTTATTAAAGTGGATGTTGTTGTAATGGTTAGGCGTCCCAATATTTTTGTTCATATAGTGCATTTAGATGCAATGTCAATAAAATCACTGTAGGTGGAATGGTCAGGCGTCCCAATACTTTTGTCCATACGCTGTATCACAGTTCAGTCTCATCAGTGTCCTCTTCTATGAGAGGACACACGGTGGCGCAATGCTCTGCCGCTCTCACTGTGTCACTGTGGCGCAAAGCCGGGCAGGTGGCGCAGTTTGACTCGGAGCTGTCAGTGAAGGAAACTGTCAGAGACTGAGACGGAGCGCGATGGGAGCGCAGAGATGGCACAGCATTTTGTCTAAACTCGCTTCTTTCTGAGACTACCCGGGACGTACCTTTCTCTCTGAGACTCTTGGTTTTTGAGAACTCTGGGCGTGTGAAAGCCTGAAAGCTCCGTTTTCTTTTGGGAGGACTCAAAAAGGCGAGTGCACTTTGACAGGATGTACCATGAAGACGGCGCCAACTCTCTCAGACCACGCTATGGATGTGAGTACACCCACTTCTGCCTCATTTTAGGCTCAATCCAAAGCCTGGGAAGACTCTGTACCTGCCCTTAGTCTTATTTAAGGTTTCCAGTCCAAAGCAGTGTGAGAACTGGTGCATAACTTGGCAAAAGGTGCGAACTTGTTGTGCAGGTGTGAATGGGAGGGGGGTGGTAACTAGCTTCTTATGTTGTCGATTGTAGTTGTATTGTTTTTGCATAAATATAATAACCAGTTCTGTAAATAACAGTTTTATGTTATTGTTAAAAGAACTTTTAAGCCAGCTCTGCCGTCCGAAACCAGCCACACAGCGTTCAGTTATTGGTAGGTAACGTGTGTCCCAAAAATGAGTTGGGACTATTGATAGAGGTAGATCTTGTTCACTATACTGCCTATTCAAACCGTTCCCACGTTTAAACTTCACCTAAATTGTGTTTGACCTGTTTAAGCCCTTATTAGTCCAGGTTTAAGTTTAATCTGGACTGCTGAGACTAAGGGAGGTTCCCTCTTGGAAGCTTTTGATCTCGTTAAATATTAACCTTGGTAGCTGTGAAAGCACCTGCCAGGTAAAACTGAAGGATTTTGGAAGAATCTGGAGAGACATTTTGCATTAATGCAACTTCTCAACACCGTCAAACAACAGGATTCCTGATAAATATGAAAATCACAATGGGCCATAATGATAACAGAACTTTATTGCGCTACAATCAGATGATATATGGTTGGTCATTTGTTCAAGGTGCTGTTTAATGTCACATCTGACTTGTAAGGGAGGGATTTCTCAATGCGCTTATGAGCAACCATTGGTTTTCTGGTTTTACATTAACCCAGGTCTGCTCCAGTTGATCAAACACAAGTTTGGAGTTTCACTCGCCAAGTTTTTTCAAATTGTATTTTTGTATAGAATCTACCATCACTGCTGAGGAATAGTGCTACAGTGATGAAGTAGATGGTTCCATATAGGTTGGAATAGGGAGCAATATCTGTGTATTAAATGCAATTAAAGTAATAGTTAATATCAAAGTAATATAGCTTTAAAAGTTATGTTTCTTTAGATTGTGGCTGCATATGGACATAAGTATTGGGACACACCTCTTAAATATTAAATTCAGGTGGCCCCTCACTTCCAGTGAAGGACAATCTTAATGCTTCAGCGTACATTTTGAACAACACCATGCTTCCAACTTTGTGGACACAGTTTGGAGAAGAACCTTTTCTGTTCCACGACTGTGCCGTAGTGGGCAAAGCAAGGTTCATAAAGACATGGACAAGTTCGCTGTGGAAGAATTTGACTGGCAAAGGAGGACCAACTCCATATTAAAGTCTGTGTATTTGTGGTGTGGTGTAAAGTCACTTGTGGTGTAAAGGTCAGGTGTCCCAATACTTTTGTCCCTATAATATATAAGACTATGGAAATTTATCTCCCACAGTGTAGCACACCTAAATCAGAGTTTGCCACAGACCATGTTGTTAAGTAATCTCAAACAGGGTTGTGTTTGAAGTTTCTGAAACCGTGAAACACACTGTTATCTATGAAAATAGAAATCAGGCTACTACTGTTTTTAGCCAAGCATCATACTTTTGTTGATCTTTATAGACATGTGTGTGTCACACTGCACCAGAAACTGCATCAACAGGTCTGTTTGAGTTTACTTAACCATCCAACGCGATCTGAAGGATTAAGGCTTGCAGTTTGCACAGTGGTTATTGGTGTACATAACCTTTCATCACCTGTTAGCCATGCACCTCCATTGAAAAACTGAAGAAGCAAACTTCAGACACCTGACATGTCTTGGCTGCCTGACAACATTTAGGGTTATTGAATTTGTGTGAATTTGATTTTTTTTTTTTGCCAAACTAAACTATTCGAACAAAAGTATTGGGACACCTGGCTGTTACACCAACAGGGACAGGGAACAGGGAATTATATTGCATTCAAATACAAAGGCATTAATATGGAGTCCATCAATTGCAGCTTCCCACAAGGCTTTCCACAATATTTTGGAGTTTCTGTAGGAACTTCCTGTGTGCCCATTCATTCTGTAGAGCAGCCAGGCACTGATGTTGGACAAGAAGACCTGGTTCACAATCTCCATTGCAGTTCATTCCAAAGGTGCTGGATGGGGTTGAGGTCAGGACTTTGTGCGGCCAGTCAAGTTCTTCCACACTGAACTCATCCAGCCATGTCTTTGTAGAGCTGGAATAGAAAAGGTTCTTCCCCAAACTGTGTCCACAAAGTTGGAAGCATGGGGTTGGTATGCTGAAGCATTAAGATTAAGATAAGTATGGGGGCAGCTGCATTCAGTAATTAAGAGGAGCTAACTCTTAATTGCAGTTGAGTCAGATTAGTACTTGCTTCAGTTATGAAGATCTGTCCAGATATATTTTGACCAAAAAACAAGTCTTTTTCTGCGTTGTTCCAAGAAGTCTCCAGCTGCATTCCAGAAAACAGCCGTCATGTCCTTTGAACAGTACTGGCTCTGAGACTCACGCCTGCGTTCCACGAATGCTGGTTTTAGAGCCTCCGTCTTCTGTGGGCTGAAGTGGACAAACCAACCCACAGTGCACCTTCTTGTAGGCTGAGTGGACAACTGCTATGTTGGTTTTTGTGTGAATGGTCTAAAATTAGCCGCACCGTCTGGCTGTTTTTGAACGAGGACGCAGACCATTTAGTGAGTCACCGCCTGGTAATGGGAAGAGAAGGAGGAAAGAAGGAGCGAGCAGTACAGGTGAGCTGGAAGAGCTCCACTTAGTCGGCCTGAGGTGCATGTTCACACACACTATCGGCTGACGATCAGAGATATGAATGATAAGTTCTTTGGGATCATATCATGCTTCGCTGTGCCCCCAGGATCATCTTTCAGTATGCTCTGGTGATCTCTGGCAACTATGTTGTAACATTGCCGCTCTATATATGATAGATAGATTAGGAATGCACTGATTATAAACTGATACAGAGTACATTAATAGGCCATAGTTTTAGTTTAGTGCAGTTTACACCATAATTCCTAAAGGCTCAACCTCTAAAGATCTAAAGCTTGCTAAATAAGTCGTGACAGTAATCATTTACGTGTTTAGCAGAAGCTATTATCTAGAGGCCTGCTCAAACTGGAGCCCCCAGACCAGTTGGCCTGCAAGCATGTTTGATTAGGCCCGCCGGAAAGTTAACCTAACTTAACCCTTCCTCTCCCTAATGAGAGAACATGTATTTTCATGCAGCTTGTTTATTTCTCATAAGTTCTCATAATGTGTAAAGTGTCCATTTTTGTCATGTGTGAACACAGCAAAGCACACAGTGCGAACCAAGACATCATGGGTTCAAATCCTACCTTCAGTACACCACCACTGGGGTCCTGAGCAAGACCCTCAACCCCATGTTGCTACAGGGAGACTGTCCCCTGTAAGTTGCTTTGGATAAAAGCATCTAATAAATGCTGTAAAAGTTTGTCCTTTGTGATTGTATTTAACCCAATCACAAAGTGAAGCAGTCGGCAGATGTAACAGCACGTATGTTACTGGCAGCTATGAGCTGATACAGCAGGTTTTAAATGTTTGATAAAAGATTAATTAGAGACCAGCAAAGAAAAGAATAGCTTTTCAGTGAAAGTAAAAGCAAGACGACTTGCCAGTAAAGAAACTGTTGGAGTATTTAACATAAACGTTACATGTAACATAAATAGCAGTCTGCCCACCACAAACATTATATTTTGGCCCTGCAAGACATAATGCTTGGGCATCGCTGACCTTTTACAGTGGGAGGTGAATGTCTTGCTAATGGACTTGTATTAGTACAGCAAAGCACGTATGTGTGTGTTTGTGTGTGTGTATGTGTGTGTGTGTGCGTGTGAGTGTGTGTGTGTGTGTGTGTGTGTGTGTGTGTGTGCGCGCAAGGCTTTTATTGGTTAAACAGTGTTGTTTCTGTCTGGATTGGGATCAGAGCTTCGATTTTCCCTGCAGGTTCACTGGTGGTGCTGTCTCCTCTACTTGTGATTATTGCTTGTCATTAAAGGCACAAAACCACTTTTTTTCTGATCCTGCTACTGAAACAGATGTACTGTTCTGATATGACTAAGCTTTCAAATAACTAGTTTTTAATTAAAGCTCACTCAAGATAAGCATCTAGATGCTCACGCTCACTACTTTCTACTACTCAACAGGAAGGAAGATACAGCTCACAATATGACATCATGCCATGTGCTATTTCAGGCTATATGTCTTACACAGCTTTTATTATAAACAGGGGTGTACAGTATATCTGTAGCCCTTATAAAAGTAATGAATTCTTTTAATAGTTAGTAATTTAGTATTATTATTTATGATTGTAGAAGTTAATGGATGATTTGAACTGTAATAATTACAATATTGTTATCAGTGCCACAATGAAATAGCTGGAGATGGGGTGGATCCCATAAATGATCAGATATCAAAGGAGGAAAGAGAACAAATCCAATCCAGTTCTTGTTTTTCCTCTGTCTTTGTTATTTGGATCTGTTGGTATCACTGATAATTCCAATACTATATTACAAAATGAATGACACACACACACACACACACACACACACACACACATATATATATATATATATATATATATATACAGTGGGGCATAAAAGTATTTAGTCAGCCACCAATTGTGCAAGTTCTCCCACTTAAAAAGATGAGAGAGGCCTGTAACTTTCACCATAGGTATACCTCAACTATGAGAGACA
>JBBPDC010000039.1:8956613-8971368 GCA_037974485.1 Hemigrammopetersius urotaenia | reverse complement strand
CTCTCTCATCTTTTTAAGTGGGAGAACTTGCACAATTGGTGGCTGACTAAATACTTTTTTGCCCCACTGTATATATAAGAGGCAGGACGATATTTTAGATATATTACCTGATTTCTAGGAAATCTATTTGAGTTTCATTTGTACAGTGATCCTGATTGTCGCAAAGCAGCTTTACAGGAATGGAATCAGAACCCAGATTAGGAAATAGAGTGGGAAAAACACTGGGGAGGCATTAGACGCCGTGAACAGGCGTTGTGGCAGGAGATGGGGAGGTAAATTGATGCTAATAAAAGATATGAGGGTTGCTTTGATATCTTCCTGTGCCCGTGAGTTCAGGCTGGTAAGCTCTAATAGTAGCTCTGACAGCTCAGAAAAGAAAATGGACCAGAAGGAGAATTTAAAATATGCAATATGCATATTGCCACATCATCACTGATTCATTGAAACTGTTAATTTTAGTCTGTGATTTATTTTTTTAAATTGAGGAATCCAGTTGGAACATTTCGATTTACATATAGACACCATAGAACGATCGCGGTGCAGAAAATTTGGCCAAGACTGTTACATGTTACACACACAATGTTGCACACACTCACACACACACACACACACACACACACACACACACACACACACACACACACACACACACATATAATTCTTCATAGAGATTTACATTAGTGTCTGCCTCTATACTTGTATGTAATTTGAAAGTCTTATGTTTTCCTCTCTTGTTGAAAGAATTAACTCTGTATTTATGTAATATTCTGAAAAATATCCTCAAACTTGGTTTGGGTCGGATATTATATAGGTCTCCCTCCCAGTGCTGCCAGACTGCTATCAGAGTTTGTTTGAAGCACAGCTCTATGGATTTGCATGCTTGAGAATCAGGGCCTCTATGAGCCTCTGTAGTGCAGTGTCGATACTTTCATGACTGTCTTTACGGAAGTATAAGAGAATTCACATTTTGTTGTGTGCAAGTTAATTCATTTATAATGTTCAATATTCAATGCGATCTATGCGATCAGGAAGTCGTGGGTTCGATTCCCAAGACTGCAAGGCACATCTGAGCTACCCTGAGTTCCTGGCTGCCCGCTGCTTCACTTGGTGAATGGGTTAAATACAGAGAAAGAATTTTGTGGTGTTCACACTGTGTGCTGTGGTGTGTTCACGTATGACAGAATGGTCACTTTCACTTATTCACTTCAGTAGGCATTCAGAAAGGTGATTGGTTGCTGGGAGGTTTTTTGTTGTATTTGTGTATGTTTCAGCCACAGACACACATTGAAGCACATGATGTCTGATGTTGTCTGAAGTGTCCACCAAAACCAGTGTACTCGATTTAATCAGTCCACTGGGAATAAGTGATTGTTTACTAAGCCAAACTCTACACACCCTACAAACCAATAAGCTTTTCAGGCCAAGATACAGGCCTGGTCATTAAACCGGAAAACATATTTGCTATCCCATTTTAGGAAAGATTTAAACATTCTGCATGGACTTACCAAATTATCAATACAACTGGACTTCTGCAGTAATTCCCTACACATTCTGTCCTTTAGGCTTTTAGGTTCTGATCTCCTCTCCTGCTTGTTCACTACCGTTTTTACCACCTTTGTAATTCAGGCACTGTCCTTGACTAATCTTTTGCTGCCCACAGCTCTGACTAAGATTTATTACGGCACTCGTTGAATAGCCTATGCATTCCCCAGTGCCTGGAAACAACAGCCAAAAAACAGAACAAGCCACAGTCTGGATAATGAACAAAGACACGATGTGCCTACATGATATTATGATGACTCAATAGAATATAGTTACAAAAGGCAATAGTCTGAGAGTGACTTCTTCTGTGTTTACCTGCTGATCATCTTCACTTGGTATCTTGTGTGATGTAACAGGGCGACCGCTTTTCTTGCCATCTTTTACAGTGAGCTGTCTGTCGGATAGATGATCATGACAAAGGACGAACAAAGCAGCAACACAGGGAAACCCAGTGGAGATTAGTCAGCAAGCCGCAGCATGTCCACCAGGGCTAACATTTTTGCCGGCCTGTTTGGCTTTACGAGGCACTCATTTACAAAAACAAAGGCTAGCACGCGATTGTGTGTCAGCAAGCTTAATTATTGTTAGGTGAATGGGACTTGGGAAAACAGTTGGCACTTTACTGGCTGCCATTCTCTCCGTTCATTCTTTGGCTTTAAACACAATGTGATAACATTCAGCCCGTGGTGCAGCAGCTCGGAGCCTAATCCGGGGTTCACGATAGATTACTTTCATAGTGTAATATTCGTCAGACCAACAGGGGCCCTGAAAACCTTCCGTTCTATCCATTTTTAGTGTGTAATACAGCATCAGAAACCACATATGCAGATCTATTTGAGATGACTGAACGACTTATGTGTAGCGAAAAGCCTAATATTATCTCACTATAAATAATGAGATTCAGTGAAATCAGATAAATATAGGCGTTAGAGAGGAAATAAGCTTAATAGTAGCAATTTCATGTAGATAATAAAATACATAAGATGTTTCTCTCTTGATACTGTTTGTTAAACTCCACTCTTGGAGAGCTGTAATACTGTGTAGTTTAGATGAATGACTGGTAGGTTGGTGGTTGAGGGGGTCAGTAGGTAAGTAGGCCAGTTGGTAGGTTGGAAGTTACACTATATGGTCAAAAGTATTGGGACACACCTGTATTTCAGGGTTTGGACTAGGCTCCTTATTTCCAGTGAAGGATAATTTCAGTTGACCAAGACGCTTTGGACAACACCATGTTTCCAACTTTGTGGACGCAGTTTGGGGAAGAACCTTTTCTATTGCAGCATGGCTGTGTCCCTGTCCACAAAGCGAGCTCCATAAAGACATGGCTGGATGAGTTTGGTGTGGAAGAACTGTCCCAAACAGTCCTGACCTCAACCCCATCCAACACCTTTGGGATGAACTGGAACGGAGATTGTGATCCAGACCTTCTCGTCCAACATCAGTGGCTGACCTCATAAATGCTCTACAGAATGAATGAACACAAATTTCCACAGAAACTCCAAAATCATGTGGAAAGCCTTCCAAGAAGAGTGGAAGCTGTTATAGCTGCAACTCCTTATTAAAGTCTATATATTTGAATGCAATGTCGTTAATGTCCATATAGTGTAGATACATTAGGTAGATTAAAGCTCTGCTATATCTGCTATATCGTGTATTGCGTGTGTTTCCTAGTATATCTTAAGGAAGTCATAATTCTTACTACACCAGTTTATCCTCTAAACTATCTGTGTTCACACCACCTGTAAGCCTTTAACAACCAGTAACTCTTATGAAATGTAATTAAGAAGGCAGCATGCTGTCCATAATCAAAGGCTTTGTGGTAGACAGCATGTCAACAAATGTGTGACATTGATGTGGCACTGTAAAGCCTTCAAAAGTGTCAGACACAGGCTCCACCTGGGTCACATGAGGTCACACTGTGTATGTGTGTGTGTGTGTGTGGGAGTTTCAAAACAGTAGTTTCAGAATTAGGAGATATCAGGAGAAAAATATTTAGCATGAGATTCAAACGCTTTAGTAAATACTGTAAAATCTCCACTTTGAACACTACCTTTTTTTTACACTCATTTCTGTGCGGTTGTATTGATATAGATCACTGTGTGTTCAAATTTGTGTCTCAAAACTTGTTCAGAGGAGCATGTTCACCATGGGGCAGAATCTACTCAGCCAGAAATAAAGGGATTTAGCTGTGCTTAGAAGGGAGGGGGTGGAGATGTGGGTAGAAAGCAGGTAAAGGTCAGTTTGAAGCAGCTTTACCCTGTTTCATAACTTGACCCTGTTTAGTTATGACTCACTTAAGGGCAAGAACTTCAGGACATGTTTCCGACTTCAGAAAGCTAGAGGTTTTGGACTGGGTCTGTTTAGTAGGCATATGACAGTGGTTTTATGTTTAAGGATTGAAGAAGGATGTTTGGTATAACTCAGATATCCATGATTATTGGTCATCTACTGTAGTATGTGGTGTTTACCTCAGATTTTACCTCAGAAATGAAGATTTAGACTTACACAGCTGTTAAAAAAAGTGCCATTTGTAAGTCCATACCTGGTAAAGACGTTGCGAAAAACAATCCATGTAAATTCACTGGTTCTTTAATATATTTACATACATCTTACACCTGTTTGTTTAATGCATGAAGTTATATAGAGTGTTTGAGCCCAGACTACTTTTTCAACAAAACAGGGCACAGAACAAAAACAGCCTGTTTTATTTCCAGGGATAAAAAGAGCCATTTTTTTTTACCTAAATCATAAACGTTAAGAGCCATTGAAGTCACCAACAGCCAGATTATCGTGACTGAATGAACTCAATCAGTAGCTAATGGAATGTCAGTTAATTTTATTATAAACAATCATGTCATATTAATCTTTATAAAATTTCCCCAAGCAGTTCGTTTTTGGCAAAATTGCTAAAAGATTACTATTTTGCTTGGAACTGATTAATGGTCTTTTCTAAATGTAGCACTGATGTTTTGTTGGGTGCACTTTTTTCCAACCTGTTTGCAAACCTAAACAACTAAATAATGTAAAACATATCATGTGTCATGCAAATGACTTTTTAACGCATCGCCCACCCTTTGTTTTCAAAAGACTTCACAGGCACAGAGTCACAATTAAGAATGCATGAGAACCGTATTAGAACACTAATTGTACTTACATGAGAACCTTACAACTGAACGCTGTTCAGGTTATAGTGAAACGACTACTCAGGTTATATTACACCCTGTACAAGTTTCTCTCTTGGTTGGTTTGTGTGGTTCACTTTCAAATTGTTATTTCCCTTTGTTTATTCTCCAGCCATTGTGGACGATGAGAGGCTCTCCGCCGAGGAAATGGACGAGAGGAGACGACAAAATATCGCCTATGAATATCTTTGTCATTTGGAGGAGGCCAAGCAGTAAGTTCTTCAACTTAGGCTCTGAATTTGCCCAGTGCTACCAGCTGATCTCCTTATCAGATTGCTCTGATTGCATTCGTAAGGTTTATGGGTGCATTGTGATAGCCTGCTGCTGTGAAGTGATTTGTTTCTGAATGGCATTATTTCATTGTGCCACATTTCATTGTTCATGCCTTATATTGTCTGATGTCTAAACATAATGAGAGGTGATGCATGCTGTCGTTTGGAGGGTCAGTCCTGGCTATTTCCAATACACTGCACCACTCTGGTGCATTATGTTTATACATCTTTTCCATAACTGAGCTCAAACAAGGAGAAAATTCAATAAAGGGGCCATCGGAGCAGTATCATCCGTCAGTTGTATTATGGGGAACCTGACCTACATGTGAGGAATAGCTTACAAAAGGCGACGGCAAGATTGCACCATGCATTGTCTTGAGAAGTGCAGCGAATCCCCCGTCTGACCTATTAGCCCAGAAATTCAGGATAAAAGATGGCCAGTTTAAAGTCAGAACTGTGAATGGAGGTAAATGTGATTTAATGTATCGAATGAGGCCTCGTCTCCCGCTGTCCTACACAGATTTCATGACTCTTGCTTGCGACTCTGCGGCAAAGCCTCTGTTCTGGGAATCCTGTCAGCTTGCATTAGGATTATAATGCTGGTCACTAATCGGCCTGTTAAGGAGCCAGAGACATTACATCCTTCTCTTCGTCTTGCCAGTTAATAAATAAAGGCTTGACAGGTATTACTGAGTGTTCTCATGCAGTGCCACGACTTCTGCAGCAGTAGTATATTTTGTGTTATTATAGCTTAGGATGGCTTATTTGGCAAAAAATATAACATCATAATATCTAAAGATATACTATAGTATTTTTTTATTCTTAATTCATGAATTCAGGAGGCCCCTTACTTCCAATGAAAGGCAATCTTAATGCTTCAGCATACCAATGTCATGCTTCCAACTTTGTGGACAAAGTGTAAGCTGTTCTAACTCCATATTAACGTCTATGTATTTGTCATTAAATTCCCTGTTGGTGCAATGGTCAGGTGTCCCAATACTTTTGTCCATGTAGTGTATTTTCACAATACAAATATGAGTACTGGTATAGTTTTTATTAGACTTGCAAAGATACAAACGTACCAGCAAAATGTTAGTGTCACATAAAAAAACGAACCCATTTATTCAATATTTGCACACATATTTCGCAGGAGGAAAAAATCTAAGACATTTAATTCGTCAAACTTTGATGAATGAATAAATTATAATGAACTGAAATCCCTTTTTGTTACTTTTCATCTTATGCGATTAATACACACTGGTTGTCATGTACAGGCTCTGTATAATTGGTTTAAAATTGCCTTTACGGTACATGTGTCACGTTCATGGGTAGAAGGGGCGCAGACGCGGATTTCTATTTTCTCTCAGGTTTATTCTCACAAAAAGCCAAACAAAGCATGATGGCCAAAACACAGTACAAACTCAAAACCTCAGGTACAACCAAGGGTGGCGTGTTGGTGGACAGACAACCGAAACAACTAAAACACTCTTTATAGGATACGTGAACACACCACAACCAATCACCAACACCATCACCATTATTACTTAATCCCCGGCTGGGCCGGCTGGGAACCCTTACTGATGAGCCGGCCAGGGAAAAAAGTCCCCAGTTTTCTATGAGTTGGCTGCGATGGAAAGTGAATTGTTACTGGCAACAGTGGAAAACCTTATAGTGGAAGTATCTAATGATTCTCAAGCAGATTGATGTTATAATATAATATATACGTATACGCATTTATACAAATAAATGATACGCATAAAAATGGGGATATTTTAAAAATATAATAATAAACGTGAATCCAATGTGTACTCTTTATTAACAGTTTTTTCATAACAATGAGCCAACAACGTAACACGGGTAACATCCACTCAGCACGCTAACATCTTGTTAAAATAATTGAAGATTTACCACAAAAACAAATACAAAGCGCATAAAAAATATGACTCACCGCAACGCTGAAGCAGTGAGAGCCTTGGGCCTGTTTCTCTGCAGCGTAATAAATAAACGCTGATGGTAAATAAAACGGAAATACTGTACGTTTTTTTTTGTTTGTTTCTGTGCAGCTCGCAGACCGGTACCACCGGTACCGGTCCGCGGCCGGGGGGTTGGGGGCCACTGTTCTAGAACACTGAAAAAACGCATTTGTCTTTTAAAAGACCAGTTAGAGCCTGTAAACAACAACAACCAGTGTATAGCTCTGAAAACATTCAGTTATTGTGCTCTAACAGAGCTATAGACTTGTTGTAGAAGAGCTGAGCAATATGATATCAGGATAAATTGTGTCACAGTAAGCTTTTCTGGGTGTATGCTGGGGACCAAGCGTGAGCTTCCACTCATAATACACTCATATTTATCCCGATATCATGTTGCCCAGCTCTACTGTAGGTTTCCTCGTCTGCAGTTTAGTATGATATTCTCAGGCCGTCAGCTGACAAGCACACTTTTTCCCACACCTTCTCTCTCCCCCCACTTCACAGTTTGATCCAGGGAGACTTTGAACCTGCTGACTTAAGTAAATAGTACACGTTTACCCATGTGTGCATTCAGATAGCGGTCCTACTGGGAGAACTTTTTTTCCATTACTGTCTGTGGGGGTTGTATGACGTTAAAAGAGTTTACTGGAGGTTGTAATGACATCACATGAATTCAGAGTGTCTCCCGCGCTACAGGTTACAGCACTGTTAGCACATTTCCCAAACAACAAATACGTGTCTTATTTCACGCTCAGCTTCTGCTTTCGCCCTCTAATTAGATCTCTTTCAGTTTTTCAGAGCTCTGAATTCAGAGAAACCTAAGGTTTAACTGCTGTGTAGTCTTTTACGCTGAATTAGAAAGCCACTGTTATTCAGACTTAGCGTTAAATTATTTAATTCTTCTATTGATTCCAGTATTAATAGAAAGAGTGTTTAAAAAAGAGAAAAAAATAGTCAAAACAGTGTATCGTAAGGTCTTGTCTAAGGGTCGCAGGTTAACTGAATATATTTGAAATGTTTTACAGAAGTTTAAATTTTTTTAAATTTTTTTTTGCATCATTTGATGCGGTTTGCTTAGTCAGGTCAGATTTAGTCTTATTTAAAGCAGCTGCACTCTTTCAAAAGATTCATATTTTCGGGCATGCTGTTCTATACAAGAACTTGTTATTTTTGGGTCTTAAATAAGGGTGTATTTTTCTGAACAAACAAAAAAATAATCAGTGAAATATATAAAGAGAGCTCTGTTTATTCCAAATATAAAAGAAAACATTGAACCTGATTGAATGTGTATTGTTGTACTCTTACTCATGTATTTAATTATGCTTAATTGATAAGTGAACTTTTTTACAATTTAGAAAACATTTAAAAGCACTTCTGTCTGTTGATTTGTGTCGTTTGAGTTGTTTTGGACAGATTAGTAGAGCACAGATCTGAATTTTAGTGTGATATAGATATATTGATAATCATAGGTTCTTTCTCACATAAGAGTGTTCAGGAGATGTAGTCTCATGTAGTGAGGAAAAATAGAGCTCACACTTCTAAAAGGCCTTTATTTACTAGGATTTACTTTCTGAATGATTGCAAATAAGTAGGTTAACTGCAGTCTGAACTTTCAATATCATAACAATTCCTGTGAAAAGCCATTTACAGTTTGACTTCCACTTCCTCTACTCAATTATTAAACATTTTTCTTTGTGTAGCTCATTGTATTGTATCCAATCAATACTGAATAGATTGTAGAGGTATTTTCTTTGGTGTCACAACCAGTTAAAAAGTACTTTGGCGTCAGTTGTTTGAGCTTTTCTCTAAGATAGTCTCAGTTATTTAGTCTGATCGCAGTAATTTTAGCTGGATGCAGTCATTTTACCATTAAAATAAATAAGCAGAGTGTGCAGTTGAGTGAAGGCAAATGAATGCAAAAAAAGATTTGAATGCTTTTGTTACAAAAACAAGAAAAGACAAACTTCTAACATACAGAGCTTAGTGGTTATATGTAGGTTATGCTATATAAGGTTGAGGTATGGACAAAAGTATTGTGACACCTCACCAACAGGGACTTTAATGGCATTGCATTCATACCCATTAATATGGAGTTGGTTCTCTCTTTGCAGTCATAACAGCTTCCACTCTAATTGGAATGCTTTCCATAAGATTGTGAAGTTTCTGTGGGAATTTGTGCCCCATTCATTCTGTAGAGCATTTATGAGGTCAGACACTAATTTTGAGGTCAGGACTCAAGTTCTTCTACAATGAACTCATCCAGCCATGTCTTTATGGAGCTTGCCTTCTACACTCGGACACAGTCATGCTGGAATAGAAAAGGTTCTTCCCCAAACCGTGTCCACAAATTTGGAAGCATGATGTTGACCAAAGTGTCTTGTTCTGCTGGTGCATTAAGGTTACCCTTTACTGGAAGTAAGGATCCACCTGAATTAAAATATTAAGTGTGTCCCAATACTTTTGTCCATATAGTGTATGATTGATGTGAACATTCATCTGGGTCAGGCACAGTTTGTCGCAGTTATGGTGAATGCCAATTCCCCAATGGCCAGTATTACTACTGATAAACAGTGTAATATACAACATGGGATTTTCCTGTGGTTATCAGCACATACTGCCAACTACATAATTACTGGTACCCTTGATAAAGACAGGTAGAAATAAGGCTATGGCGAAATATATTTGTGGCTAATGAGCTCACACTGAAAAAATGAGAAGAATAAACATAGTAAATACAGGCCAAACAATAAAATCAGAAAGAGAATCATGTTGCAATTATTGGGACCCATTCAAATGTTCATAAACAACTATGTAACATGTAACTAAAGCATGTTTCTGTTTCATTATTTTAATAAAAAAAAGTAAAAAAAACCAAAAAACAATCCAAATCCAACCCCAACGTCTTTCCTCTGAACCTCAACATGCCACATTCTAAGTGCTGTCCTCTAAGATAAGATACAGTAGTTTTGGGACAGTGTCTTCAGCTGATTAGTTTGTGTTGACAGAGCGAAAGGCTTGTGGGAGGAGGCTGGGGAATTGCTGATGCGTGCTTGGGCAGCATGTTGTCTCAGCCATTGTTGATCCATCTGTGTTGTTTTTAATTAAACTACCCTTGAAAGTGGCGTAGAAGGCCTACAGGAAGTGGGAAGATGTGGAGATTTATGGAATCTTTCTGTCATCTACTGTTGTCTGATTGAGAGATGAGCTGAAAGATTAAAGAACTAACACATAATTATACACCAAAGAATACAAGTTTCCTAAATTGTTCTTGGCCTGGACATGGAGTTCTAGAACAAAGACAACTTTTTCTTGATAAAGAACCTTTAGTAACAACAACAACAATTGTAAAAACGTTATCATTATGTGCAATGTCTTAATAGTAACATGTAAAGTCATCTAAATGAGTGCTAAATTATTTGTGCAGTATCTTATTATTATGTGCAATAGTCTTACCATGTGAATATCACTAATCATGTTAATATTACTTACATACTACTGATCTCTATGTGCAATAACATACTCCTAACCACCATGTGTTATTAGTAATTCACTTAACTGTAAGTTACTTTCCTATAGTATTTGTGTATATGGCATAGTGTATTTCATATAGAGGTTTTCTGCACATTTTAACATTATTTTAACTGAGTTTATTTAGGAATTAGCTGTTCTCTCGTTTCCACGTGGGTTTCGACTGGGCTCTGTGGTTTCGTCCCACAATCCAAAGACATGCACGTCATTTAAATTGCTTCTAGGTCTGATTGTGTGTGCCTGAGTTTTGCTCTGGGACTGACTGGCAACTTATGCAGGGTGTTTCTCCATCTTTCACCCATCACCCCCCACAACCCTGATCAAGCGTAAATAGATATTTTGTACTGTAGTTTTAATTGTAATTTTTTATCTAATTTCTGTTCATATCCAACTGTTCTTGCATTTAATAGAGTCCAAAAGAGTACAGTTATAGAAGCAAATAATATTGCTACAGTAAGTATTGATTTTATGTGTTTGCTTAATCATTTCCAAACCCCTGCTAGTGGCCACCTAGTATTATTAGTTATTGGGTTAGACTCAGTAATTTAGTGTTTCATTATGTTAAATCAGGCATGCTGGGGATGAAATGTAACAAATGAATGCGGTGCCGCTGAGGAGAGATCTGAAACCAGATCTGTATTCCTTTCCTTTCCATTCCTACAGAGGGCTTATTTTAAAACAAGAAAGTTTTACTGTATTTATGTTTATTTGTTTTTATTCTAATGTTATATCACTTGCTGCTGAGAAATGTATTAAGCAATTTGTTTAGGTGATCAAGACTTTCGCATAGTACTAATACACCTTTAGCCACCACAAGATACACCTTTACTACAAACCAATAGAACAATTTCAGATCTACAAGTAAACCCAGAATCAGTGGAATTGGTAGTAGTAATAGGATGGATTGCAACTTGGATAACACTGTTCCCTATGGCTAAGCAGTGAATCCATGCACCTTCAAGCCACTCAACTATTAGGCAAATCATTAACCAAATCTGTACAAACACTGTCTCAGTACTGGCATTTCAGCTGATGCCCTTAACTCTGTATGCAACTTAACTCTGTAATGCAATAGCACTGTTTTACAGCTTCCAGTCTTTTAGGCCTGTCTGTATAAAAAGGGCACAAGAACCTAAGTACCATTGACCTCCACAGATAGTAGATAAGAACAAGAGAAAGGTCTCCTTCGTGTTTTCAACCAGAAATGGGGACACACAGTTGTCATTTAGATCTATCCGACAGCTTTCCAGTGCCTGTGGCGATGCCAGTGCCCCTACACAGGCATGGCAAAAACGGTGCCAGTGTAGGTGTCATGACAATGGAGCCTTGTCTTAGTATGGTAGAGGTCACTCGTTCAGTGGGTCATGGACTAGTGATCACCACAGAGGAAGGAAATTGCTTTGGCCTGCACCATTTCACCTGTGTTTTAGTGATCTCAGTGTTTCAGTGTTTCTAGGTATCAGTGATCTCGGTGAAACATCAGCTTGGAATGTTTTACTAATAGTGTGTAGAGGCTGGAAACAGCTCATTTGCTTCTATTTTTCCTTAATCATACGTTTCATGTTTTATTGTTCTGCATAAGTTTTATTTTTATTGTTCTATTTATAGCTGGAATTCTTCCTACAGTTTTTAAAATGCAAGCATGGTTCCAAATTCAACACGTGTTAATATCTGCTGTAGTGTTCATGTATTCAGATTCAGAAGACTGATCATTTAAAAAATGTTTTAGGGTCGAGTCGCCTTAAAAATGTGTGTCAGAGCGAGAGGAACATGATGGTTAAGGCAGCCCTTGTAAGGAATAAGCAGTTACAGAAAACAAACGAATGAATGAATGAACGAACTAACGAACGAATGAATTTATGAACGAATGAATGGAGATGTTGAAAACACCTGGATTGGTTTCATCTTGCATAGATGAAAAAAAAAATCTTATTTCCAGCTTTTTATTTCATTTAAGAGTTTCAAGGAACATCCAGTGTGGTCTAGAGTAGCTGGGTTTCTGTCTGTATTTCTGTCTGCAAGTGTATTTTTTTCATTCTTGCACCAAAGACAAAGGACTAAGTTTCCTCTGCTCCCCACTTCATTGCCAAGCTAGTGTGACCGGAAGGAAATGCTAATCATAGCAGAGATCAAATTCAGTATTACTCAATATAGACACCTAGTGGAATGGAAAAACCTGTTTAACAGTTGACCATTAACTGTAGACTCTGGAAAAGCCAATATTGACCAGCTGGTTTGAGCTCTGACACTCTTACCCGTGTTTAGCCCGAACCAAGTGACAGTCCAAGGTTCCATTTACTTTAAAAGGTTTCTGTGGTGAGAGTTAACCCCCATGTGCTGGGAAGTGAGAAGATATCAGAAAAAGAGGTTGTAACCTTTTTTGGGCGAACATCATTGAGGAACTGAAATGTTTTGGGGGGAAATGCTTTGGGACTTTTATTTCATGTTCTATATTTAGTGCTATGTCACTCATCTTTGTTGTTGCATTCCATGGTGATGCCCCCCATCCGGCTTCTTGTTCTTTTGCAAAAAAGTCTTGACTAAGAACTATCCTTTTTTACATCTTTCCAGACGCACTGACTCGGTTTACATAAAAAACAAGGACCCTCAGGAGGCTAACCACAGTTCACCATCAATATTTTAGAAGCAGACCTCAGTCACTGGGTTTTTGCTGCTCTCATAAATTCAAAAATAGTATTACTTTGTACTATATGGAGCCTCTTCGACATCTGACTGCAACCCCTCAAATCTTTTATTCCTTTTGATAAAATGCCTACTTTGATTTCGCATTCTTGCTACAAATTGCCGCCACGGTATATCCAGCTTGTTAAACAACACGATGAGGTCGATCTTCCAGCTTTCGAGTCTGGAGTCTGGTCTGGGATCAGCTAAAAGTGGGCCTTTGATCCTTTTGTTTTCAGGTGGATGGAGGCCTGCCTGGAGGAGGAACTTCCTTCCACCACAGAGCTCGAGGAGGGCTTGCGGAATGGCGTCTATTTCGGCAAACTTGCCAAGTTCTTCGCTCCCAAAATGGTGTCAGAGAAAAAGATTTACGACAGAGACCAGAGCCGTTACAAGGTACTGAACTCAGATTTCAGATCCACACTATTCATTTTATCTTCGAATTTAGGCCTTAGCTCAGTCAAGAAGGAAACTTACTCAAAGTTAGACCCCTTTTCACAAATGTAGATGATGGTCTCTTGAAGGTTAGGGAGTTTGGAAGGCTGTAGATTCTAATCCCAGGACTGCCAATGGCACCACTACGCTACCCTTTATCAAAGGAACCATCCTCACACACTTCTTCCCATGTATGACAAATGGACACTTTATTTTATACAAGACATATTTGTCTTCTGAAGATTATTTTGAAGATTATCTGAAGATTATTCAAAAGGGGGCTAATGTAGCCATCCAGAATCCAAGCTTATGTCTAAACTTGCTTCAAACAGTATTGTGTTGTTAAGTCTCATGCAGGCTTATTCATGCCAATTAGTTCCCTTTACTTATTAGCTATATTAACCTTATTACTCTTGCAGCTCCAGTAGAAAACTCCATGTTTTGGTTGACCAGTTACATATGGACAAAACAAACTGTGTGCATTTCATTTTCTGACTGTCACCAAATGAATTTTCTGTTTGCGAAGTTGAAGCACATTGTAAACTTCCCAGTTCCAGCGCTTTAGCAGGATGCACTGTGTCCCTAATGCATCACAGACATCCTTACTTCCTGAAAATCTCATTCCCACGAGCCGAGAGAAACCAATTACTCTGCTTGGGGTTTCACTCAGCTGTGTGATGTCTTGCCTTTAACCTCATTTCTGTTCATACTCTGTATTGATGAATCGGTAAACAGTGGTTGAGACTAATTCACAGACAAACATGTTTAAATAAGGGTTGAGAAATTTGCTTTGGACTAATTGTGGGTTCTGTTTATTGTTTTCTGTCTTGTGCTCAACAGAGCAAAGGGCTACACTTCAGACACACAGACAATACAGTCCAGTGGCTCAGAGCTATGGAGTCTGTAGGTTTGCCAAAGGTGAGGCTTTTCTCCTCCTACTTTCTCTCACACACACACACACACACATAGTTGTTGTTAATGCAGTATATATATATATATATATAATCTATAATAATATTATATATATATATATATATTTTTTTTTTATATATGTGTATATATATATATATATATACATATATATATATACACTCAACAAAAATATAAACGCAACACCTTTGTTTCTGCTCCGATTTTTCAT
>JBBPDC010000039.1:8939093-8950126 GCA_037974485.1 Hemigrammopetersius urotaenia | reverse complement strand
AGTTTCACAGCTGGTTTGTGTTTCCCCTGATTTTTGTCCCTATTTATACCCTATTTGAGTTCACCCCAGTTATCTGTCCATCGCCTCATTTACCCTGTCTGGAGCCAAGTTCTGTTCTGTTTTCCTGATGGCCTGCGTGCCTTTTTGTTTTGATTGTTCTGCACAATAAATCACGGTATCCTGTCTCTCCCTGTGAACCCCGAGGTAAATCACGAGGGCCCGTTACATCCAGCCCTCGTGACAGATGGATAGATCACTACAAAGCCGCCTACCTGGGGGAAGAAGGCGAGTCGGAGGAAGAGTTGGAGTTCCTCCTCAGCCTCCCGGTCGAGTACTCCCAGGACGAGGAGCTCCCGAAGCCCGCTCAGCTTTCTCCAGAGGCAAAAAGGCGGAAACGGAGGAGACGCAGAGCTTCCGCGACCTCCCCACCTAATCCCACAAAAGTGGCTACCACGCCGCGAGCGCGCGAACCGGCCGTCAGCACGGAGCTGCCTCTGCAGCACGAGGCTGGCGCGGTGCGTCACGGAGATGCCTGGGGAGAGGCAAACCAGGCGCTCCAGCTCCACTCCCAGCTCTAACAACAACAACAGCAGCTGGAGCAGCTCACCCGCACCATCGGTGAGCTCGTGGAGCACCTCCAAGCCTCCACTACTCCTGCTGGCCACCCTCCCACACCAGAAAGCCACACTGAGAGCCCCCAGGTTAGCTCTGTAGCTGCTAGCCCAGCTCCTGTTAGCTCTGCAGCTACTAGCCTAGCTGCTGGCAGCTCGGCCTCGGTTGGCTCCCCAGTTAGACTAGCTCCAGGGTTTCCCCGCCCGAGTAGCAGGCTTATGAGATTGTGCTCCCCAGCTAGCCTAGCTGTTGCTCTCCCCGGCCCAGCTAGCAGGCCTAGTAGTGTGGCCTCAGTTAGCAGCCTGGCTAGTGGGTCTAGTGAGGCTTCAGTTAGCTGTCCGGCTAGCAGGCCTGCTTGGGAGGCTATGACTGAGTGCGAGGCTATGACTGAGTGCGAAGTTATGACTGAGTGCGTGGCTATGACTGAGTGTGAGGCTACGGACAGTGTAGCCCCTGGCAGTGTAGCCCCTGGCAGTGTAGCCCCTGGCAGTGTAGCTCCTGACAGTGTAGCCCCTGTTCCTGCTAGCCCTGTAGGCCCCACTCCTGCTAGCCCTGTAGGCCCCGTTCCTGCCTGCCCTACTCCTATTTGCCCCGTTCCTGCTGTTTTAGGCCCTGTTAGCCCCAGCCTAGGTCCCCTGGAAGTCCCAGTCTGTCCCGAGTCCCCTGCTTTAGCCTGGTTTGTGGGGTTTCTAGGGGGTTTAACCAGGGCTGTGGAGCTGAGTGAACGGCTAGAAGGGCAGAAAAGACAGGTAAAAACACCCATGTTTTTTGCGGGGGGGAGTAGTAGCGTAGGGGCGGGTGGGCGGGGGCTGGAGGAGGTCAGTGTAGGGTGCCAGGCCCCCTTAGAACACCTAGAGGGGCCCTTCCAGGTTCCTGGAGGGGACTGCCTCCCTGCCAGTGAGGGGCCCGTCCAGGTTCCCGGAGGGGACTGCCTGCCTGCCAGTGAGGGGCCCGTCCAGTCTCCCGGAGGGGACTGCCAGCCTGCCTGCTCACCTGCCAGCGAGGGGCCCATCCAGTCTCCCGGAGGGTACTGCCTGCCTGCCTGCTCGCACGCCAGTGAGGGGTCCGTCCAGTCTCCCGGAGGGGACTGCCTGCCTGCCTGCTCGCACGCCAGCGAGGAGTCCGTCCAGTCTCCCGGAGGGGGCTGCCTGTCTGCCGGCCTGCCTGCCAGCAAGGGGTCCATGGAGGGGTCCGACCGGCCTCCCGGGGGGGGGCTGCTTGCCTGGTCGCATGGGGTGCTCTGTGCGGCTCGAGTTCCAGAGCCTGGACTCTTGGACACTGAGTGCCTTGCCCGCCGAGGGCCTGCCTGGTGGTGGTGACACCACCACCGACACTGAGGGGTCCCTCGGAAAGGGACCTGTACTGCGGGACAAGGACAACGTCCCGGGGACTGCACACGTGTCGCCCGGGCTGACGGGGAGTCAGCCCCGCCACAAGGACAGTGGGGTTGCGACGTGGAAGGGGAGCGGGGGCGTTGTCCTTACATCCAGCCCTCGTGACACTTATCCTATCTTATAGCATCTCGGCCATACACCGTAGCACCATTTAGCTTAGCTAATATCTGTAGGCCTTTAAGCTGATTTCACTAGATATAACCCAGTCTACAATTAATCATAGATGCTTGTGTATAGCAGGTTCTCATCAAAATATAATAGCTGCTCTCACTAGTGACCTGAATAACAGAAATATCGTGTCAAAGGCCCAGGAGTTACTGTATTTGATTAATGAGCTGTAATGGGTGCTGATGGCAGGTAATTACTAACTGTGCTTGCATTAATTGTAATGTTACCACAGGCACTGATATAGTGTTTCCTTCATGTTTTCCTTTCTGTTTTTAGTTGTCCGTCATCATGTGTCTGTGTAATAAATAGTTTTTACAGTGCTGTGATGATGGCCAGTTGCCAGCAATGATAAGAAGTGACCATGATCCAATGACTTGATAAACACTGAAAGTGAATGTAGTTTCGATTTGCGACTTCTATTCCTGTGAAACAGTTGTGTTTAATGAGGCATGCTGAAGTTTGAAGGCTGCAGTGCTGCGGCCTATGAGGACTAAAATCTGTCACGTATTCACTGTGTGGAACAGAAGCTCTTAGTCTTATGGATGATTTAAATGTTGTGATGTTGTTGAATCCAAATGATAAAGTATAATGTTGTCCCTCTCCAGAGGAGGAGATAAGTAACATGAGGAAAGAGCTGGAGAAGTATGGCATCCAAATGCCAGCTTTCAGCAAAATTGGTGGCATCCTGGCCAATGAGCTGTCAGTGGATGAAGCTGCATGTGAGTACATTTCCAGTGCATGATACAATCAAATGATCGAATAACCACAGTATACAGTATCAGGAAAATGTCTCTGTCATATCAAAAAATGTTTGGTACTAAGCTGTTTTGTTCATCTGTCCTTTACCGTGTACATTACATCGCACATTTCATTATAAATGGACAAATATATATTATCTCCATTACTCAAAGTTAATATCTTGTACTGTCTTTTATTGATGCACCACAAATTTTATATTATTTTTCCCATTCCTATGACAGCCATTGAATGTAAGCCTGGCCAGGCAGTGAAAATGTGGGAAAGAGATTGTCACTGGTGTTTAAAAACACAAGCAACAAGCAAAACAAAAAAAAAAAACTCTTCAGTTCCTAATTTTTGGCTTCACTTTGTTGTGTGTGGTTTCTACAGTACACGCTGCTGTAATTGCCATAAATGAGGCCATAGACAAAGGTCAGGCCGAGGGCACCATGACTGCTCTTCAAAATCAAAACGCTATGCTGAGGAACGTCCAGGTGGAGCTTGCCAACGATTACCAGGACACACTGAGCCAGGCTAAAAAGAGAAAAGAAGCATTGGCCTCAGGACAGGTAAGAGACATGATACTTCATGGAACAATCGATGATACACATGGAACAAATATGCATGTTTTTCAGGGTTTGGGTTACTTCCAGTGAAAGACATGAACGAATCTTAATGCTTCAGCAGACCAAGACATTTTGGACAATGCCATGCTTCCAACTTTGTGAACACAGTTTGGGAAAGAACCTTTTCTATTCCAGGATGACTGTGTCCCAGTTTATAAAGCAAGCTCCATAAAGACATGGTGGCATGAGTTTAGTGTGGAAGAACAGAGCCCTGACCTCAACCACATCCAGCACCTTTGGGATGAACTGGAACAGAGATTGCGAGCCAGACCTTCTCATCCAACATCAGTGCCTGCAATTTTTCCTTTTTTAGTTTGATTTAAACTTTAGAGTTTGTAAAACTGATCACTGTTTGTCATCTAAGAGAAGAGGAACTATTTCAAGATGTAAAAATCCTGGGTTTGAATGAAATGAAAGAACAAATATACGCTGAGAGCCTCATGCCCAGTCTATAGATGGGATGTATGAGGACTGATGTTTTTGTGGGGTTTCCACGACTGGAAGCTCCTTTACTGCCAAACCATCCATGTCTCTCAGCCTTCTAGTAGTGCACTACACCAACCCCCGGGCCGTGGACCAGTACCGGGCCGTGGGTCATGTGGTACCGGTCCGTCGGCTGCACAGAAAGAAAAAAAAAACTTGTATGAAAATGCTGTTAATAAAGCTGCGAGTACACACTGGATTTACGCTTATTATTATATTTTAAAGATACCCCATTATTATATTTTTAAAATATCCCCATTTTTATGCGTATCATTTATTTGTATAAATACGTATACGTATATATATCTGCCACGGACGCAAAAATGGCCACAGAAATGCCAAAATCTTGTGGAAAACCTTCCAAGAAGAGTAGAAGCTGTTAGAGCTGTAAATGGGGACCAAATCTATTTTAAAGTCTATGGATTTGGATGCAATGTCATTAAAGTCCCTGTTAGTGTAATGATCAGGTGTCCCAATATTTGTGTCCATATAGCAGGAATTACATCAAACACCTGCATTGTGTGATTACTACAAATGGGAATATGGGCAAAATATTAATATTTGTTACCAAACTGAATTTTGTTGCTAGGTTGTATAGCATTAAATGAATGAATCATGATTAAATTCTATTCAATATTCAATAACTATTCAATATTCAATTCTTTTTGTCCCTATGACATGTTAACAGGACAGTTTCCAGTTTTCCAATAGCCAAAGTCTAGTGACACAATTTTGTTTACATTTTTTGAACCGCAGAAATTTAAAAACGGAAAAAATGGTTAGAGGCCAATATCTGAACAATTAACAAGCAATATATTGCAGCCCTAGACCGCTTGCTTTGTAAACTTCTATGGCTTGCTTTGTAAGCTGCTCACATCTCACTCTCGGCAGCATTGTAGTGTTTCTCTTCTGTTTTTGCTGTAACAGCCAAAATATAGAAAAACTGCCCTCACGTTCTCTTGCAAGACAGTCTAGGGTATAACACTTGAAAACTATACACAGCTGTGCACAACACCCCACAAATTGAATCTGTGAACTTTGTGAGCAGGGGTTAAGCAGTAAGGCATAGAAAGAATTATGCATGGTTGTACTGCACTGGGAATTACAGTAGAACTTGCGTATATGTTGTGGGAAAAAGCAAACAAAGCAGATTTTCCAATGGCATGTACAAAGCATCTCATTTAGGTTTACACTCCTCTCCCCAGAGCATCCCACAAGGTCAAGCATTCTTACATCCTCAACATCAGCAAGCTTTAGACCTAGAAATAACACAGCTCCCCTCACGAGTAATGTCCCATAACATTTTGACTCTGCTAACTTCACTGTTGTGTGTGCTGAGCAGAGGGATGTAGTAAAAGAGACACTGTTTTTCTTGAGTTCTATTATTATTATTATTTTTATTTTTATAGATGGAATTTGGCACCTCTTCTCCTCCTACAGTTGTTGAAATATGGGCATGGTTTCATCATCAAAACTTTCACAAATATCCAGTGTAGTGTGTGTGTATGCAGACTTTTGACTTTTCAGTTGAACTGATCTTTAAAAAAATTGATTTTTCTGGTCGAGTCACATCTATAATGTAAGGGGAGAGAGAGCAGGCAGTCGGGTCTCCTTCTAAATATGCGTTGGAGAGAGAGTCTGTGACGTCACGGCTAAAGCAGCTGGAAAGTGACAGAATGTGGAAAACATAAACACAAAGAAACAAACATGAAACAAAACCTACAGCAGACTCATTAACAGACATGTCAGTGTTTGTTGAGGTTAAATTAGAAGTAATCAGCCCATAAATGCAGCTACACATTCAGCCACCCTTAACCATAAATGGCTTGGTAAGCTCTGCCAAATTTTAAATCCATGGTGACATTTGTTGCCCATTAATCCCATGCTTGAGTGTCTCCAAATACTGGTTTTATGTCAACCACGCAATCACACTTTACATTTTCTTGCAGAAAAGCATCTAGTTTACTTGTACAAAGCTTGTACCCTGGCAGTAGACACATGCTGTGCAGTGTGTAACCATGGTATGCAGTTTTGAATAGGCTTACCAATGTGGATTTTGACATTCTGGGTCATTGCTGGTGACTGTATGTATGTTTCCCCTACTCTACATGCCTGACCCTGCAAACAGGGATTTTCTTAAATAGTCAATGAGTTGAATCAGCTGTGCTGGATGAGAACAGTGGTCCTATGTTTCACTAAAAGAGGTCCGACAATTGCCACCGACAATAGCCTGGGGACGCATTTCTGACAGCATCAAATTTAAGATTACTGTTTAGGATCTCACAGTATCACCACTGCAGTGAGTCAATGTAGAATTTTAGCAGCATGAATGAGTGAAGAATGCTGGTGATGTTTTGAGTTTTGTATATTGACGTGTGTCATATTAAATCAGGCATAAAGTGTCATCATACAGTCTATATACACCAAACTTAATGAGATACCAAAGTTAATGGGGTCCACGTCGAACAGTGGGGTGTGCAATGAGTTTATAAGATTACTGTAATCTTACAGTGTGCCTCAAGACTCACTGTTACATGAACAAAAGTATTGGGACACCTGACCCTTACACCAACATGACATTGCATTCAAATACAGAGACTTCAATATGGAGTTGATCCCCCACTGCCGCTATAACAGCTTCCACTCTTCTTGGAAAGCTTTCCACACAATTTTAGAGTATTCTTTCAGTAGAGCATTTATGAGGTCAGACACTGATATTGTGTCAGATATCTTGGCTCGCAGTCTCTGTTCCAGTTTATCCCAAATGTGTTGTTTTGTAAATGCAACAGTGTGTTTGAAATAAAGATACTAACTTAGAACATTAAACATGTCTTGTCATATACTGTACATGCTTAGTAAAAGCAAAATTCCTTGTTCCACTTTAAGCTTATCTTGAATATTGGGCTTGATATGGTGATGTTTTTCTTGACATTTGGAATAAAATGTATATGTAACCAAAACACTCCTTTGTTTGATGAATAGTTGTGGTTTACCTGTTTGTGTGTGTTTTTGTGTTCCCAGCGAACCTACATTGCGACTGAAGAGAGAGATGTCTATGAGGAGTTACTGACCCAGCAAGAGATCCAGAGCAGTGTGGACATGGTCAACGGTGAGTGCAAAATAAGATAAGATAAACCTTCATTAGTGGGACATTTGCAAAAAGAACAATAGAATAGAATAAAAACTACCAACAATAAAGTATAAGGATGATACTATTTTTGAAACTACACAGGTAGAAGAACAAACAATTTGAAGTGTGCTCAGGGACCGTTGCACCGGTTGGGGGTCCCTATAAAATTTTGCGGCACTAGGTTTGAGAAGACTATGTCTACTCAAAATTGTCTTTGGGTATTTTGAAACGTGCTTCATAAATTACATTTATTATTATTATTATTATTTATTATTGTTTTTATTATTATCATTATTATTATTAGCTGACTCAGAACTTGGCAGTGCATTTAAAGTCACACAATGCTGTTTTTTTCTGTCTGTAGAGATAAATGGGGGAAGGTTTTGTGCGGGGTCACCGTGGGCTAGGGGGCAAACGAAGGCTCGTTGGAAAGGTCTCAAGTAGATCTACCGGCATATCATGGTTTGGAATGTCCGTCCTTTCGGGACACGTTCAATAGGTCTGGGGGAGCCGAGTTTCCGTGTGGTTCCCCCCCGCCGAGTTACAGGGCTGTCATGTAAACACTGGGTCCCCCAGGTAGCCGGGGGAGGGGCTGCCCTCTGCAATGCCTGCTGAAAAGTCTCAATACCAGGGCTAATTGGTACCGAATTCGATACAAAATTTTAGCATCGATTAGTGTGAGAATGTGAGAATCGATTTTTTTGACAGTATATGTATGTTTATATGGATATATAATTTAGTTGGTCACGCAACATGGCAGGCAGTTTTGTGTGGATTTCTCTTTGCCTTTTAAAATCAGGCTTATATCATAGCAACGTTTGTAAGACATGTTTAAGAGACTTCCATAAATAATGGAAGAGCAGTAAGACACAGTTTGGCACAATAACAATTTCCCACATGACATTTGTTGATTTTCTGCATTATTTTATGACGTCTTTGTCACTTTTTGGTTGTTCGCAGTTATTTTAAACCCTGCGCTGCATAATCATAGCCATGGGGTCATAGCTACCACTCTAGTAAATGTTCTTTTTAAATACGAGCTCATTTTCTGGCTACATCAAAGCACGTTTTCCTCTGTTCCTTCCCAGGTATGAACCTGGAGGCTATTCAGAATTGTCCTCAGAAAAGCAGCTGAGCAATTCTAGTTATGCACAAAACATTCAATGTGTTTTTATGTTCGATAAAAGTACTATTGTTGCCTTTCTCTGAAAGTGAAAGTGTATCTTATCTTTCTAGCGCTTGTAGCTTTGCAGAAGGTGGACGGCGCTATCGATGCCCAGGATAAAGACGCTCTCCTGACTGGTCTCAGGTTACCGGCCCTGGGCATTCTCGGGGTTTTAGAGGCCAACTCTCAGTGGTACCTGGAGCATTTCACATCCTACAGGGAACATAAAGCTAAGGTGGGTCTGTCTAGCAGGAGAAAATGAAAATAAATGCCCTCTTGAGAGCGCTTTCACACTAGAGATTTTTCCAGACTCAAGCTGAGTTACCCTGAGAGCTTGGGACATTCAGCCAAGTGTGAAAGCTTTTGTCTGGTCCTCTTCAAAAGATGGAGTGGGGGTTACTTCAGGGGAACTCTGGAGCCGTCCTCAGGGTGTTTGAGAGCTCCCTGCTCCTGGTGCTGCACAGCCATTGGTTCATTTTGTCACATTACTCCTTATTTCAAGTGTTGTATTTGTGAATAGCTCCAATGCAAGTATTCATTTGCACTTAATGCTTAACAGGCTCCAAGGACTTTTTTTTGAAGATGTCAATGTTATATTCAAAGCGAGGTGAACTATTTTTTAACTCATTACTCTGAAGGACATGTTGATAATGGGTTCCTCTTTACAGGACTTTGGTGCTGCTGCTCAGTTGGAAAGGGATGAGATTCAGAGAGCTGTGAGCTCCTGCAATGACTTCGCTGAAGCAGATAAACGAAGTATGCATCATTATCAAAGCTGACCTTTTGACTTTTTCTCAAAGCCTTACTTGTGAACAATATCTTTATAGAGGTTGAATGTTCAAAAATGGCCAATAACAAGATATTGATTGCCTCTTCAGGCTATATGCCACATTTAAGATAAGATAAAAGCCTTTATTAGTCCCGTGGGTGGGAAGCATGGGTGGGAGCAATATAATATACAATGTACACAACATAAATATTTTTAAAAATTAAAAATATAAAAGTGTACACATACACATATATTTATGTGTGTGTGTATTTCTGTGTGTGTGTGTGTGCATATACACTCAACGTAACATACTTAGGACAAATCAAGTTTATCAAGAAATAATATCACTCATTAAATTCATGACACACTTTTTGTCACAGTGCTAGCTTAGGATTAATGTTAAAGCGCATTTTATCCTTTTGTTGTGATATGAGCAGTAGCAGTAACTCTTTTATCTGATTTAACCACCATTGAGGAAAAAAAAACCATTTTAATGTGCTTTTGACAGAAACGTTTTTTAGGCAAAATCTACTTTTCAGACCAAGGAACTTCATTTCAGGGACATGGAACTGCTACAAAATGTAGCCTATATTAGTACAAAGCTGTTTTATGTAAATGGCAATTCAGTTCAAATTAACAGTGAACGTGAAATTAAGATGAAGAAGGCAATTTGTCCTCAAACGATGTTTTAGATCTGAGTAAAGTAAACCTATGATCCTGCACCGCTAACTGGAACGCTTCTCTTGAACACAGAGCAGGAGGCTGTGGCTGCGGTTAATGCTGCCATCCGTCGTGGTATTCCAGAAGAGACCGTCGATGAGCTCCTGAATCCAGAGGCTCAGCTGCCCATCGTCTACCCCACTGCTGCCAACCTGTACCAGTCTGAACTCTTCAGCCTGCAGAACGGCTCGCAGGTCAGTTGAAGCGCCTCACCATCCAGCCGTTCAGCAATTATTTTATTGTAGGTCTTAGAAACAAACAGAAAATAAACATAAGATTTTTGAACCTGGGAGAACTTTCAGAATAGTTTCTGCTTAAGTGGTGGGAAAAACCTATGGTGGGGGTCCAGAGAGCAGGTGAGTGGAGGCGTGGCGAGTGTGTAGGACAGCAAATACAGATTTTAGACTTATACTTAAAAAAAAAAAAAAAAATTATTACGCTTAGACTTCTAAGGCTTAAGACTTAATTTCTGCTTGCTGAGTTTTTAGTAAATGTTCCATTTACTAAATTAAACTATTGACATGTGTATTATATCTTTATATTTCTATATTGGTATCGGTATTAGTCGTAGAATTTCTATGTCGGTCGGGTTGTGGTCAGTCTCAACTCTTGATTTGTCTTCCAGAATTTTAGATTTTTGACCGCTATCTTTGAAATTGTATTGATCTCAGAAAAAGGCAGGCCTGAGCCACGAGGAGCTGTGTGTTGCTGTGGAGATGTTGTCAGCAGTAGCCATCTTAAACGAGGTGCTGGACACTAAGGACTCCGTGGCGGTCACAGAGCAGCTTTCTGACTCTCCACTAGGGTTCAGCAACATCGACCATGACAACATGCAGAGGTAATAACGAAACTGACAAACACATCTGACTAAGTGCTGACCGAGCAGGTCCTGATATTGGGACAGATGTGTTTGTCAGCTACCAACTCATAGCATTCTTGCTTGAATGAAGCTCTGTTAGTCAGCAATTGCATTTATTTATTTATGTATTTATGCATTTATTTGCGTTTTATTTCAAAACACACATATATATTATACACACTAACAATTCATTATCATGTTATTTGAAGGCTACTTAGATCAGGACTATCACATACATAAGCATAGTTTAATGCATTAAAAATGAGTTGGGATTTGAAATGCCCTTACACATTGTCACGTTCCCCTCCTGTTTGCATGTGAAATGACTGAGAGCACCAGAGGAAACCGCCTTGCTGGACTTGATACTTT
>JBBPDC010000039.1:8917075-8937956 GCA_037974485.1 Hemigrammopetersius urotaenia | reverse complement strand
ACATGGACATGGACCAATAGGAGACACAGAAGGATTACCAGGGATACACATCAGGTGTAAGGAATAACAAGACCAGAACAAGACACAGGTGACAAGGGTCAGACAGGGACAAGGAGGACACCTAGTGGGTCTTCTAGGGAACACCAGGGAGAACACAAAACAGGAACTCACAGAACCAGGGCATACACATGTAGGGGGAATGCAATAACAGAGCAGGGCAGGAACAGAGCAAGGTAGGTACAGGCCAACCAGGAACAGGGCCAACCAAGACCAGGGCCCAACCATGAACCAGGGCCCACCAGGAAACAGGCCTACCAGGAGACAGGGGGCACAGGGACAGAGGCAGGGTGTATAGGAGCGCATACATAGGGCATACAGGGAATACAGACATGGGGCATACCTACCTAAACACAAGAGCAGACAGGAGCAGAGACACAGGGCAAGGAACTGGGCTAAGCTACACACAAGGAGAAACCAGGGCTAGACACAGACTGGGCAAAAGCATAACATGAACAGAACATAAACAAAACATATTAACACAAGGCATCAATAATCAAACTTAAAGTCCTCAGCATTAACGCTGGCATCTAAGGAAAAAGCAAGGAAAAGAAACAGAACACATGAACAGAAAAACAGAAAAACAAAATCACGACTCACACCAGTCCAGGCCGTGACACACATAATTGAAAACAATATTTTATATTAAATAAACTTTATTATATGAGCATATTCTCTTCATAAAAAACATTGTATGTGATCTTGCAAAATGCTGTTCGTAAATACTCAAGTATTTAAAGTATTTTTAAATACGTTATTCAGAAGTCTCTGTGTACTAACCCTTCAGAGCAGGGAACAGCCTTATTTATCATCAACCTTTATTTGTCACATACATGCAGTGATATTGGATCCCTCTGACCAAACACACACAAACAAACTTTTCTCCTTATACCACAGTCATGGTGAACACATATTGAAATTGTTGTGTTGTATGTTTTCCCACAGATACACTGACACACTCATAAACCTTAGAGCAGAATCTCTTGCTCAGGGACAGGAGTTCCTCTCCTGGAACAATGTTCAGAAGTGCATTGACACCGTCAACTTTCAGGTTCACGAGGAGCATGAAAGTAAGGCCTTATTACAACTTCACAACATGTAAATAAGTGACTGAACACAAAATGTTCTCTAATACATTTCACTCTATTTGCTCAGTGTATTTTCAGTGTTCTATCACATTGAATCTCATTTACGGAGTGCTTTTATCCATTTTTAGAAACCTAAAATGTATTACTATTTTAATGTGGCTCTTATGTATTAATTTAGTTAAATTCGTTATGGATTTGCCTGCAGGAGTCATTGCCATTGCTGAGATCAATGAGGCCCTGAACTCTGGAGATCCAGAGAAAACCCTCACTGCTCTGCTCCTACCAACGGCCAAAATACAAGGAGTTAATCCAGCCACCGCCAAACACTACCACGATTTACTGCTGCACACCAAAGATCTTATCTGCACGGTAAGGCCATCAAATCTGACTCAATTATCATTATTGATCCTGCTGGGTTTACCTGTGTTTAAGTGTGGTGCTACTTAAGAGTCTCGTAAGAGATGCAACACAGTAGCCTTTTTAATGTTTGACAATCAATTCTATCTGGTATATCTCTGAAAATAAATTTTGAGAGCAGTCAGATAGACTCTATATTAAAAGAGAAAGCTCCTGTGTTGCTCCTGCGTCTTGTCCATTCATGTCCCAGGCTTATTGAAATTTATGCCTTAAGACAGTGAAATTTGTCTGGAATGTTTAAAACAAGCCGCAACCTTGAGCGGAGCTTAATGCTTCTGCATGTTTCACGTCTGTACATGAGGCATTGTAGGCCATTATTTATTTTATTTGTAGGCCATTGCTTTTTTCATTTAGAGAAAACCAAAGTAGCTCTTAATGGAGAATTTCATAGATGCATGCTTGGTTTGATTGACTAAGATTTTATTTATGATGAAAAAATCCCGAGCCTACAGCACAAATACATCCTTTATATTTATTACACTAAATGCCCAATAAACATACGCATGTTTTCAGAGTTTTTATGTGTAATAGTTATAAAATAGTGGTAAAAAATACATTTTAAATTACATTTGAGTACAAAGAACACCGTCCAAAAGCTTTTCTCAGAACTATCAGTGTATTTGTAACTATATCATGTAATAGTTTTCTGTGAGGTAGCTTATAGAGACATTTGACGTTTCTGACATTCTGACATTCTGATTTCCTTGGCAACTCCATGAACAAAGTAGTGTCAGCACCTTATTAAGCTTATTATGTCTTTCTGAAGAGTTTTACTGGGCGTTGTAACAGACCAGCTACTCTGTTTACGTATGGGTCATTTTGTTCAAGTGATACACTGCAGTGTAGCAATAACATCCTGTTATGGCAAAAATCTCTTGTCTCATATCTATGGTAAAAGAGGAGCACTGAACACTCTCTGTTGCAAATAAGCTTGTTGTTTATTCACTTTACAAAGAGGTTTCACATCTCACAGAATACCTGTAGTCTGCAAGATGGAACAAAGTTAGTATTAATACTGATTCTTTTATAGTCGCTACTCTAGTACACCATAATAGCAACTCCTTAGGTGGATATACTTTCCTTAAACATTTGTCCTTCTAATTTATAACACAGTTACCTTGAAGTGCAGCTGCCCCTACCAGAAACTGTAGAACTGTTCCAATCGCATAGAAAAGCATGGGGCCATAGCAAGGTCAAGAAACATCTTTAGTATATTTAAGGGTCATACAAAAGGGCAAGAAGCATAAAACACCTTTTTGAGGGGTCATACAAAAGGGCAAAAAGCATGAAACACCTTTTAGGAGTCGTACTAATGGTCAAGAACTAATAGAAGAAGCGTAAAACATCTTAAGCACTAATTGTCAATTACAATACTCTTGCCATTGTTCAGCTATTTTAAGATCTGGGATCGCCCCCCGTTGCTCTCTTGACGATAACAGAAATCCCCTTCCCAGGACCACTTTGGTTTAGGAAGCAGTTGAAGCTCTTGGAGACATGCCCATTAGGGAAATGAATTGCACTCGGGAATTGGTGGTCTTTGTAATGAAGTAGGCCAGGAAGGGGTCCAGACAGCTGTGAAGGCAGCAGAGGCATACCGCCGCACTGAAGAAATTATAGAAGTCCTCTGGCTGGGTATTGTACACTCTCACATAGTGTATAAAGTGGATTACATTACTTGGAGTGAAGCAAAATAAAAAGATGGCCAACACCAGTGTGCTCGCCTTTATATAGTGTGTCCAGTCACAATAAGACCTGCTTAGCTGATAGACGATGGACCCGTAGGCAAATACAATGACAGCAAAAGGAAGCATGAAGCCTAAACAAATGAGGCACAGTCTGTACAAAATCAAGATTATGTAAGGGTCTTCGCCATAAGGCAGAACGTCATGGCATGCGGTGACGTCCACGTTGGCGATGTAGTAGCTTTGATCAACTAAGAGTTCCGGAACCATGGCTGCAGCAAAGACTGCCCATACAGTCAAGCTGGTCCAAGTCGTGCAAGTTCTTTTGGAGAGTGTCCTGTACAGGAACGGATGGACCACAGCCAAGTAGCGCATTACACTAATAGACATGTGGGCATGTATGGAACAGTAGATGTTACCATAAAAACAGGCTGTAACTAGTTTGCAGGCAAGTTCTCCAAAGATCCAGTTGTTGCCATTCAGATGGTAGTGGACTTTAAATGTAAGAGACACCAGCAGGAGAAGGTCTGAAACAGCTAGGCTTAAATAGAGAATTGCACTGGATACGCTTTCAGTCTTACCCCTGAGAGACGCTAGAATGAAGCAGTTTGATGGGATTCCAACCAGAATGGCTATCAGATAAATCACAGGAATCGCAATGGTGCGCAGGGTGTTGGATGTGTAGTTCAGTTGATTGTTGGAGATGATAAGTTCAGGGACATCTGAATGATTTTTGAATAATATTCTTGTCCCCCTAAATGTTTTTGGAATAAGTTCTTTCGCTGTTCCATTCTTTGGTACTTTGGACTTATTTTCTGTTGAAATGGAGGAAAAATAGAATAATTAATCAAGACATTCCCAACAAACATCTCAAACTGTTGAAATTGAAATGTGGGATATGTGGAAATTGCAGATGGTCTTCAATCAAATAGACATTCATATTAAACATGCTTTTTTGGAGAGCTGTAATTAATGAATTCATTTTCTGTAAGTGCGTAATCCACACTAGGATAGAGATGTAATTCTTTAGAAATAAATTACTCACTTGCGGCTTGGAGGGAGTCAGTGAGCACGTAAACAAACAAGAGTACCAGCAGCAGTTTAGACATGTTTGTCTCCCTTTGAGTTCCCGGCATTCAGTGTTTTCCATTAAACCCTTTTTTTCTTCTGATGAAAATAGCCGTGGTTCAGGACATCTTTGGAAGAAAGAAAGTCCAAAACGTAGGTCATCTGAAAAACTCAAGTTCCAGTAATCCTCATTGTAATGCTGCCCCAGTCTTGAGTGTGTTGTTTCCTGTCGAGGCTTGTAAGGCACTGGGCTCTGAATTCCATGGTATCTCTGTTAAACACACAAGGAAAAAATTTAGCGTTGTGGGTGGAGACTACCGCTGACTGCCCTGTTGCCTGTTAAACAGTGTTCATCTTTCCTACTTCCTTTTCTTTAATGACAGTTCTTAGGTGTCCTCCTTCACAAAATGTTATTTCTGATGGTATTAATCCTATTAAACATGTTTTGAAGTTAAATATTTAGATTTGAATGGGTTTTATCCCTGTTGCTCCTGTACTCTGAATCATAGTCCCCATCCAGTCATGACTCATAGACATGAGCTATCACTAACAAAGGGTGGGGGTGGAGGTGTTAGGGCGGTGTTTGGTGGTGCTGAAAAATAGACGGAACACCCATCAGCACATTTAATTTCAGTTTCTTTCTTAGTCCAGGGATGTAAATGTAGCTCTGTGTAAAACACGCCCTTGGTTATGGTCTGTGTTAAAAATGAGCATCTATTTAGTTTCCTACTCTGTTTAGAGTTTTTTTGTTTATTAAAAGTACTAAAGACTGTGTGCTACTGAAACATTTACTAAATCATTAAGGTGCTCGAGTTTCACAGCATGTACAAAATGTGAATCTGCATGGCACTCCTCACTGAATGAAAAAGACTTCATATAAGAATATGGACTGAACATCTTAACATATAAACATTTTCTTCAGGTCTGTTCCTATGAAGCGGAGGAAATGGTATTTATTAACTCAAATTGTTAGTAGATGGTATTTAGACTGTTGTGTTAAACACTGTGATTTCGTTTCATACCCAGTTTGCACAGTAGAAACATCTGTTCTTTATATAAGAATACGGACTGAACATCTGTTTTTATAGTGTGGTGCTTATAAGATAGAACCCTATATTTAGCAAAACAAACAAATGACCAAGTTTATTTTTGTCTCAATCACGTTTATGGCATTTAGCAGACGCTCTTATCTATCAGTGTTGTCCACATCTGTTTTTCTGTTCATTTGTTTCATTGGATTCTCCTTAAATGTTTTAGGACTGATTGTGTTTAGCTCATATCTGTGCAGAAACATAGAAAATTCAAAAGGGTTTATAAAATTTCAAGCACCACTGTATATCGGATTAAATGAAAAGTTTTATATTATGAATGACATATTTCAAATCAGGTGTTTACGCCATTTTTGACATTTTTAAACATCCAGCTCATCCTCTTGTGTTCAGTTTTTTATGTAGTTTACATAGGCTGCACTAATTCTGTGTTGTGTTTACCTTTACTTAGTGTATGGGTGGATCTTTGTGTGTGCATTAATGCTTCTTTTCACTCTGTGGTGTGTTGGGAACAGAGATCAGGAGATGAGTCTGCAGTGCTGTGGCTGGACCAGATCCAGGAGGCAGTACATACTGCCAACCAAGACCAGGAAGATGCTCTCATATGTAAGACTCAATTACAGATGGTTATTTCACAACTAGCATCTGTACTGTAATGTCACAAGATCTGAATTGCATTCATTTACACTCATCTCTGAAGAGTCAGACCGAAATCCGATAACTCAGAAGTTCGTCACCTCATACACAATTGTCTGTTTTCCTATTCTGTTCAAAAGGGAAGAGCACTGTGGCCTCACACAAGCACCCTAAAACTGACTAGAATATAAAGCATTTTATCATCAATTATTTAATTTAAAAATATAAAGCATGTCTTTTTAAATGTTTGATCCATAGAGATTCCCTCCTGATTGCCTTCATATACATCTCAGTTACCTTCAATACATCTTCGATTATATATTCGCAACTTATAATCGAAGTAATGATAAACAACATTAAATGATTTTTTCTATTACATTTGAACCATTCAAAATTATGGTAACCCACTCAAATGTGAAATTTTACATGATACATTTGATTTACATGACAATTATCCATTCATTCATTCTGTAACCACTTAATCATCGCTAGGCTTGCGGGGACCCGGAACCTATCCCGGGGTCTTGACAATTATTTAAAGTTATTATGTATAATTATTCAGAAATATACATGGATAGAGAGATAAACTGTACAGTGAGTTAATGTCATAATAATAACCAGGTTGTGCTGTATCTCATTGCAGTGGCTGAGGCAGTGGCAGACATTAACCGAGCGATAGCTGCAGGAGACGAGCAGGAAACTCTGACTGCTCTACAGAACCCATGTGCAGGACTGAGGGGGGTTCTGTCTGAATGTGCACACATTTACCAAACTGAACTAGCACAGCTGCAGGATCAACACAGACAACAAGGTACAGTGGCTGTGCATAGAAAATAGAGATCATCCACGCAGGTATGCTGTAAAAAAATTGAAAAATAAAAATAGGAACTGCATAAGGATGTGAAGTCCTGTTTACCTCCAGTTCATTTATCGTAGCTGCTATTCTGACGCCTCCTTCATTTTGCCATTTTTATTTTTTTGCACTCTTTGAAATGCTGCCTTTTGCAATACGTGGACATTTCATGAAGACTGAATCATTAGAAATGCTAAAGCCCTGAGGGGTCAGCAATTACGTGCTGTAGGTCAAATAAGAAGGACATAACAAAGAGAATGGTGAAGTAACATGACCAGCACTAACTTAGAATGTTTCAAGCAGACATTTTAGAGAGTGTGAACCAAGTGAAAAGCATTCCAGTAATGATTCACATACCAAACAGAATTCAGTGGTTTCCTGCTATTGAGCTGTGCTGAAACAGTACAACACTGTGTATTGTTCTCTCGCCTCCTCCGTAGGGAACAATGGTAGTTTGTGGGTGAAGCACAGAATCAAGGACAAATATGACTATTTCTACAACCTGGAAACCAAAGAAGGGACATGGATAGAGCCTGAAGACTTTGTTCATGACAGCACACAGCTCCCGAAAGACGACATTCAGGTAGGACACTACTGTAGCACTATCTCACTTCAACAAACCACTTCATTCTTATTTGGGTGGCAGAACCGAGGTGCGCTCTGTTCACTTTATTAGACTCATCTATCCTGCTGGTCCACACTGGAGATGAAAAGTTATTAGTGGTAGTTTATCTGACGCTGCACAGTCATCCTCTAGTCCTACATTAGTGGTCCGTTTCAGGTCACAGGACACTGCTGGGTGGATATTTTTAGTTGATAGACTTTTCCCAACAGCAGTGAGGCTGAGGTGTTTCAAACCTCCTGAACAACCAAATTGTATAAGGTTTCGTCTGATTTTACAAACGGGTTTTACTGATTGTAGATTATATAATTACTTTAAATAACTGCAATGTAAATCAAATCTTTAAACTGCAATAATGAGATCCTAATGGTTAACACCTCAGCACAATTTTAATGTGGAATGAGTTCTAATGTGCTGGATGAGTGAGGAAGATGGAAGTCTTGGATTAGTCTTGGAAGACACAAACTTAGGATTTCATTTGTGTTTGCCCTTTTGAAACACACACACACACACACACACACACACACACACACACACACACACACACACACATGTATATATACAAACACGCACACTAACAATTGACACAGAGTCTGTAACTATTATCTACAAAATTCAGCGACATAGTCTGGCGAGCTAATAAAGTGGACAATAGTGGGTAGATACAAACTAAGCGTATCCAATGAAGTGGCTCATCAGTGACTTGCAATACGTATTTTTTTATACCATTTGGAAACCTGCTGCCCTTTACATTAAGGTAATATTTCATGAGGATTCGATTGAAGAGAAATGGACAAAAATGACCAGAAATAAAATATACATTACATATACATCAAAGAGAAGAACTGTGTTTTGTTGTTGTCCCTTCTTGCAAATTACCTCAGTATTCACATCAAATAGGCCCAAATTTGAAGTGAAGACTGAGGTGATTTGCAAGAAGGGACAACGATGTCTGTACTTCCTTAGGAAGCTTAATTTGAATCTGTTTTCACTTTTTTATTGCCTGGTATGGAGGCATCAGTGATAGGGACAAAAACAATCTCAGCCATATTGTGAAGGTGGCTGGGAAGTTGACTGGTTGTCCACGGTTATTCTTCTTGACCATTTATGAGAAGCAGGTCATCCAAAAGGCAAACCATGCCCTTCATTGTTCATTTGAAGCTCTTCCCTCAGGCCAGAGACTAAGAGTCCCCTCTTATAAGTCCAATAGGACAAAAACTCTTTTATTCCGAGTCCAATTCGCCTGCTCAATTTGCACAATTCTGCTTATTGTATATAATTTTGATAACCATCTGTCAGATATATAGAATAGGTAAGACAGTTCTTAATTTGTTCTTAATTTATTCTTAATTTATATTAGCTTTTGGGGGGGGGTCCTCCTTTTTTGTCTTTGTGTATCTTGTGTTATTTATGTATACCTGAATATCTTCCTTTGGGACAATATAGATAACTGAACTGAACTGAATGTTTTGTTCTCCTGTAAAGTTTTTTTTTTTTTATTTGAATGTTTTTCTTAATGCCTTAGAGTCTTGTAAGCGGCTTGACAGCAGAATACAACCGAGAACAACTGTGGTTGGCCAATGAGCCATTCATTATACAGCTACAGGCTCAGATTCGGGGATATTTGGTGAGAAGAGCCTACAGTGAGAGACTGGAGTACTTAAGGCAACAAGAACCAAGAGTAATTAAACTACAGGTAACAAAAAACATTCAAAATAGCTGTATTTATGAATTGTGATTGTATAAAAAGGTTGACGTTTTTAGCTAATAAATGCCATGGATGTTTGTTTTTACATGATCCATGACTTGTTGCCGTGAAGGCATCCTGGAAGGGCTACAAACAGAGGAAAGCCTACAAGAACAGACTACGCACTTTCCAAAGCAATGTTCAAACTCTGGTCAAGGTAAATAGTACACATGATGCACAAATTCCCACAGAAACTTCAATATCTTGTGGAAAGCCTTCCAAGAAGTGGGGACCAACTCCATATTAAAGTCCCCATTGATGTAATGGTCAGGCGTCTTAATACTTTTGTCTATGTAGTGTATTGTCATACATGTATGATACAGATTGCTTGGAAAGGTAGGGGCCCCTGAAGAGAGTCTTTGCTTTTACATAATTGTTGTACACATTCTTTGTATTAACACAATGTAATTGGGACAAATATTTCATTTTAGTCAAATAAAGCCATAACATACAGGCTTTGTTACCTCAGCATAATTAGTTTGTAGGTTCATTAACTCTCTTTATCGTTTTTGTGAACACATTTTTAAAAAAACATTAACTTTTATTATGCACTGTATTTGTTTATATTATGTTCATAAATCAGTTACAGTCCTTGGTGAAAATGTGGCGAGCCAGGCGAGCCTACACAGAGAGACTGCAGTATTTCAAAGACCATGTAAGTCACCTAGTGTTTATGCGTTTTAACCTTTAGATTTATATTTTTTGGTATGGTGATGATGGCATTGATGGTGTCATTTGAGTATTAGCTCATTTTAACCTGTTCCTTTTTGTCTCCAGGAAAAAGAGATTGTAAAGATTCAGGCTTTTCTGAAGGCAAACAAAGCCAGGGATGATTACAGAACTCTGAGTGAGTAAAAAAGCGAAGTGCATTCTACTGCTGGGATAATATTCATTCATGTTTTTACAGAGTAGTCATAGCACTTTAATGAACCTTTCATGTGTTGTAGCCGGTGCCCAGGACCCTCCTCTTTCGGTGGTCCGTAAGTTTGCCCACCTGCTGGAACAGAGCAGCTTAGATCTGCAGGAGGAGCAAGAAATGACACGGCTGCGTGAGGAAGTAGTAACTAAGATTCGTGCCAATCAACAAATGGAGAAGGACCTGAACCTGATGGACATTAAGATCGGTCTGTTGGTGAAAAACAGGATCACACTTCAGGTTTGACCAACCCTCAGAATCTCAGCCAACTCCACAAACCTCACGATGTAGAACTTATATTTAACAGCTGTTGTGAGTAACTAGAAATAGTTACTCCCTTATGAGTAATGGAAACACATATTAACCATTCATCTAAAATAATTACAGTTAAATTCATTGAATAGAAAATTGTTAGTGTGATTGCATCTTGAGTTTTATTATTAGTAGTAGTCTTGTTGTTATTATTATTATTATTATTACTCTTCTTATAGCTAGAATTTGGCACCTCTTCTCCTCCTAAAGTTTCCAAAAATATTGTTATGATTCCAGTGTTAATATCCAGTGTAGTCTCGTGTTTCAGATTTTTCATGAGTTGATCAGGGGCTGAGTATAAATCCATTTTTGTGGTCGAGTCGGCTCTGTATATGAGGAGAGAGGGACGGTGGTCGAGCCAGTTAAAAATTGTTTTTTTACAAAAAATTGTACAAATTGGAGAGAGAGTCTGTGATGTCACGGCTAAGGCAGCCAAACAGTGACAAAACACAGAGGAACACAAATGAGGAGAAACAGACGCAACTCACAAACAGACTTGGAGACACTAAAGCTCAGGTCGGTTATAAAAAAGAGACGCATGTCAAATAAAAACAGTCTGTGATTGTCAGCCTTCCTTAACCATACATGGCCGTAAGGGACAGAAAGTTAACACTGCCTAGTTGATTTAGCGGTAAAATGCCGGGCACTGAATCTGAAGGTCACTGGTTTGTGTCCAGAATGTTTATCACAATCATTTTTTGCCCTTTTTTGTCTCCAAACACTGGTTCCATAGCAACCACGTTATCACACTTCACATTTTCTCACGGAAATGCACCTAGTTTAAAACTGGAAGCACCTTTTTAGCAATTGCTATGTGCACCATTCCAACAGGACGTGGTGTCGCTCAGTAAGAAGATGAAGACTAAAAAGAACAAAATGAGCAAAGAAGATCTGGCCGTGGGAGACAAACAGGGCATCAAAGGTCTGAGCAAAGAGAAAAGGAAAAGACTAGAAGCCTACCAGCACCTCTTCTACCTTCTACAAGTAAGACTCAGCAGTATTTTATACAAGGCTTTATTCTATCAGGCCAATAAATCTAGAAGAAAGAAAAGTCAGATTATAATGTTCAGAGCACCATGAGATTTACATTGATCCTGCTAGGCCATTTTGGCAGTGTTTAATGAGTAAATGATTTGTGTAGATTTTATAATAAATGAGAGTTTGATTACATTTTGGTTATTTACTCTCTATTCTTGTTAAAACAGACAAATCCTTCATATCTCGCCAAGCTCATCTTCCAAATGCCCCAGAACAAATCCACCAAGTTTATGGACACGGTGATTTTCACTCTATATAACTACGCCTCCAACCAACGAGAGGAGTACCTGCTGCTCAAGCTCTTTGAGTCGGCCCTCAAAGAGGAGATCAAGTGAGATAACAAATTCGGAAATTCAGAAGATTTCAGAATGTTATTATTCTTTCAAAACATAGAATGAAGGTCATAATATTATTCTGATAGAGCACAATCTGTGATTCTGTATGTAGCTTCCCGACTGCCTAGAAAGTCATATCATGTGTTTCCATGAATCCCTGCATGTGTAATTGTGTATTTCCAGTTTGGATACAAATCGGAAATACAAAAATTGGACACAAATATATCACTAAGAAAACATTAACATATAGTAAATACTTCATGTTAAATTTGTATCCTTCAGTATTTCATGCACAGCACAGTAAATTAACCAGTTTTAAGTAAAGTAATGGGGATGTTTACATCACGCTATTCTACAAAAAATTATCCATAGAAACGCTTGTCAGAATTAAATAAGAATTTATTTTGTGATCATTTTTGATTAAACGTGCTTGAAAAATCGGCTCTGCTCAGTCATTCTATAGGTTGTTAAGCTTAGTATTTAGATTTAGAAACTAAGAGTATCTTCAGAGTAAATAGATTGAAATTGTACTATACTAATTGTACTAAATACCGCCTTGTGACGGCTCTATATAATAAACTAACTAACAAATATTGTAACTGGCAGGTCAAAGGTGGACCAAATCCAGGATATAGTGACGGGGAACCCTACGGTCATTAAGATGGTGGTGAGCTTTAACCGTGGGGCTCGGGGACAGAACGCTCTGAGGCAGCTGCTCTCACCAGTGGTTAAAGAAATCATCGAGGATAAGAGCCTGGGCATCAACACTAACCCCATTGACATCTACAAGGCCTGGGTCAACCAGCTCGAGACAGCAACTGGAGAGGCAAGGTTGGTGATACAGTGTAGATTTTCTACACACAGTTCAATTCAGTTTAAACATCTGTTGGAATCTGTGTTTTTTATTAACACAGATTAATAAAAAAACACAGGGTGGAGGTAGCTCAGTGGGTAGGATACTTGCCTCTGGACCAAGAGGCCATGGGTTTGAATCCAGGGAGACTGTCCCCTGTAGTTAGAGAATGGAAGTTGCTTTGGATAAAAGCGTCTGATAAATGCCGTAAATGTAAATGTAGTTATCCTAATGATATGTTTGGGGGCGGAGGATATACTGAAAGTTTTTTTGTCTTCGGTCTAAAATAAAAGAAAATTTGGAGGGTTTTTTTTGTTATGGGCATCTGCGTTTGAAGCCATTTTTACCCCAGTAGCGGTTACTGAACACAAAACACCTCGAGCGTCAACACAACCCGGGAGAAATTCCATATAAAAAGTTGTTTGGCTGTACGATGACGATTTACCATTTAGGGCATAAAAATAAAAGCCTCAGTGGTGGCATCTTCTTAGGCTACTCAATAGAATGTATGAAACAGCATCAAAACAAACTTAAAAATTTAAGTTAATTTCTTTACCATTTGTGCCCCTGCACAATCCCATAAGTGTTATTCCATAATTGTAATGTATTTTATTGTAAAATAGATTTGAAAACATTCCTGTGAGTAGGTATGCCAAACTGATATTTACATTTTATGAACTCTTATAATCATGCATCAACACACCACGTCACAATGTGAACAGTGTGAAATTCTTTCTCTGCATTTAACCCATTCACCAAGTGAAGCAGTGAGCTGCCACCAACGAGGGGCTCTTGGGGAGCAGTGTCTGGGGATGGTACTTTGCTCAGTGGTGACATTAGCAGTTGGGATTCAAACCCCCAACCTTCTGACTGCAGGGCCAACACCCTAACCACTTTCTTTGTGTGTACACTATAATACTGTTAATACCACAGACAGAGGAAAATGTTTCTGATTGTGAGTCATGTACACAAGTGAGCTCATGTACACAAGTGAGCTCATGTACACAAGGATCCTTTTCGATTGAACGTTGACCTAAACATAATTGTTTTCTGAGGTCATCCTGTTTATTTGTTATGTTTGTTCACCAACAGCAAACTGCCTTATGAGGTCACAGCGGAACAGGCGCTATCACACAAGGAAGTGAGGGACAGGCTGGAGGCGTCTAATCAGACGTTGCGCTCCGTAACAGACAAAGTGCTGAGCTCCATCACGTCGTCAGTAGACGCCATCCCGTAAGTCTTGCTCTCAGCCCAGCCCATGCTTTTTTCGGGCACTGACGCAGCATTTGAAAATGTGCATATAAATTCACTCATTTAAGTCCTTATCTTGAGATCCTTATCTGTTTTAGTGTTCATTCTCCACTAGGGGACAGTGTTGTTTTTCGAAACCTGTGAAAACGGCAGACCGCAGGGGGGGACCAGTCCAGTTCTGAGCATTTTAATATGCTTGTAATACTGTGGAGATTCTGTTGCATGACTGATTTTCCATTGCTGAAACATACACATGTGCACGAGATAGAATGGCGGACTGTGGACGCAGTGCAATTTTGGCAACAATGCAGCTTGTTTACTGTGGATAAAACAAAAAAGTGTATTAATAATTCAATGCTGAATGGAGCTATGCATTATTAATGCCACAAATAAGATCCACTGCTCTCTTTTGAATCACCTCATCACAGATAGCTACTCATACAAATGAATAATACCTAAGAATGCCAACAGAAAGCCATCCAGCTTGTTTTGGGTATATACCTTTAGTTGCAGAGAGCTGTGTGTGATAATCAGTGTGATTTTCTCCTGTTTATGTATTTCTATTTATAATCTTAGCATATACAGTATATGTTGTTTATAAATGAGATGCTCTCAGCTATTAAAGCTTTTGTTTCACTGCTGTTCTCTGCAGTAAAATGTTTTATGATACTAATTAAGCCAGTATGCGAAAGCCAACATGCACTGCTTGCATATTCAAGCTTGAAATTAATTTGTTTAATCCTTTATCCCACAGAACACAACTGCATTTATAGCTGAACCCTTTCTAAAATAAATGTGTTCTGCTTTCTTCTGAATTTCCACAATGGGCATTGGCAAGCTAACTCAAAGTTTGTTCGTATATTTTATATTCGAGCTTTATTCCTTTTTTTCCTTTTTTTTTCGCATGCAGCTATGGCATGAGATACATTTCTAAGGTTCTGAAGGATACGCTCCATGAGAAATTCCCTGATGCTTCTGAAGATGATCTGCTAAAGGTCAGATATGAAATATTTTAATAAGAGTCGCTCTCATCGTGTTGCCATAAAAGAACCAGCCATAAAAGAACCAGTTGATCTTTGTACAGAATGTTGTGTTCATGTTAGAAATCGCCCACATCTCAGCTGCAGAGTTGTTCTCTCCTCTCCATTTTGAAACAGATTGTGGGGAACCTGCTTTATTATCGGTACATGAACCCGGCAATAGTGGCTCCAGATGGCTTCGACATAATAGACATGACGGCCGGAGGGCAGCTGCATTCAGACCAGCGCAGAAACCTAGGCTCTGTGGCTAAGATGCTGCAACACGCGGCCGCCAACAAGCTGTTTGAAGACGGCAGCGACCACCTCACACCCATTAACAGCTACATCTCTTCCACCTATCAGAACTTCAGGTTAGGAGACGTTATCCTGAGGTTTTAGATGACGTTTGTCTTGAGTTTTATCATTTAAAAATGACAATAGTAAGAAAGAACAGCTTAGAGATGAGTAAGAATCAGCTGACCAATCAATTAAAGGTCAAGTGCATTTATTTAGCACATTATCATTCAATATGTTTTACAGAATAAAAAAGAAAATAGAATAAAGTAACACAGGTCAACAATTTTTTTGTAATCATCAGAAACCACAACACACTTTTCTAAATCAGGTTTTCATGCTGATTTCAGATCTGCTTTCATGTTTTTTTCAGTCACAACGACTTTTTGAATTTTGAGTAATATTAGATTTGCAATAGACTTGCATGCAATTTTTATTAAACTGCAGACACCAGTCAAGAACTGTTTCAATCTTTTTAGTCTTGAAGTCAGACAGGTGACACTGTGGTATCAGTCAGCTACCACTGTTTCTTCAAAAACACTCAGCATATGATTATTATATGATCATTACACCATTACAACTATATCATGCAATATAGAACTAGCTTCATCACAAACACTGTATGAGCAGGAAAAACTAAACACAGATCTGAAATCAGCATGAAAAACACTACAAAACCCATAGAAACTTATCTCTGATGATTTTGACCTGTGTAATTGAAAAAATAAAAGAATACTTACAATTGATATTGCAGAGAAGGTGGAGGAAGATAGTGTGGTTTTAAGCACCATAGAATTTTCAATTCTTTATGTATTTTAAAATGTGGCTCCAGCCCATGCAGTCATTAATGGAAACTAAGCTGCAAAAAGAACCCATTTTAAAATCATTACGTTTAGGTTACAACACATCTCATTAACGATAGACTACCCATTGAGCTCATACCAGTTTAGCCGAGCATTCAAAGCAAAGCATGCTTTTAAGCAAAACTACTGAAGCACTGTGCCTTCCAAAAGATACAGAACAACAGTGTTCATTTCCATGTCGTGTATCAGTCTTCAAACTACAATTATTTTTAATAATCATTTTTAACAGCCTGCTGTTGAATTATTACAGGCCAGTGTTCCTTACCCAGGTTAAGACCAAACCTAGATTAAATTGGATTTGCAATGGTTAAACACCATTGGCAGCTTAGTTCAAGACTAGGCTTAATCCATTTTCATACTAAATTGACTTGAGGGGAAGGATTACATATTTTATATGGCAGGATAGCGTGCTGCAGATCCTTTGTACAGCATCCAGTTTGAATTAACTGTATTAGATCATGAAGTCTGAATGTACTGCAGTTTAATAATTCATTGGTTATATCAATGGTACCCAACCCTGGCCCTGGAGAAGCTCTGCTGCGCCAGGAAAAATCAATTGAATTTTTAGAATTCCAGAATGCATTTGCAGTGTCTCAATGCCAGTATTAAGCACTAGCAACTATTTTCAGCTTCGTTAAAAATTGTAAATTGCACCAAGATTATGGCTTTGCTCCAGTAATTTACAGAAAGCTATGCATGAAGCACTTCCTAAAAATTCCTAGGGCATCTTGAATTGACCCAAGGAATGCTGGAAACAGTGCTGGCCAAGGGTTCAGTAAAAGTGGAAAATAAGGTGAAAGGGGAGTACATGCCTTTGTGTTAACCCTCGGAACTCAGAGCTTATTAGTAAAAATCTGATTTTAACCAAAAAAAGGTGTAAAACAGTCTAAAACTGGTGCTTGTTCTCCTACATTAGGGGTGTGGAACTCCAGTCCTGGAGGGCTGTGGTTCAGCACGTTTTGGTGATTTCCCTGCTCAGAAACACGTGGTTCACCTCAGCAGTTAATGATCAGATTTAGTGAATGTGTTTGAGGAGGAGAACCGTCAAACTGTGCTAGACACCGGCCTTCCAGGACTGGAGCTTGACACCCCTGTCCTACACACTTGGCGTTTGCTGAGCTTTAGCTCGCCACGCGGCCCCACATGCACTCTTCCGTCCCCTTCCCCCTCCCCTTCTCTCTTGGCAGATCCACCCTCCCACCCCCAACCTGTGGGCGGAAAGCTTAAATATCTTTTTTCCATGTGTTTCTAAGACCTACAATAAAATAAATGTGTTGTTTTTTTATGCCCATTTGCATGTGACACTGTTTACAATAACTTTGGTACTACGTGAACAGCAAAGCTCAGCATGATGTCTGACACCTCAAGCATCAGCATAGACCGGGGGAACTTCCAAATAAAATGTTGTTCCGTCGTATGACAGCAATTTACCATTTGTTGCACTGCTGGCACAGATCTTGGCCGCTCGTGTTCTAAGTGTTAAAGTGTGGCATCAGCAGAGAGGAGAGGAGTGATGTGTCCATGTGTGTATGGAATTTAAATGAACAGTGATCCCACAGGACACATGCCATACACACTTTTGTCGTTGCTCCCACTGCTGGTGAGTCACTCTTACTGGAAATCACCTGCTCTAGGAATGCTTTTTTCCCACTTTGCCCTGAATATATAGAGATTTTTTTGCACTGAAAATAGCAAAACAGTGCACACACTGATTTGAAGCATGTATTGGTGTTTCCAAGTTTTTTTATTCAGAAATCAAAGCTGAACCGATCCTTTTAGTCAGTTTGCTACAAGAATACAATGCAGATTTTTTTGTTTAGTGCTATTCATTACAGGTCAAGTGTATGAAAAGAAGCCATAATTTCTAAAGCATCAACAAAATATTAGTACTGATGTCTAGTTTATTCAAAGGCCATTTTCTAAAAGGGGATTTGCAGGCAATTGTAATATTCAATATGGCACAATTCTTAACTCTCCTTTCGAACTCTTAGTAATCTATAGTTATTTAAGGCAATACAATATGAGAAGGCATGTGTTAGCAGGTTTACCATGGGTAGGAGGTCACTTTTTTATTACAGTTTATTACAGTTTTTATTACAGTGAGCAGCTTTTAATGAACTAATAATCCACAAGAGGTCGTGCTACAGTGATTTTATCACTGTTAATTGCTTATTGCGTTCAAGAAATGGCAGCAAAACCTAATGTGATTAAATCCACCAAAGCTCATTCAATTATTTCATTTATTATTAGTAATAATCGCAGGAAGCGATTCTGCCCCCAAGCACTGTACTTAATTAACAGTAGTAACATAACAGACAAAGATCATTCCAGGAGCATCTCAATGCAATTAAAGCAGCAGTACAACTCGGGAAAATCAGTTAGTTATACACGATTGTTGCAGACAGTCATCGTGCCATATCTGTGCTGTTTGCAGGGTTTTCCTCCAGGCTGCGTGTGACGTCCCAGCTCCAGAGGAGAAGTTCAACGTGGACGAATATTCCGACATGGTGACGCTCAGCAAACCCGTCATCTACATCTCCATAGAAGAAATCATCAACACTCATTCAGTAAGAGCTACGATGCAGCCGTGGGCCATTCTGCAGCAATGTAAACTGTGGATGCTTCATTCGTAATGCAGCGCCAGAAAAAAAAGAGAGACCACTGCAAAAATGTTCAGTTACTCAGGTTTTATCTTTTATATTGAACTGAACAGCTGTGCCTTAGTTTTTTAGAACTGCCGACAATATTTCTTGTCATTTCCAAATAAAATGACAAAACATCAAAGTAAGAAATAATGCAGTATTTACAGAACTTGAATAATTAAAAGAAAACAAATCTCTTGTTCACTCTTAAACAAAATGGCTATAATTACCTTTGATTAACTTCTAGTAGTGTTTTGCCATCCAACTGGTCTCATTGTGAGAGGAGAGTGTTGATTACAGCAGTGTTTTAGACTTTTCCTCATTAAATAAGATGTGATTCAGGTGATCACTAATCAGTACCTCATAAAGCAGAATGAGGTACTTGTGTAGGAATTGGACTGGAATAGTTGTCATACAGAGATGCTGATTTAAAAATACATTGCAGAGCTGTATGACATTTGATTACTGTATATGATCAATATGCATGGTCTCAAATGAAATTGTGTCTTTGGTGCTATACAGGGAAAGTTTGTGCCGAAAAAAAGATAATGCATTACAGGGAAAATCAGTTAAAATAACATAGATATAAAAAAGTAGAAAGTGGTGAAGAGAAAATTGGTTAAAATTAACATGGATTTCTTAAAAACAAAGTGTTTTCGGTTCTGATGATGGGGATATTTTGTCTATTGTTGCAGCATGAATATCAGGCATGGCTGCAAGTTCCTGATGGTAGGCAGAGGAAAGTATAATGCATTAAATTTGTTTGTCACAAGTTTTAAGTTTGAATTTGAGAGGTTTCAACTGGTAACTTCCCATTCATGAACGCACCGCATCATCTTTACATCACGATCCATAATTCACAAAAGACTAAGCATTGTGCAAGCAGCTGTTCCACCCTAATCCCAAAACTGGGATTTGATTGTATGTATTTATGTCCATGTACATGTTTATATTGGCTCTGTTATAAGACCAGGTCTTGGCTTCTGGTCTTCCCCCTTTCTTGTTTTTCAAAATGTTTCTTCCATTTAATGTAGGTGCTCCTTGGAAATAAATTGTTGTCTTCAAGAGCATCTACTGACTTCCTTCGTTCAGGCACTTGCGAGCCTAAGGTTAGTAGATGGAAATCTAATCATGCATGTTGTTTAAAAAATGATTATTCCTTCAGCACAAAAAGCATTTATAACCTCTGTTTAGTTTGGCTGATGCTCAGCTCATGTTGCCAATAGTTGTCCTGGATCTGTAAAACCAAACATTCTCAGGACAAGAAATTGTTATAAAAATGACCATGAACTTTGATTTCTGTGAATTAAACAGAATGTCACTCGAGGCTGTTTTACGAAGTTGGTATCAAAAGATAAGAAATACATTATGAATGGATTTGAAACACACCCAAAACAAGAAAATATTATTTGTTTGGATATTTTACACTCATTCTCCAAATTTGTTCAGTCAGCCCATACACTATATGGACAAAAGTAATGGGACCCCTGACCATTACACCAACAGTGACTTCAATGACATTGTATTCAAATACAAACACTTTAATATGGAGTTGGTCGCCCCTTATAACAGCTTCTACTCTTCTTGAAAGGATTTCCACAATATATTTGTGGATTTTCTGTGGATATTTGTGCTCCTTTCATTCTGTAGAGCATTTATGAGGTCAGACACTGATGTTGGACAAGAAGATCTGGCTCTCAATCTCTGTTCCAGTTCATCCCAAAGGTGTTGGATGGGGTTGAGGTCAGGACTCTGTGGGGACCAGTTAAGTTCTTCCAGACCAAACTCATCCCACCATGAAGCATTAAGCCAACACTTCACTGGAAGTAAGGGGCCTAGCCCGAACCCTGAAAAAAGTCCCAATACAGTGTATATGGAGTTATTTGTATTTGCACTTCAGCTGTAAGTCTAATGTTTCTACCAAGTACTGAAAACATATACTCCTCCAAAAAGCACCATGCTCTTTATGCCTAACCTGTCATACACTTGTCTTAAACCATTATAATCAAAATTGACCTTTTTATGTATATTGTCTCTCAATATAATGTATATTGTAGGGCTGTCATGTTTGCCATAGTTAACTCGCGATTAATCGCACCTTTAAGTCTGTACTAAATATACTGTTTATAATACTCTTAT
>JBBPDC010000039.1:8897790-8916975 GCA_037974485.1 Hemigrammopetersius urotaenia | reverse complement strand
CTCATTAAATAAGATGTGATTCAGGTGATCACTAATCAGTACCTCATAAAGCAGAATGAGGTGCTTGTGTAGGAATTGAACAGACACTAGAATGGAATAGATGTCATACTCATAGAGTTGCTGATTTTAAAATAAACTTATTTTTTACAGAGCTGTATGAGTGAATGGTAAATGTGAATGGTTTGCTTTGAATTTCAGTGGAGACTCATTACTGTCATTACTATGTAACCGTCAGCAATATGGAGCTAAAGACTTTATGAAGGGCTTTGACTCAGTGTGTGAGTCAGTTTGCTGCAGATCTACCAGCAGATTTGTCTGTGTGTGAAGAAGTGACCTAATGTCCTCGTGCTTGTTTTCAGTCTAGCTAGTAAGAGTGATTCATTGACCCTGCCAGCTTCCAATTTGGTGCTTTGGTACTTTCATTTTTTACTCGTCCAGTTAAGTCTTTTTCCCAGATGCTTGTTAGATCTCTGTCCTTGGGTTTATTCTAGCAGATGTCCTTGTTGTATTTCAGAATTAAATACAGTAAGGACAGTTTCTCCCAAAACTGCTGTTATTAAGCCAAGGTGTTACACTATATGCACAAAAGAATTGGGACCCATAACCATTACACCAAAAGGGATTTTAATGAAAGTTGATATTAAGTTGACATTAATATGAAGTATAGACAGCTATAACAGCTTCCGCTCTTCTTGGACTTTGTACAAGATTTTGGAGTTTCTGTAGGAATCTGTGCCCATTTATTCTGTAGAGCATTTATGAGGTCAGACACTGATGTTGGATGAGAAGGTCTGTTTCACAATCTCTGTTCCAGTTCATCCCAAAAGTGGTGGATGGGGTTGAGGTCAGCACTCTGTGTGGGTCAGTAAAGTTCTTCCACACCGAACTCAAACCATGTTTTTATGGAGTTCGCTTTGTGCACTGGGGCACAGTCAAGCTGTAATAGAAAAGGTTCTTCCCCAAACTGTGTCCACAAAGTTGGAAGGATGGCATTGTCCAAAATGTCTTGGTCTGCTGAAGCATTAAGATTGTCCTTCACTGGAAGGAAGGGGCCTAACCCAACCCTTGTTTTTGTCCAGATAGTGGAGGAAGCTCAGCTGGTTAGCATCATGCAAACTTAAAACATCACATATTAACGTCAAACTTCAGTGAGTTGTCTTCCTGTCTATCTGGAAAAATGGACGAAAGCAAAATGTAGGTTTTAAAGTGGATTTAGCGTTACAGTCTGCTTTCGTATATTGTTCTGTCACACAGGGTCACTGTGTGGTATAATATTGTAATTTTGTGATGACATGTAGTAACAACCTTATTACAATATATACTATACCTGACATTGCTGCTTTGAATTAGATTTCCAAGGAGAAATACGATGCTAATTTCATGTTAAACATTAATGATATTCTGTTAATAGAGCTTCAGAAGTGATAGTAGAGCAAATGATGGGAAAACAGTGTTGGACTGCTGAACATGCCTTATCCCAGGAGCTGCAGAGAGCTGCATTTGCATCATCCAGACTGGAAGGCAGATTGTATAACAACACCCTGATGTCTTGGAAATGGTGAACAGTGAACAATTTTCCTCCCCGGTCCACATGCTGAATACATCGGCCACCTTAGCAACCAAACACAGCCAAAGACAAGACTGCTGCGCTACAGAAAGCACAGGGAGAGTGAATATATAGTGACTGCATGTTTTTGCAAGAACAGAATGCATTTAAATCACAGAGTTCCCTCTGCAGTTTTTCGAAAGACTATCTTATAGCCAGTAGCAGGTTTTACATCCTTTAATGTGATATTTGCTGGAGCTTGAAATAATAAAAAGGGGAAAATTCGAATACATACTAGATATTTCCCGCTGTCCCTAAATGTAGTCCATTAGTTTGGTTCTGAAGTGAGGTTTTACTGGTGTTGTGTTGTTTGCTTCATTAGTTTTGCAATAAAGGCTAATTTACCCACAATATATAGATAAAAGTGTTGGGACGCCTAACCATTACACCAACAGGGACTAATGGCACTGCATTCAAATATATAGACTTTAATATGAACTTGGTCCCCCTTTTGCAGCAATAACAGCTTCCACTCTTCTTGGATTTTGGAGTTTCTGTGAGAATTTGTTTTCATTCATTCTGTAGAGCGTTGATGAGGTCAGACACTGATGTTGGACGAGGTCTAAATAATCTCTGTTCCGGTTCATCCCAAATGTGTTGGATGTGGTTGAGGTCAGGGCTCTGTGGGACCACTCAAGTTCTTCCACACCAAACTCATCCAGGCATGTCTTTATGGAGCTTGCTTTGTGCACTGGGACACAGTCATGCTGGAATAGAAAAGGTTCTTCCCCAAACTGTGTCCACAAAGTTTGTCCAATGTGTCTTGGTATACTGAAGCATTGAGATTGTTCTTCACTGGAAGAAAGGGGCCTAGCCCAAACCCAGTGTTTCTCATGCTTTTGGTCATATAGTGTAGCAAGTAATCAAAGCTTAAAATCACCAGTTAGCTTTGTGCTAGCATTCTGCTGTGACCCTGGCAAGGTGCTTAATACATTTAATAAATTTGCTTATGTGGTTCTTGACGCTGTCTAAAATTCTCTTGACTGTTAAAATGAACAGTGTATGTTATGCTTTTTTGTCTGGTATTTTTCCAGGTTTATTGACAACAGCACTTTAGTTCAAAACTAAAGATACTTCATGACCCCAAACACATCTTGGCTGATGCGTATGATAACAGTAATAACACAAACTCCCAGCACCAGCCTGCTGCGTTTTCATGTGCCACACTCCTCCCACCTTGAAACTCAAGTCTTATTAGTAGATTATGCACAAAATGGATAGTGTCTTCATTTTGCTTTATTCAGTTTTTTCGATCAAAATGATTATTTTATTTTGTTTATTCTATTGCTTTCTATGCTCTTAGTTCTAAGTCTTGTATGGTTTGTGATGTCGCCACTTGTAAAAGAGATCTGCAATCTCAATGGGACCTTTCCTGGTTAAACAATTGAAAAATAAAATTTATTGAATCGTTAATTGTGCACTGAATCACAGTGTGGGCAGAATGGATCCTTTCACGCGTACTTATAACTCGGCCAACTTAGCACACGAGTCTCAAGAGTAAAGTGTCCATGGTGTCTCTGTCAGTTTGCACGTGGGTGGAGATTTATGGCCCGGGTCAGAGAGAGCCCCTTTTCTTCCCTGCTGTTTTTCTGGAGGTGTTTTTAAGCTGTGGGGAAAAGAGGGTGGAGTGGCCTGGCGTCCCAGCAGGACTCCACGAAGTGCTGAAACCTCGGCTTTGTGTTGGCTCTCCTCCATGCTCTTCCCCACTGTTAGCAGAGATAACGGCCTTTCAGCACTCGCTGTCACTGTCCAGCGCCAAATCTGTTTTCGGTCGTCTTCGGGAAAACAATAAGTAAGAACATGCTCCATGATCTCTGACATTGTTGTGGAGACACCACAGCGCTCTGGTAGCTGTGGGAATGCTGGTTCAAGGGGTTAAGGTTAATGGTGGCAATGTTGCTCAGTCAGAGGGTTCATGGTTCAGACATTATGTTTCTTTATAATATAATTCTTCATAATAACCCTGCAGCACTGGTGTAGAGCGAGTGACTACTGTATATAAACACATTCATGACATCGCTTGGAAAGCTGGCTGACGTTTTGAGCTTGCTGAATTTGAGACAAACCACAAAGGCATCCAGTTCTGATCCTTTCCTGCTTGTGCACAACTGATTTAATGCGGCATTGGATTACCATATATATACTTTGTTATGCTTCTTGTTTGTGTTTGTCCAACAGCTTGTGCTAGAACATAAGGAAGCCATAGCCCCAGATCACAGTGATCTTCTGCATGAGCTTCTGGAAGACTTGGGCGATGTTCCTGACATGGAGTCGTTGCTCGGTAAAATATGTGTACTACTGTTTTCAGTGCAGAGGACTAAAAGTAGTTACTGACCTCATTAAGCCTCTGATAACAAGTTGTATAGTCTATAGTGGTGAACTGGTGATGCAGAACTGTTCCTATATGTAGGAGAAGGTGCCGTGGATCCAAACGACCCCAACAAAGAAAACGCGCTCAATCATTTGGCCAAAACAGAGGTCTCCCTCACACTCACCAACAAGTTTGAGCTGCTGGATGGAGATGACAAGGACATAAAGGGGCTGATGATGAAGTAAGTTACATCAAAGTTATACCAAACTAACTACTTAATATAAATGTATGTTGTCTTTTGTTTTGACAGTAAGAGTGACTATTTTCTTATCATGTCCAAATAAAGGTCTTTAAAGTACACTTTCACACTCACAGACATTTATAGACACTCTTTATTTCCTTTTCCACTATCTGTCCCATACCACAGTAGGAAGTGATGCACAAACTGTTATCTCTTCCGTTGTTGAAATGGGCCTATTCTTGCTCAGCACTGTTCCTAGAAATGACACAAAATGTCCATTTGCTGTTACCAGAAATGTCCATGTCATTGGCATTAGGATGGAAACATCTATATATGTCCATATATGATGCAGGCCAAGGTATAGAGGTTCTGATGGAGCTTGTGGATATGAGAGATACTGACTGCATGTTCTGATATCGGGACCAACCTCTAGCTTTTATTGAGTTAATTCAGCAAATACAATATATAAGTCCATCACTATGAAACAGTAAAACAAATATGTATTTATAAGAGTGAAGAATGGAAATGTAAATGTAAAGCAAATTCAACTGGTATGTTTAGAGAAACAACAAATAAACAGTTTCCCTTGACCCGATCATTTGCCATTACCCTTGTCTCATATGGCTGGGAGATCAACCCCAGCTGCATGTCGTCTCTCTGGTCATTGCACTGCTTTTTGTTCAGAGGGCCCAGGCTCTCTGGGGAGGAAGCAGGAAGAGTGAGTCAGGCTCGATTTCTCCCTGGTGCAGACAGAGCAGGCGCTGTGGCGTCAGAGCTCATTGTCTAAGTGCTAACATACTGCTCCGTTTCCTCCCTTCACACACACACACAGTTTTTTTTTTTTTTACTTTACCCAAAAAAAAGTGAATGTTCGTGCTTACGTTCATATAACACTACCAAATTGTTGATATTTAGCTCATTAAAAGAGTTTTGACTAATTCTGACACTCAGGGTTATTGTTGATTCTAAGGGTTCTTGTTTTTTTTTTTTAACAAGAACACATTTCTAATCCTAAGTCATACAAAATCAAGCCTCATTGGTCACACTGGACAACACAACAGGCAGCTTTACACTATTCAGTTATTATGTGAATATGTAATCATGAAGGAACCAACAATGTAGAGTTTTAGCAGCAATGCTGCAGAGCCTTGCTGCTTTAGCACTCAAAACCGGCAATTATGCTTAATGTTGTAATGATGGCGTCTGACTGCAGTGTTCCCTGTGTTTTCTGTTACTTCAAAGGACAAAGAAGTTGGTCGTAGATGTGGTGAGAATCCAACCAGGAGACACACTGAATGATATCCTCGAAACTCCAGCTACTGGCCTGCAGGTAATATTTGAAATATCTTTCCAAGTTGCTTATACTGGAATGTCTTCATAAACACAGAGTGAAATAATGAAACATGCCCCAAATACTAAGTATACTGGTCCTCTCAGGCCTGTAGTCAATCCTTCACTTTTGTTAAGGTGGATACTTTATTGAGTACTTGAATACTTAGTAGAATTGGTTCTGAACTGATTCTGCTTTAGTTATCTTTCAGATGTTTTGAACAATGTGATTTTGTAAATTTTTCAAATATTAGCATAGTTCCAATGTCAAAACATCCATTATTATTCTATGTAGTTTGCATGTGTTCAGATTTCAGATTGGTTGATCAGGGGCAGAGTATTGATTATTTATAAAGCGTTTTTGTGCTCATGCTGCCTCTGTAATGTATGGGGAAAGAGAGCGGATGGTCGAGTCGCCTTAAAAATATGTAACGGAGAGAGAGTCTGTGATATAATGGCTAAGTGGCCGAACAGGAACAAAACACAAAGAAATACATCAATGTAAACTCACAGCTGACTCATAAACATAACGACTGCGATCAAATCTTGTCCTGCATCTTGCAGGAGTCAGAGCATGCTAAGCTGGTGGAGCGCCGGGCGGCGCAGGATGCTACGGCTCCAGAGGGCCTGAAGAGCAGCCAGGCCGTGCTGGAGGACAGGCAGCTGCCTTTGGAGCAGAAGAAGCGCAAGATCCTCAGGAATCTTCGCACTCTGGAACAAGCTGGAATGGTCAGCTCCAGCAACAAGTACCAGGAGCTGATCAACGATATCTCCAAGGTAAATCAGCACTACACATGACCACTGGAACCATGTTTCTAACTGCTCGGACCGCTGACCTTGGATTTTTTTAAACCAATAGATTTTATCACCCCATACTTTATACTGCAGCATTGCCTTCTTCATTCTGGTCACAAAAGGTTTTAAAACATTTGCTATTGCAGATTTAAGAAGGTAAAACCATATATTCCCATTCAGAATTATTATAGGTTATTTAAGTAAGAAAAAAATGAGACGTCGAACTAATTGCCATGGAATTTAGAATAACTAATGTGGAATAAGTTCTAAGGCCTTGTTGTAAAATGTAATTCATCAGTTTTGGCTTTGTCCTGTCTTGGATATATCACGTTAAAGGCAATTTACAACCATCCGTTTCTGAACACATCAGTACCTTAAATACCTTTAAGCAAGAGAATTATCATAACTCGCCTTTCTGTGTTGAACGACAGGACATTCGCTACCAGAGACGCTATAGACAGAGGAGGAAAGCAGAACTGGTGAAGCTCCAGCAGACTCTGAATGCCCTCAACTCCAAGGCAGCTTTCTACCAGGACCAGATCAACTATTACGACACTTACATCAAAACCTGCCTTGACAACTTGAATAGAAAGTGAGTGGCCAACATGAGGACTTGATTGATTGCTTCGTTCAATGATTACAGTGATTGCTTCCACAGTCACACTATTGTTCTTAAGTTTTATTTTTATTATCATTCATTTTATAGCTGGAATTTGGTGCCTCTTCTCCTATGATTTTTGATATATGCTCATGGTTCCAACATGAAAACTTCTGTTAATATCCCCTCCAATATGCGTGTACACAGCTAAGCAATCAGATGATCAGGGGCTGTAGATTTTTGTGGTAGAGTCCCCTCTAGTAAATGGGGAGGGATAGCGGACAGTCAAGTCTCTTTCAAAACGTGGGTCAGTAAAATCACGCTAAAGGAGGTTGGAAAGGCAAAAAAGTTGAGAAACAAACATGGAAAATCACAGCAGACTCATAAACTGACCTCAAGACACTAAAGCTAAGGTCGGGTTTAAAAAGATGATGCATTACTGTTTGTTGTGGTGCAGTGGTAAGGTGCTGGCCTCCGAATCAAGAGTGCAGTTTGAATCCCTGGGAGAAGACTTCTTTTCTTCCCTAGAAAACCGATGTTTTAGTGTTTTGATAGCAACCACGCAATCACACTTCGCATATTCTCATAGAAATGCATCTCACCTTGAAATCACTTGGTTTCAGGGCTTCTTATAGATACAACTGGCTGAGAGAATTCTACCTGTGATATGAGGTCCAGTCCTAATGATGCTATAGCTAGTTGTGGTTTACCCTATTAGCCCAATTAACTCGGTTGATTCCTATTTTGTCTTTGCTTATTGTCTCCTGTTGATCTGCTCTGCATCATACATGGTCTGCCAGCTTACATACACTGAACGGAGAGAGTTGGATCTTTTACGAATGTGTTCCTTGTGATGTTCTGGGATGCAGTGACCAGCCTTTCATACTTCAGAGAGTGCGAGAGGTTCCTTTTAGATTTGATAGAGTGCATTGTGACAGTGGTTGGGCAGTATAGAACAAACCAAGATAAATGATTATAAATTGCTCATTCAAGATCACAAGGCTGTCATTTAACATGTGCTTTGTTTTTTTTCACAGGAATGCTCGCAGATCGATCAAACTCGACAAAAAGGGAGAAGAGAAGGGAAGTAAGAAGTCCAAGCAGCAGTCCTTGAAGTACACAGCCGCCAGGTTGCATGAGAAAGGCGTCATTCTGGAGATTGAAGGCCTTCAGACCAATCAGTGAGTTTCTAGCACATTTTGGGGTGAAGATGCGTTCTACTGCGATGTTGTTGCCTGGGCGTGGAGTTTAAATAAAGCTCAGAGAACGGTTTTAGGCACTGCAGACTTTTAATTCTGTACAGTCTATAAGGAAAATCCCAGGAGGTCTCCAGTTCCAACTCTTGTTTGATGTAGGCAGACAGAAGACCAGCTAGTGCCTCGATAACACTTATTATCTGACCAACTCAGGATCAGTTTCACCAAGCCTGTATCAAGCTGAGAGCATTACAAAGAGGACATCCTAGACTGATCCCAGAATAGCACGAGCAGCAGTTCCTCACGTATTCACTTTGATGTGAGTGGAGTGCTGTTTCAGCAGTTTGGGTGCGAGCGGAGGGAAGGTAGCTCATTACCAGCAGTTAGCCATCCTGTTTTGGTCTTTCTACTCCAGGCCAACGGCAGGCAACCTCTAGGCAACTGTCCAAGCACAGACAGCCTCACATGTGGAGCGCAGATAAGGAGACTTGACGTACTAAAGTGGAAATGGAAGGAAAGGATCTAAATATGACCTCGTAACATTATCTTTCACGACCATGTACGAAGGCCTGTATTGTCAGTTAACAAGCAGAAGAGACTTTAAATGGCATTTTTATGACTGGCTCATTAATAATGGATGTTCGTCCATCAATTTAGATTTTTAATAGCTGACAAAAGCCAATCGCATGTATCTAAGCAGTTGAGGCAGAGCTGAAATCTGGTTTTCCCCCGGCATGAACATTCTTGTCAAAACCCTCCATTCTTTTTACATGACAATTCCTGGATATTACTTTGCCCCAGTTATCTCTATGCACGACCGTTTTTTTGGTTTCCAGGTTGAAGAATGTCATGTTTGATATCTGCCCCTGTGAAGAAGTCGGAGACTTTGAGATAAAGGCCAAGTTTATGGGAGTCGAGATGGAGAAAGTCCAACTGCATTTCCAGGTAAATCTCCATCTGTGCCATCAGTATTTTGTCATTTCCTGTCCGATAGATCTAAAAATTGCTTTGGTTTCGAAAAAGGAAGCGTCAAAATGACTTTTCGTGAAAGATCTGAAATATGCGGGAAAGCAACGGGATGCTACAGAACTCACTGACGCCTTTTCCCCCTGTTTTCACCTCCAGGACCTTCTCCAGCTCCAGTATGAAGGAGTCGCTGTCATGAAAATGTTCGACAAGGCCAAAGTCAATGTCAACCTCCTGATTTTCCTGCTGAACAAGAAGTTTTATGGAAAGTGACGTTTGGAACAGAGGATTTTCTCGGAAGACAAGCACATGTGGCAGCATAAACTAACTGCGGTTAAAAAGCGTTTTTTAAAAATGGGATGACGTCAAAAATGCACAATGAGGATGGAGTGTGCCTTCAGGTTAAGATGCTTTTGTAAAAGGAATATAAAACTGGAAATTCTGGGACAATTTTTTATGGCATTGGGTATTTAATCATGATGGATGTAAGCATATCGATTCAGTTCATATTAATATTAAGGCTGTACAGACATAACATAAATAACAATTAGTGCTAAAGCTAAAATACACTGGTGTTGATCAGAACTGTAAAGAAATTGTACCAAAAGTTCCAGCACAACTTTTCCAATGAAATGCTACTGTTGACAAGTTTTATGCTTTTATGCTTTTTTCCACACAATAATTGTACATGAATTATATTTTTAAATGTTATTATAATTGAACTATATATTTTCTATTTAGGTAGTCCTATATGTGAAACACTGTTTTGTGTCACTGTAATTAAAAAAAAAGCAGAGAATACGGGAAACGTTTTAAAATGAATTTCAAAGCACTACTGCCGCCTGCTTCTAAAAGATTAATGAGAAAGCCAAAAAGAAAAAAAGCCACAGACAAATATTCAACTAGTGCCTTCCATTCATAAGTGATGAGGCTGTGTGCATCTTCTAAATGATCTAATATGGAGCCGTTGGTGGAGCTTTCAGAAAGATGTACTGGCTCTGTAACAATGTTGTCGATCTGAAATAAATAAATCATATCACCAAAATGTCTTGTTTCCTGCAAATGGATGCTTGTACTGCCAAAATAATTTATGTTGTCTAAATTGTGTATAATGTAAGTTATAATTTAAGTTATGCGGATAATTGATGAGTATATTTACAGAAATGTGCAGTTTATAAAATATTAGCTTTGTATTTATATAAAATGAAGCAATCCAATAAGAAATCCAATAATTAAATGTAGGGATTATTTTCAGCACAAGAGAAGGATATAATATATATATTATTAATATGTGTATATATTTATTGATTTATTTATATGGAAGTTACTATACGAAGTGGAGACTACATATTAAAGTATGTGTTTGAATGCAATGTCTTTAAAGTTGGTGTAATGGTCAGGTGTCCCAATACTATTGTCCTCATATATATTCTGTCCTGAGTTATTGCTGAGTTACACGTGTGGGCGTTTACCATAACCAAAATCCCCCAAAACTGAGGGAGGGCGTCCTTCCCTCGAAGCGTCTCCTGCTCTGAGAGAAGCATGAGTGTCTGGGACCGTGTATGTTGTGAGACTCCAGCTCTTCAGGAGAGGCTGCGTGTTGTCCAGGCGTTTTACTGGTTCCCTTGACTTCAGCAGACCTGTTTCTGAGTGTGGAGACTTCACCATGGCCGTGACTGGGGGGAGTTTAGTCGCGGTGGTCTTGCTGGCTTTGGGCGCTTCAGCAGCTGTGATGCCGGGTAACGGTGAGTTACAGCCACTACAGCAGTACTGAACACTGTTTATACAGGAACATCCTTAACAGCCTTAAACTGAACTTTGTATTGTTTTCTGAAGCACTGAAGTGTGTTCCTGAAGTCTAATTTCTCCATCATAAAATTCACATTTAGTGAGAAACTATATAAATTTAGGACATGTGATTTAAACACATTGTCCCAAAACATTATAATAGTTGTGAGGCTATAGCAATAGTATAATGACATAGTAATAGTATATAGTATAATATAATAACTGTATAGGGTTTTTATGACCCTGTAATATTGCGTTTAACATCGAGTTAATTTTTCCCCACTCACACACTTTTTCAGACACCCGGAGCATCGTGAGGACCTTCTCTGGCTTCTTCCTGACGGTCACGGACGAGCCCTTCGACTATCTAGACGTGCAGGAAGGCAGTGGATCAGGACTGGGCTCAGAACGGGAGCAACGCCCCTCGGTGGTCAAAGCTGGTTACTACATCTCCAAAGAGGCCTCACTATTTCTCAAAGGCCGCTTGGCCACCATGTTTGTCCCTACAGTCTACACTCTGGTCTTCCTCACCAGCGTGCCTCTCAACCTGCTGGCCCTGGTCATGTTTGTGCGCCGCATGCGCCCCAAGAAGCCCGCCTCCATTTACATGATGAACCTTGCGTGCGCCGACCTCTTCTTCGCGCTCCTTTTGCCTTTCCGTATCTCCTACCACTACGGAGGCCATAACTGGCAGTATGGCGAAGGGCTGTGCCGCCTGGTAACCGCCGCCTTCTACTGCAATATGTACTGCTCGGTGCTGCTGGTGACGGCCATCAGCGTGGACCGCTTGGTGGCTGTGGTGTATCCGACGGACTCCCTGGTTTGGCGCTCGCCCCGCAACGCCTGGGCCTCTTGTGCTGCTGCCTGGCTGTTCTCGGTGGCTGGTGTCTTCCCCTTGCTGCTGTCACAGCAAACCCTGCCCGTGGCCAGCCTGGACATCACCACGTGTCACGACGTGCTGGACGTGAGCAAGCTCCGTTCCTACTACGTCTATTTCTTCCCCATCTACTGCGCCCTCTTCTTCTTCATCCCTTTCATCCTCAGCGCCACATGCTACTACAAGATCATCAGGACCCTCTGCGCCGTGGGCAACAGGCCCAAGCGGAACAGGGCGGTGTTCATGGCAGCCACAGTGCTTGTCGTCTTCGCTGTGTGCTTCACGCCAGCTAACGTGATCCTGGTCACGCACTCTGTGCACGCGGCTCGAGGGCAAAGTGACTCCTCGTACGTCGCCTACCTGCTGGCCATGTGCGCAGGGAGCGCCAGCTGCAGCCTCGACCCCCTGCTCTATTACTTCGGCTCGTCGCACTGCCACAAGCTGGCGCTCGACTTCATCACGGGGAGGAGCAGGAGCAGGAGGAGCACGGCGGAGGGGACAGACAGCTCGCAGTCCACCAGGTCCAGCAACCTGGACACTTTCAAAAGCAGCCTGAGAGGGCATTACAGCAAGCTCATGGTTGAGCTGAGCTGAGTTGAGTTGAGGTCCGTTGAGCAGTATTCCCACTTAAAGGAAGAGTTTTGGCAAAACATCAAATTTATAGTTATCCATTTACACCCAGATATATCTGATCAGCCAAGACATGTTTGGGGTTTTTGGATTTTTATTTTTTTTTTAGTTTAGAACCGGAGCTGCAAGGCGAACGTTGCTAACAAACGCTAGAGGTCAAACGTTTCTATATATACATCCATAAAACTTCTCAAACCACATTCATCTCTTCTTTACGGTGCCGCAGAATTCTCACTGTGGTATGAGAAACACCGTTAAAAAAATGAACATAAAAGCAAGTGCTACAACTTTTTAGACAGGAATCAGTTTCTGTGGCGAAGACCATCATAAATCCAGAGGAATCTGACCGGTCAGCTTTAAGACTGAATGCTAGTTTGAAAGTGTTGAAAAGGTGTATTTATGGAAAGGATTTGGGTGAGAAATTCAAAATTGTCTACATTAAATCAAGATTTTTGGACAAACTGTTCCTTTAAAGTAATGCTGTTGAGTAAGAATTCTCAAACACCTGTTTATGTGGTTTCTGACAATGTGTGGCGTGGACAAAAATGGACACAATTCCAAACACACATCATGCTGCTACTACTGCTTTTAGCTATACAGATGACAGTATATCAGAAACCTCACAAGCAAGTGTATATCAGATTCCGTTTGAGACAAGTATGCGGACTTGAGCATTTTTAGTTCGCTGCATTAACCTTGTAGCTCCAGCAAAAAACTAAAGAAGTAAAGGTTAGCAAATATGTCTTGACTGACCGACTACTTTTGCCACAAGAGGAGTCTTGTGTAAATCATGTATAAATTAGATTTTTTTTTGCCAAATTAATGCTTTGATGTGCGTTGAAGTGTAAAACCTACAGACTGGTAGACCACTCCTTCTTTGAGTCAATAAAGCTTTGTATTCTTTACATCCATTTTGATGATACGGCATACTTGTACAGCATTCATTCTAGTATGAATTCGAGTCAAATAATCTCACTTATCCTGCAGTTATTGCATGCTTGCATAATGGACATGATGCACTACTCATGCTACTAAACAGGGCCAGCAGGCTGGGCCAAGGATTATGAATGGAGTCGCCTATATCCTCTACAATGGACATTGAGTGTTACTTGTGTTGCTGTGTATATGCACTATGTAAACAGAAAGACTTCTGAATAAGTATTTGTGTGTGTTTATCAAGCCTTTGAGTGTTTTTCTTTTTTTCTTTTTTCGGATCTAACACACCCGATCCAACTAACCAGCTATGCTTTTTTGTTGAACTGGGGATGCTAAGAGTAAGAAAACATATTAAACGTGGTGGGACAGGGAGTGGGATCTACTATATTATGTAAACAAAAAATAAACGTACGTTTGAATGTTGAAATAAAATGTTCAAAACTGCAACATGCAAAAGTGCACCAGCATATACAATAATCAGAAACGACCTTTAAAAAACACTGAAAATGAACTTTATAGCAATATTCCTTTCTGCGTCAATGTCCAAGTCAGTACAATCCATGTAGGAAAAAAATCTTATATGCAAACAGCCGTCCAGCTATGATGTTTCCAGCCAAGGTAACTTTATACATTTCATCGAGTAAGAGGATGTACATTAAGTCAAACTGAGAACTCGTCCTTTCCTCGCCACGCTGTTTCGAGTCCATTTTCATAACAGGTTGCCCCAACCATAGCATGATGAAGATTAATGAAGATTAACATTGTGTGCAATACCAAGACATATGGACCAAGACTATCAAACAGCATGAGGGATCTAGCAGGAGCTCCAAAGGTGAAACCATGGGGTTACTTGTCCTTGTTCACGCTCACATCTTGAGCAAGAGTTATATTTATACATGTATATACGCTTACATTTCGATTTCCTCTTCATGGATTGCCCACGTTTGTTGACAGTTTGCTCAGATTTGGTCTTAGATGAAGTGGGAGTGAAAGCCACAGCTGGACAAGGGTAACGAGTAAATATTGCACCCCACATAAACTCCTACGAGGAACACAGCGGTCTCCCACGAGCATTCCAGTGCCTTCAGCCTCTCAAACACTCATCGTCATGTTTGGAGAATACTAAAGGGGAGAAAACAAGAGAAAAAAGCAAGTAGGAAAATGACATGAGAAAGAGGAGTATCTGTCAACAAAACATCATCTCACCAAAACAGTAATTTTATAGAAGGAAAGTGTCTGAACTTTACGTTTCTGTCTGTCTATTCATCTTGAGATATTCACACAATGTGAAAAAAGGCAGCTGGAGTTGGCAAACTGTGCAAAAAACGTAATTAAAGGTAGTTTTGATGGGAATGCCTAGACAATCACCTTTTATTAAGAACAGTAGTACATTGAAGGTGATCATTTATAACAAAGACAAGCATGAAAATACCAAATATGCAGGCTAGGAAAACCAGTCTAGGCAGTAGTGTTTCAGGTGGTTGCTAGGGTGTTGCTTGGTTGCTATGGTGTCGCTGATTGCTAGGGGGATCTGTGTTAATGTATCAAAAAGAGTGTGATGAGTTAGTGGACAAAAAACTGACAGAAAAGGGAATTAGAAGAAGATGAATGAAAAAAATGGTAGCTATAGTGTTTGTCATTGCTAATAAAAATATATACATACAGCTAGAAGCGACTAAAATAAAAATCAACCCAAATTAATAAAATTGTCCCAATTCAACTACAAATCTGAATGATTATCCAGAAAAACAAAACAAGAACTGAAAACTAAAATCAAGATAGACTGGTTGAATAAGGGCGGTTAGAGAATTAGAAAATGGTCACATGACACGGGACCTCTAATGCATTCTGCTGTAAGACTGGAGTTAAAAGTAGATTTTCCCAGTTAAGTAAACATTCTAGGACAATGGTGTCCGTGTTTTTTATTCCAACCAAGCAGGAGCACCACGATCGCTCATTTGAAGACCGACACTGTAAGCGGCCAGCCTGGGGCTGGTATGGCCACTCCGATCAGCAGGGGGAGACACAGCACACCACAGCCAGGTCAGGTAAAAGAAGACGACCAGGGACGCCACCCTCTCGCAATCAGCTGGCATGAGCTGCACGTGGGGACGAGCTTTTATAACTGGCGCTCGTGCTGAGCCTCATTGCTGGGTCTTTGTTTTCACAAGCACTGACTTGAGCTGGTAAATTCTCGGTATTGCATGAGTTCTCGAGCTTTTTCCTTCGGCACACTATTACTGCCACACACTTCTGTCCCTTTCCTTGCTTTCTCTTGGCGCGCCATCCAAGGCCTTTTGAAGCGTCAGACTTTCCGTTCCGCCGTAAACACGGAGGTCTAACGCTCCGGCCGCCTCGTGCTCTGCAGCATGTAGCATGACTGCTCTGTGTCTTGTGCCCCATTTTTCAACAGTTATCTCGGCTTATGTAGCATTAGCTGTGCTCTGTCTAAACATGTGGGTAGAGAGAGTTATTTCAACGTTTCTTCTGTGTACGAATCTTTGCACGCTGTTAATGCTAACCGTTAATGACAACAGTTTTTAAGCAATAAAGTTTTCTAATTATTTACCTTTACATTTTCTTTAAGGGTGCATTAAACTTTGTTTAAAATTGAATTAAAGTGTTCTGGGATCATATTTGGGGGCATATTTTGGGATTACACAATGCCTTCCTTAACTGATCTTAATTCCCCATACAGGAAACTAAGGAACATTTATGGGAAAAAGTGCACTTATAACATTAACTCCTGAATTAATGACAAAGTTAAGATGAAGAGGTTTCTCACACATGCCTTAAATCAAAATTTAAGGTAAAATTAAGGGGGTTGGTTTCACAAATTAACAGCCACTTCAAATGAAGGGGTTTGGTGTGTTTTCAGGGGTAAATTAAGGTAAAGAATAAGCACATTTTAAGTAGATTGTTTTGTAGTGGGTGAATCAGTGATTAAACTCTTTGTGTTTGGGTCCATTATTTCAGTCAGGGCTCTGATCTAAAGCGTCTATTCATTAAAGAAACCAAGTGATTAAATGTGGTGAGGTCCTGCTTACTTGAAGATAAGACTGGAGGAGGCCCCAGTAAGCACCAGGTAAATACACAGAAGCCAGTGTGTTATAGCCAGATGGCCAACTATTTCCTGCAGTGTAATGTATGAAATGTGAGTTTGAACCTATGTTTTATTTCATACAGGAAGCTGAGCTTTTGTATTCATTCAATAAGACAATCTTACCCAGAAGCACATTTAACCATATTTATATAGGTGTGCATTAGGGTGGTGGTAAACTTGTTTAAACTATGTGTATACATGTGCATGATGGCAGCCATGATAGTTTGAGGCATAGTTTGTTTAGTGGATGCAATGCGCCATGTTTTTTACCAAATAAATTGCACTTCAGTTTCATCAAATGGTTACTGGTGTATGCTAAATCAGATGTGGTAGTCAAGGGAGGCCGCCAGGAGATTCAGAGATGCTTCTGACCTGCTCCCTACTGTATATAGCTTTTAAATTCTCCTTATAATTAAATAACACCAACTATGTAAACAGCTCCTGTAGCTGTGGCCCAAGGATTCTTCTGGGTGTGGTGGTGTATGCCTGTAAACCAACCATTTCCATTCACACAAATTACACTGAAGACTTGACTGTGGACACTCCAAAACGACTTGAAAGCTAACAACGTACACTCTCATTCTGAAAGGGGTTGAGGAAATTGCCGCCCATCTCTCCATCATCTCTTGGCGTGCTTGGCTGGTTGTTCATGCTTAGGTTCCCAGGAGAGCTCTGGTATAGGAAAGAGTCGGGACAGACCTTTCATCACAATACGAGCACGTGTTGTAAGGTTCTCAGAAGACTTTAAGAAAGCTCTGTGTAAGTAAAACACTGCCTTCCAATAGAATATGGATGTTCCTCTTACCTTAGGGAGGCTGTCGATGTCACCCGACGCTGTTGAGACAAAACAAGGATGAGAGAGAAAGAAATAGCTCAACATGCTACTGTCGATAAAAAAAAGTATAGAAGAATTATGCAAACGTACATAGTGCTAACTGGGGACGTCCTCTGTTCATTTTCGTCCACATTAGCACATTACTTTTACTGAAGTCATAGAGAGCTTGTGAACTGACTCTGACACTTGTTTCAAATAGTAAATATGTAAAGAATAATTTGTTTCTCTCCAAGTATGCTAGATTTAACAGCAGGCGATTTGTCAGTGTGTTGTGTTATATTGCTTGTACCTAATGAGCCATTCAGAGGATGAGGTTCCATTCCTGCAACACCACCCATTGCACCATCAGCACAAGGACCAACAGGAAACTGAAAGACCATTAAAGATCATTACACACACTCGGTTCTATCAAAACATACTAATGAGTATGTTCTTGAGTTTTCCACATACGTCCCTTTCTAGATTTATTCCACTGATCTTTCAAAAGAGTCTGCATTAGTAAATTATTGATGGAAACCATTCTTTAAAGTGATTGGTCTGGTGTGAAATACCTCATTCTAGAGAAACGTATGTCAGAATTGTTCACAACAGTGGTGATAGGAACCAGACGCCTGAAGGTCGGTGCTTTTAAAAGCTACATCATTGAAAGCCTAATGAATTCACTGAGCTACAAGTCAATACAGTTCCCTTATTCTTTCAGATGTATCACTAAGCCGTTCGACTTAAACTCTCAAAAGATATGTAGGTTCACTGGTCATTTTCAATAGTAAATACAATAGCTATATTTTTACTGTATCCAGGCTCATTTTTGAAAAATCAGTGCCGTTATCCTTTAACCTGGATTTTAAACAAGCAATGTAAAGCATTGAAGCATTGTAGAGTAGTAGACTGGACTCACATTCGGCCTGTTTCCATTAGGAGGGACCGAACTCATCACGCTGTACATGTTGTCTCCTGAGTTGGTTGACTCTGAAATCCAGAAAAATCAGTTATTTTCTCAGTCACTAGCCGAAGACAAACCGCTTAATATATGCTGAGAATGATTCAAATGTCTCTCTTCTGTAGGTCTTACACACAGTACGCAGTATATAGTTTTGTACCTGCCACGTCTCTGAAAGCATTAGGCCTTGAGCACTAGCATGACAACAGTTGCCAAGTTAGCCTATTTCAGTGGTTCTCAATCCGGGGTGTATTTCAAAGAGCAGAGTTTCACCATTTAGTGAGACGACTTAAGTCAAAAGTCAAGCCTCTCCAATATAAAATGTTCATTGGACATTCTTCAGCTTTGTACTTAAGCTAAACTGAGAAATCCTGCTTTGTTAAATCCCTCTCACATCCAGGAGTCCTTCTCAGCATGTTATAGAGTTATGCCTGCTCCAATTACTGTGTGGTGGAGGCAGAGGAAACTCTAAAATGTGCAAAGCAGTGGGACTCCAGAACCAAGACTGATAACTACAAAGAGGGTTAGTTACATTAGTAATATACTCTGAAACCACTGACAACATTGATCATCTCATTACAAAGGCACTCATCAAGAGATGGGGTATGTTAGGTAGCATGTAAACAGTCAGTTCTTGTAGTTGATGTGTTGGAAGTAGGAACATTTTCAAGGGAAAAGATTTGAGTGACTGAGCCATGGGCCAAATAGTGATGAAACTGGGTCTGAGCTCCTCCAAAACTCCTCCAAGAAAGAACAAATGTAGCAACATGATCATGGGTGCCCAACGCATGAGGAGTGAAAGTTGATCCATCTGGTTGATTCCCATAGAAAAGCTGCTGGAGAACAAATTGTGAAAAAGTCAATTCTGGCTATGATAGAAAAGTCTAGATAGCTACAGGCAGGTCAGAGTACCCATGCTGACCCCTGTCCACACACGTTGATACATGTGAAATCCCAGGCATATGTACACTCAACAAAAATATAAACGCAACACCTTTGTTTCTGCTCCGATTTTTCATGAGATGGACTTAAAG
>JBBPDC010000039.1:8879388-8890854 GCA_037974485.1 Hemigrammopetersius urotaenia | reverse complement strand
GTTCAGGATACATTTCACTGTGTGTTGTACTTGTATGACTGCATGTGACAAATAAAGAATCTTGAATCTTGAATCTATTGGTACCCTTCAAAATAGTGCTAGGTGACATTCTGTCTATCTGTACTTCCACCTTTAGTTTTATTGGCATTGATGGATTGGAACTGCAATTAATGCATAACACCAACATAAGTCTGTAATGACCATGGATGTAAACCAATATAGACATTAATTAAGGCTTATTTCAAGTCTCAGTTGTTATTTGTGAGGTGCAATGACATCAAAATGGACCAAAGCAGCCTTTATGACTAACGTGGTCTTAAAAATGCAGCCTGTATGTAAAGTGTTGCCTCTTTTTTTATTTGGCCTAGACTTCTTTATTAATGCAAGTTTAAACATGAATCTGACTCTGTGGTGCTTTGACATATTTAGGGATACGGTAACACAGTGATAACAACAACATCATCAACAGTTCCTTTGGAGGTCTGAACTGATTACAGGATGAATGACGTCTGTGGGAGAGAGTGTAGGGATAAATCTGCACTGAAGGTAGAGCGGTGGAGCTTTTTCTGAAAGCTGAGCTGTAGAATGCGAAAGAGGCCTGTCAGTTCTCATTACTGGGGCAGGACAGCAGCTCGGAGTTCAGCTGCTGACACTAAATCAATCTGTTTATGCTCTGCTCTCTCTGTGGATCCCCACAAATTCCTCACTGATGAACTCCAGAGTATTGTTATTGGCACGCGTACAGGGGAGTAGCCCGCGCAGGCTTTTGCAAAAAAAAAAAAAAAAACAAAAAAACAAAACACAGCCAAACATGTACAAACACATACACTTCCTCTCGATTTCACAAAAACCCCAAATCACACGATAATGCCGTGATTCCAGCAGACAAAATATGTAATGAGATTTTAAACCACACCCTCTTTCATTAGCTGTCACTGTGTGTTTTACTGTTTTTAGTGAAAAGGTTGATGGATGCTTATGTAAGAAAAATACACTTGTGTGTGTGTGTACCTGGAAGAATCCAGGAGGTACTGGCATTCCCTCTCCGGGAGGGAGATTCCCACTCGCTGGACTGGGCACTGCGGTTGCGCTCTGGAAGGAAAGTTTGCAAGAGAAGTTGAAGTTAAAATTTGAACTTGGAAAAAAAAGAAAAAAGATTTACACAGTTTTCCTCATTCTCCCAATACAGGCAAATCAGAATGTGGCTTCTTTTAGTTTAACACTGGAGCTGCAGAGAATTAAGAAGGTTAAAGAATTTAAAGGGGAAGGGGATGCAGGGGTCTCAAAGTCAGCATTTGCCTCAAAAGGGTTAAATAATGAGAAAGAGACTGACTGTCTGGAACTGTGTGACATTCGAAGAAAACGTATATCCTGACAGATCAACAAAATCTGCTATAATGGAAAAAGTTAAAATCAACAACTGAAGTTTTTACAAGTCAGGTGGTAACGGGCAGCGCAGAAGCCATTCATTTACCACATAATAACTTTCTGCAGTTTGCTATGTGGCTGTAAGCTTCCATTACTTGCAATGGATGTCCAAGTTCATTAAGAAAAAGTTCATTAAGAGCAAAACTAAAGAAGAAAACCAAACATGTCTTGGCAGATTTACAAAAAAGAAAAGGTTATTATCAATAACTAAGGTTTTAACAAATATGGCGGGCAGTGCAAAAATCCTATTCATTTCCCACATACTAGCTTTTGTATATGTGCAGTTGATCCACTCCCAGTGTGTTTAGCTGTAATGTCTGCACCCGTCGGCTAGTAAACATCCACATACATGCACGTTGAGCTAAGGGACTGGACACAACAAGAGGAAATCCGAAACAATGGATACACCGCTCCAGAAAGGCTTGCACCTTCTGGCAAACTCATTTTGTCCGCTGAATAATTAACAGTGCTGTTGTGGGACTAGAGTTTCACGGTTTTAGCTTTCCGCTAGCCTGGTTTCTCCAGTCATCCCTCCAAGAATATGAGCGAGTGGACTCATGTACAAGAATATTAGATTTAAAAAGAGATAATGACTATGTGCAGAGAACTATACTGGGAGAAACCATTTAGGAATAGAGGCGTCTATTATGCAGTCTTCGGAATTTAAAATAACCTGATCACTGGCTGCTTAGCCGTTTTTCTGCTATTGTATGTCATTCATTTGTGCACAAACTAGCAAGCAAAAAGTCTAGAAGGGATTCTAAACGTAATTTGCATGTGAGGTCTGTTGCTTTTGTCTCCACACATTGACCAAAAACCAACAAAGAACCCCCAAATAAATATGTAGCCTTCTACCATATAGCTGGCCTATCAAATACTAATAAACTGCAGTCAAAATGTTGGTAAGAAAAAACACAGTAGCAGATAACCAAAGAAAAAAGATCTCTTTCCAGAATGTTGACACAGATGCCTGAAGAGTAGGACACACCAGCGTGACCTCAGAAGATTCACCATTAGATACAAATCAATGGCAACCTCAAAAATAGTAAGGCCAGGTTATAGTTCACCAAGTCTTCTGAAGAGATGAGACAAAAATGAGCCAAAGGAAAGTGCTCATGGTCCATCACCTACCACCTAACGCAAGAAACTGGCTCTCGTTTCTGAAGATGTGACTGCTGACAGCATCGGGAAAATAAATTCTGACATGTATGGACTACCATATGCTTCACTCAGTATTTAAACAATCCTGCTCCAGTTTATTACACTTTAATAACATCTGGCCATTTTTTTCTTAATGAACTGTTTTTAAAGAGCACAGTGATCTCACTGGATGGACCTCTAAAAAAATCAAAAATACAGTGCAATATGCCACTTACTCCATCTATACACTTACAAATAAAGGTTCCTACATGATTATTGATATAGACATGTGATTCTACTAAAATTCTTCAATTGTTATAGAAATGTTACATTATATGGAGGCTCTTTAAACTTCAATATAAAATCTTCTATAAAAAAATAGCCACAAAAATTGACCTTTAAGGAAACACATATTGACAGATTATTTAAGGAATAGAAATTTAGGGGAACCAAAGTTTAATATTTGGCTGCACTTCAAAGGATGCTATTTGTAATTTAACAAATTATTTCTATGAATACCAGCACATGATAAACTGCACTTTTTTCAAGTTAAACAGTGGTGCATTGGAATGTATGTGGGCATCCCTCCTGATTACACAGTGCATGAGTTTCAGCCATGCCTTTTGCTAACAGGTGTAAAAACCAAGAAAATAGACATGCATAATAATTATGGCACCGCCATAGAATGCAAAAGTCAGTGTCTGAAATCTGCCCTACTAGATCTGTTCCTGTCAAGTGTAAGTGCTGATCTTGGGAAACAGCAGGGTCTAGAAGTAACAACAGCTCAGCCGCAAAGCAGTAGATGAGCTGCCAAGGGCTGAAGAACACAGTGCACAAAAATTACCTGTACTCTTGCATCACTCACAACACACTCACTCAAACATCTTGTGCATCGGCCCACTGAAACCAATTGCATGACGCTCCCAATGCACAGTTCTTGTGCTGATGATGCTTCCCGAGGCTAACATGCATAAGATCAGAATGTGCAATGTCAAGTGCGGGTTGAAGTGGTGTAAAGAACACCACCACTAGAAACATGTTCTCTGGAGTGATGAATCATGCTTCACTTTCTGGCTGTTTGATGGGTTGTTGCAGATGCCAGAAGAACACAACCTACCACAAGGCTTAGTTTGGTGGAGGAGTGATAATGGACTGGGGCTTTTTTAAGAGTTTCTGCTCGACCCTTCAGTTTCCATGCATGATAATACAAAGACATTCATATGTTTAGAACATTGCGGCAACAATTCGGGGAAGGCCCTTTTCTACAACAAGTTCTATTAGGGATAGGTGTGCAATGTTTGCTGTGGAAGAACTTTACTGGCCCACACAGAGCCCTGAGCTTAATTCCATCCGACACCTTTGGGATGAACTGGAAGAGATTGTGAACCAGGTTTTCTCACCCAACATCAGTGTCTGACCTCATAAATGCCCTACAGACTGAAGGTGCACGAATTCCGACAGAAACTACAAAATCTTGTGGAAAGTCTTCCAAGAAGAGTGGAAACTGTTATAACTGCAAAGGGGGACCAACTCCATATTAAAGTCTATGGATTTGAATGCAATGTCAGGTTTCTGTTGGTGGCATTCCAATAATTCTGTCTACATAACGTGCCAGTCAGGTGTCTGCATACTTTAGGCTATAGTGTATGTAAAGCATAGTTAGTACTGCACAAATGGTGAGTGATTATTCAGAAGCAAGAGCGCTTGTGGAAAGCAATGAGACGACTGTGTATCACATCTGCAACATCTGACCGCAGGCTATGGACAAGGTCATAGCAGCTGTTCTAGGCTCACATATGGCAGTGTTTCCAGACAGTTTGATCAGAAATCTTTTGAAAAGGATGATCTGCATTTAATGTTCATCAATAGGATGCCAAACCACCCAACGTGCAGCAATAAGATGTCAGATGTGCATGACATATGGTCAGCCCCACAATTATTGGCACCCTTGGTATATTAAAAAATGCCAAAAATAAATAAATATCAGAAAAGAAACATTTCATTAAGGTCATTGTAAAAAAAAAAGAAAAACGATGAATTTAGTTTTACAAAACATAGATTCCCTTCGTCATTCATCAACACGGAGCATATTACAGTATTCACAAATGAGATGAGACCAGCTAAATGTCTGAATACGTCCATATCCACTGTCTGAAATGATACATTTCTTGAAACTATCATCTCCGCTCTGCTCAGGATTAAAAAACGTTTTTTTTCTCTGGAAGCCTAAGTTTTGGGACCCCTGCCAGGCTGTGATTAAAAGTGTAGTCACCTAATTTGTCACCATATGTTGTAGCAACTGTGCAGTACTGAGAAGAACAAGTCAAAGACGACTGTCTGTTGGGCAACAAAGATCACTGGCTGTGAACTGACCAGTATTTCCACTATATCACGAACCAAAATTGACCGTAAAGGATTTTACATTCGCCCTTCAAAGAAAAAAACTAAAGCTATTTAACTGCTTAAACTATCTGACTTGACACCAGTCCTTGGCAAACAATGTGCGGAGACAATATGCAGATGATAATTAACTATTACATGAACTATTCGTTTTGTTGGGATAGTAATGAATCTTGAATCTACTGTAAGCAACTTTAAAACACCTGGAGCTGTAGTAAAGCTGTCTGAAAGAAGACACGTGGTGTTTTGCTCTCACGCACAGAGAGAAAGATGATTGTACAGATGAAAAGTTCTTAGAAGATCATGGTTGCCGACAAATTAATTGGAAGAGGAAAGCCTTTTCATTCGCCTAATTCACAAACATGAACCCCTCGAGTTCACCAGTAGCTGTTTTGAACAGATAAGACAAAATCAGAGCTTTTTGGAAACAAAGGCATTAAAGTAGGGTTATTATACAGAAAAGACATTAATCACAGTGTTAAATAGGAGGAGGAACTTTGCCGCTTTGGGGCTGTTTGTACTCCAAAGGCCCAGGGAACTTCGTTAAGGTACATGGCAACATGGACAAGAAGTAGTTGGAGGTTTCAAATAAAAAACATCTGTCTGACTTGGCCAAAAGTCTAAAACTGGGTCATGGTTGGATATTTCAGGACAATGATGGAAAACATATGTCTAAATCCACACAAAATGGGTCAATGACCAAAACCCTCCTGATATAAACCCTACTAAGAACTTGATATGAACTGAAGATTAGTGTCCTGAATGACTGTGATGACATAATTACCATATTTTACTGTTACAGTGGTTACTGCTGCAGTGCACCTGCAAGGACAACCCATGTCTACAGTAATTAGGAGTACTGCTGGTCATCTTTATTTCAACTGTAGTTGATTTTTGGATGTTATAAACACATGAGAGATTAAAGTAAGCATATCAATATAAGACATGTCAAAACTATTCTAATCCTGATTGGTGCTAAACGTTTTCCATTCATTTTTAGAGTATGACTGTGATACTGAAAACCATGATTTGTCCACAAGACAATTTCAAACTGTCCTATCCATACCTGTTAGCAATGTCAACCTAACATTCACTGAAGTTTGAATTCTACATTCTAGTTGAGCTCTGTCAATCAGAATCAATAAGTTTTTTTTCTTCTCTTTGCATACTGACTACATTATTTATTCAATATGTGTGCTTGTGCATGTGTGTGTGTGTGATGGGGTGTGTGTGTGTGTGTGTGTGTGTGTGTGTGTGTGTTCTAACTTAAGAGGAGAGGAGGATTCCATCTCTCTAATCATTAGGGAAACGTGGCAGGAATGGCAAGCGGCCTCGTCTAGACACTCACCCCCACCCCCTTGCGGAACAAGCACTCGGGCTAGGACAGAGAGAGGAAAACATGTTTGTGCTGCTGAACAGAGATATTGAAGGATTTAGTTTGTGTTAAACACAGAGAGTAGCCTCCAAAAAAAGCCACCAAGTATCTAAACTGAAGTTACAAAAGTGACAAAGTCCCATTATTTATATTAAAGCAAAAACCAAACTCAGAGGCCAACGTAGCTAAGAAGCAATGAATGCAAGTTAACATCATGAGATGTGCCTCAACCTGAGTCAAGTGGTTAAGTCATGTCAAACAAACGTGCTTATGTGGTTTCCGACATGTTGTGTTGTGTTTACATATTAGCAGTGAATCCTTGAAGTCTATTGTTTGTTAGAGCCTCTGGGATTGGACAGGATTGAGGCCAAGACTTTGTCATGCTCCTCAAACCATTCTTAAACAGTTTCTGCTGAAAGAGGCCATATCCATGAGGGAATACTGTTGCCATGAAATTGTGTACTTGTTTAGGTACAATGCTTAGGAAGGTGGTACATGTCAAAGTAACATCCACATGAGGGCCTCAAGGTTTCCCAGCAGAACATTGCCCAGAGCATCACACTGCCGTCCTCAGTTTGCTTCTTTTCCTGGTAAGTGATGTGCACACACACACACACACAGCCATCCACATGATGTAAAAAGACAAGACCTTCTTCCATTGTTCCATGGCACAGTTTTGATATCCTCTTTTGGTGGTGCACAGGGGTCACTATGAGCACTCTGACTCATACACACCCTTTCTTTTTTTGTGCTATTGTAGCTCTTCTGTGAGACTGGACCAGATGGGCCAGCTTCGCTTCCCATGTTCGGTGTGGAAGAACTTGACTGGCCCGCACAGAGCCCTGACCTCAAACCCATCCAACACCTTTGAAATGAACTGGAATGGAGATTGTGAGTCAGGCCTTCTTGTCCAACATCAGTGCCTGGCCTGCTCTACAGAATGAATGGACACAGAAACTCCAAAATCCTGTGGAAAGCATTCCAAGAAGATTGGAAGCTGTTATAGCTGTGGGACCAAGTCTGTGTATTTAAATGCAGCGTCATTAAAGTCCCTGTTGGTGTAATGGTTACGCGTCCCAATACTTTTTACCATGTAGTGTACATCTGGCCCAAAGCTGGTAGACGATACCGGCAGTATTTCATTAATTCTCTCTCCCCTCTTCACTACTCAAAAGTCCAACTTTAAAACAGACATCAATAAAGCGACACTGTCTTTTTACACACTACTTGAAATCTTTTTTTTAGTGTGTAACAGTTCTGCTCACTAGGCTAACATAATGACAGGAAATATACAAATGCCAATGGTGTTTTTCACTCTCTTCCTTCCTCCCTACTTCCATCCATCCATCCTCAGCCATGCCATTAAGCCACTTCCTGTGTGAGCTACAGGGAAATTTGAAAAAAAAAAAAAAAACAGACCAAAACAAAGAGAATGAGAAAGATGAGCTTTTGGAAAACTCTCAGGCCGTCTTTGCCAAAGAGTTTTGGAAACAAGGTGGGAAAAACGGAGAAGGGAAAAAGAGGAAAGTTGAGGGAAAGGAAAAGGACATATTCTCTGTTCAAACTAGCAGAAGTAAATCAAATTTCAAACACACCAGACAGTTTTGTGATAGTCACAGGAATGCTAGCACATCACACCAAGAACAAACATGTCAATGCAATCAAATTCTTTCAATCATTTACACAAGTTTTGTGGACAAACCCAGACAGGAGTTGATGACAGACTGAACTTGTCTAGTTACTATTCAAATTAGCTGTGCCATGTTCAAAGACCCCATAAAATACTCAATATATACGCACATCTCAGGGCCAACGTGTTGAAAACTGCTGTACTGCTTAGCCATCGCTAGCATCCCATCAATGAGTGACACTAAAGAAGAACAAATAAATGCATTATAATAATATTCAAGTAAAGTGGCTCTTTATAGTCATGTGTGAACACAGTACAGCACACCGTGAGCAGTGTGTGAAACCCATTCACCAAGTAAAGCAACGGACAGCCAAAGACGCAGCATCCAGGATGCTCTCGAGGGAACCTCAGCAGTGCCAATAGCAGTCCTGGGATTCGAACCCACAACCTTCTGAATGCGGGGAAAACTCCCTAACGTGTCAAGATCATTAAATAAGAAGTAACTACATAAATAGATATATTAATATATAACCTCTATTTAGCGAACAGCTTTATCACACTATTTTGTGTTTTATAAAATCAATAAGCCGCTGTGATTTTACCACAGAAAAGGAGGCCTTAAATCACTTTGTGTGGTGAAATCATTATAATGTGCCTTAGTTTTATTAAACATGTGTTCTAACTGGCAACGGGCTCATTTCTTTTTACTGCTGCTGAATGTAAGTAGGGAACTGTGAGGCCCAAATTAACAGAGGGTGAAAATACAGGTGTTTAATAGAATTAAACAGTCTGTGTGCTCCTGGGTGCCTTTTGTATTGCCATAGCAACACCTGCAAATTTTCAAAGCCACCAGACAAATATTTCTTAAACATGAAGACTTCTTTTCATTGTAACAGAATTACTTTGCTATTTCAAAAACCCTCTTGGTGGCTGTAATGTGGCAAAGTTTCATATTAAATGACCAATTCACATCACAGCTTCGGCAGGGCTAGTTTTAACACAGAGATAATAGGGGAGTGGGGGGATTGTTCTCTGCCCCTTAACAGAGTGAAGAAGGGAAGCCAGTGACACAGCGCCTGGTGGTACCCAGCAGTGTGTGGGGATGGTACCTGGCTCAAGGGAACGCCTGTTGTGCCACTGGCTGTCCTGGGATTCAAACCCATGACCTTCTCCCTAACCACCAGGCCACCAACAGGTTTAAAAGTTTTACTCCCTATTCTTTTCCCCACCACCATACACTCTTCAATACACACACAATTGTCCCGTATTCGATTGCAATGACATATTTGCATTGACTTTATACATTCTGTCTCAACTGTTAATTTGTTTTTTTTTTATTTAACACATTTAAAACGGTTATATAACATAAAATGCCCAGGGAGCAGTGTGTGGGGACAGTATCTTACTCAGGGGAACCTCAGAGTCTTGGGATTCAAACCCACAACTTCCTGATCGCAGGGCGAACGCCCAAAACACTAGGTTACCAGCTGACCTAGAGAACTGTACTTATTGCACCATTTTACTTGACTAAAAACTCTTAGTGCAGCCCCTCAGCATTACTTAAGCAAACATCTACACAGATAGTTTGTAGCACAGATGTGTAGGTTGCTTCCAGCTGGAGATTATGATGCTCCAGGCGAGTTTTGCTGGGAATTTAGGTTGACATTGATCTGTTTACATGTAATTCAGTCAAAAAAGTCTTCCATCTGGGCAAAATTTTACTGCAATGATTTTATAAAACACTGTGCAGGGACACAAATGAAGAGTATAGACCTGCCGCTTCTAAGCAACGTGGAAAAAAAGCTGTAACCCACTCGTGTTGATGGAACTGCTGATGTTTAAAGAGCAGAAAGTCCATTAAGTAACAGTTATTGTCTAGTAGACTTTTTCTCTGAAACACACGGAGGCCGCGTGGGCAAAAATAGGCTTTGTTTATGAAGCCAGGCTCCGCTCGGGTGGAAGGTGCTCATTTAGAGAGAGAGCGATGCTCAGACAGCTTTCAGAGCTGTAAATGATATGTCCTTGCTAAAAAAGGTAAATGATGGAAATCAGTGTACGAAATGTTGATTTATCGCACCGGTGCTACCGCTGCGAATGCCTAGAAGTCTGCGTGGTGCTGTTGGCTCTGAATATGCCATACGGTCCTAATAACAAACAACCTAATGTGTTGTCATTACTCTTTGTGATTGATGCTTTCACTGCAGACCCGAATCTGTCTGTTATGAAGTTTGCTAGAACATCTGCAAACAGCACGCTTTAAGTTTGTGTTGGGTGCAGTGTGACTGGCTTAGAGGAACTCATGGAACAAGGACATACTGAGGACCTCCACTGATGCCATCGACCGATTTAAGACCAGGGGTATCTCATAAATCTCTCATCTCAAAAAAATAAAAAAATCATACATTTTCGTAAAATGGGACTGCACATCTCTTTCCATATGAAATCCTTGAAAACCTCGAGGCTGAAGCTTTAGCTTCTGACAGCCTTAAGCAACAGGTGATGGTGCCAAGTACAAGGTTTTAAGAAAAAGATTTTATTCTGCACTGCATTCTTTTCCTCAGTGGTGGCCCATAAGAAAGCTCAACAATTGTCAAAAACCCTGGGAAGCCTTTGCAAACATTAGAAATTTGATAACAGTCAAATGTCAGTGTCTATCAATAATAGAGAGGCCCCTGCCCTGCCACACGAGGACGAGGCTGAAGTTATGATTGCAGTGAAAATGCCTTATGGACCACTGTTTTGGCAACGTCTCCATCGAAAGAAAGACTTTAGTCATATTCAGTGACACTCATCCAGCCTGGCTTGCGCCGCTTTCGCGCAATTAAGTCTGTTTCTGCAATAAAACATCTTGGATTTTCTTCCGAACGGAACAGTGGAAACACTAGTGATGGTGACCCGGGGTCACTGCAACTCGCTGAGCACAATGTAGCTTTTTAAATTATTCTGCACTACAGAATTGTTAAACATTTTGCTCATGAATAATGTGCAGTGTGGTGGTTTCTTTTACTGACTGAAACCACTGGCTAAAGCCTTAACTCCATTACAGTAATGACTTACAGCCAGCAGCCCTGTTCTTTAAGATACCGGCTGCAGTGCTGCTGGTGGGCTGTCGGTGTGGGTTTAATCATCAGGCTGCGATGTGAAAAAAGGCACAGAAGCGTTACTCTACTTTGAACTCAAAACACGGCAAACCATTTGCCATCTCTTTAATCTCTCTTCTCCTTTCTGCTCTTCCTAGCAGCCTTGACCACAAAGGTATGACATCATCTCTTTTGTCCCTTCATAACCAATTCATCATCTTTCCTCTCTTTCTCTCTCTCTCTCTGTCTGTCTCTCTCTCTCTTTCTCTCTCTCTCTTTCTCTCTCTGTCTGTCTCTCTCTCTCTCTCTCTCTCTTTCTTTCTCTCTCTCTCTCTCTTTCACTCACTCACTCACTCACTCACTCACTCACTCACTCACTCACTCACTCACTCACTCACTCACTCACTCACTCA
>JBBPDC010000039.1:8840820-8869910 GCA_037974485.1 Hemigrammopetersius urotaenia | reverse complement strand
CTCTCATTTGTAAAAAGGCTGTTAAACACACTGGAAACACAACAAATTTATACAAACATATGAAAAGTCATAAAAAAAGAAAACATTTCTATTTTATATATATATATTTCTATTCATAACATTGCTCAAATTCTGTCCTGGGTTTTAATTAATTAATAATTCAAAGGAACGAACACAAAAACACTTAAAGGACAGGCAAATTCATTCAGATTTAGCAATTTGATGACGCATCCACCTATAAAAAGTAAATAATATCGTTATCAGCGATACTGGCTCTGTTTTAACTTGGTATCGGATCGATTCCAAATTTTGTGGTACCGCGTATCACTAATTCATAGTATTCTTCTCCACGGAAATCTTTAGTGTAAGGCTAAAGAGTTATAAGAGATATAGAGAAACAAAGGTTATACAAAGGGTATAATTTGAGTCAGGACCTGCCCAAAGACCATATCTTTCTAAATGACGGTGATGTCCCAATTCGGCATTATTATTTTAATAATAAAATCAGCATAACTTTATAAGCACAAATATCCATCTTAGTTGATAGACACCACAATAGTTGTTGTTTTACGTGGAAACGTTTCATTTTGAACACATGGGAGGCATCAAATCACGTGACTTGTCTACAGCGTCCAATCAGCTGAAAGAAAAGCTTTACCTCTTTTTAAGCCCCCTTTTTAAAGCCCATTTTGAACTTTTTCAGGATAGATTAAATTAACGCCATAAGTAAACATTGAGTATTTCAGTAAAAAACCACAATGAATGTACCAAATAATTAAATTATTAAATTACAATGTATAATTAAAGTTTTCATTATGCAGTTTCAAGTGATCTTAAATGAGGGCTTAATTCACACATGGCATGACATTTAAGGCAATGGGTGTTTCAAATAAATCCATATGATTTGCTGATAACATATGCAATATATATATAGTCCAAGTAAATAAAATATATATATTATGATTTTTTTTTTTTACAATAATAGCGAAGAAATAAAAGCAGTTTAAAATACTAAATAATCTCTAATACATTGAACCTCACAAATGTAAATTATAATCCAGAAAATTGAAAGTCTGCTTGACCACTATTTTTATGCTTTTTTCATGCAATATGACGAGAGCCAGTACTGTATGCTCTCAAAACATGATTTTAAACATACTCTGTCTGGCAGTCAGACTGAAGATGTTTTACTATTAGGAAAATTATCAATTTGGTTTTAAAATAAAAATTCTAGTTTGTTTGTTGTGTTTGTAGGTAGTGGGTGATTTGTACTATTTATAACAGGGGCTGCCGTGCTCCCACACCCAGAACCCACACACACACACGTTGTGTTCATAAAACTGCAAGCTAACAAGAAAAGTAAAGTAAAGTGGCCTCTTATAGTCACGCGTGAACACACCACTCCACAGCACACAGTGTGAACTTCTTTCTCTACATTTAACCCATTCACCAAATGAAGCAGGGGGCTGCCCCCAATGAGCCCCCCCCCCACAGTTGTATGAAGCATATGAAATCACAGTTGTATGAAGCATAGTCAAGGCAAGATACTGAAAACCGTTTTGACCCTCTCATTTTTTTTTTTTAGCAATATGGAATATATTCCCACCATAGATTACCTAAACATGACGTTAAGAAGAGAAATTACAGTACAGATGTAACATCGATTAATAAGGAAAATGTTACTGAAGAAGTCGAATTTGTTGGCCGTCCAGATGTTTCTGGCTGGCAATTTCCCTTCCAGGCACAACCAAGCTGAAATGAATGAAGGACATTCTGAGCTAAAATAACCCATAATCTCTCTTTACTTGCAGGGCAAGATGGATATTCACTGTTAACAAATGAGACTGGGCAGTCGTGTAAGTTTTTGCAATGTTTCAAATGTCAAACCCTTTTACCTGCTAATAGAAATGGATAGTCAGGATTCTAGACTAATAATAAGACTTTAACCTTAAAAAAAATCAACAGAGGGTGCCGGTACTATGTTTCAGACTCAAGCGTCATTGCACCTGGGAGACATGACTTCCCTTTCACTTTTCAGATACCCCACCAGTATGTATAAGTTCACATGCTTATTATCCACCTCTCTTAATCTCCAAACCTCTCTTTTGACTATCAGTTCATAAGGTGTTCATGACATCCCCTTTTTACATTTACAGAGAATTGCCGGCCTCCTTCAAAGGCAACAGTGGAAAAGTTCAGTACTATTTGGAAGCTAAGACGTGCAGGTCAATGCGGATACCCCACAAAGCCAAAGTATATTTCAACTACGTTCCCCAGCCAGACATGTCTATACCAGACTTGATGGTAGGTATACGATGACACTATGCGATGTAGCAGATTTGCAGACCTCCTAAATGTGTTGGTTGTTTCTTGCAACTTGTTTAATGTAATTCTGAAGATGCCACAATATGGGAATAAAGAGAAGAAGATGAAATTCCTCACATCTGGAAGCGTGGCCATGAACATTCACACAGAGAAAATGGCTTACCATTTAGGTAAAGTCCCTCAGATGTATATATAATTGTACTCTAAGTCTTTTTTCCGTATTTTGAACACATCATGGACAAAAGTACTGGGACGCCTGACCATTACACCAACAGGGACTTTAATGACATTGCATTTAAATACATGGACTTTAATATAGAGCTTGTGGCTATTCACGCTGTAGAGCATTCATGAGGTCAGGCCTGGCTCACAATCTCTGTTCCAGTTCATCCAAAGGTGGTGGGTGGATTTGAGGTCATGGCTCTGTGCGGGCCAGTCACCTTCTTCCACACTGAATTCATCCAGCCATGTTTTTATGGAGCTTGCTTTGAGCTCTGAGGTACAGTCATGCTGGGATAATAGAAAATGTTCTTCCCCAAACTGTGTCCACAAAGTTGGAAGCAGGGTGTTGTCCAGAATATCTTCTTATGCTGAGCATTAAGATAGTCCTTCAATGGAAGTAAGAGGTCTTGCCCAAATCCTGAAAAACTGGTGCGTCCCAATACTTCTGTCCTTCCAATGAGAGATCAAGCTAACCGAAGTGGAAAACTGTAAATAAAACTTTAACACTGGTTGGAATTCAGTAGTTTTGTTGGCTTACAATACTAGCATTACAGCATCTAGACTAGTGTCCTCTTCTTCATATGAGAGATGATGCCAATTTAGCTTTAGATTGCAATTGGAAAACACCTTCCCATTATTATTATTTTTTTATTAAAATGCGAAAATACTGGCTGACCTTTAGATTGTGTCAAAATTTCACGATGAATGGACCAAGAGAAAAAGTACACATTGACTTAGAAACAATACATTTTACATGAACCTACATTATAAGTTAAGAAGACTTTCTGTTTCTCCTTAAAGTTGCCATTTTGATGTTTGGTTCCATCACTGACATTATGCTTAGCCAAGACAGGTTATTTATTCTCGAAAGTGTGAAATTTTGTCTTAGAAACAAACAGCTCAATTATGCAGTAGAGACTATACAATATAGATTATTTCAACCATCTATATGTTTCGATCCTGAAACATATTTCAAACATATTTCCACCACAGCTTATCTAGAGAGGGTGATAAGAAGTTAAATGAAAGTACTCATGACAGTCCAGATGTTTGTGGCTGGCAATTTCCCTTCCAGGCACAAGCAAGCTGCAAAGATTGAAGGACGCTCTGAACTAAAATAACCCCTCACTATCAACATCCTCACTATCAGGCATGCAGTTTACATAATTATCGTGTCTTTCCAGGAGAGGGACTGAAGGTGATAGTGAACATTGAGAACAACTCCTCTCGAGCAGTCAAGCCCAAGTTCTGCTTCTACCAAAAGCAAAGCTTTTTTGCCAGCAAAAAAAGGAAAGTTGTGACTAAGGACCTACTGAAAGAGGTGGGCGACCCTGTTGAGCCGTCTACCAAGACGAGTGTGACCAGAGTCTTGAAGATTCCAACAGACGTCTGTGTCTCCATTCTAAACTGCAGAGTTCTAAAAGTGGAGTACAGGCTTAAGGTGAGCTAAAATTCATCAAGAGTGAAACAGTCTTTGATTGGAGGCTCTCTCATGGGCACCTGGTGGCCTGGTGGTTAGGGAGTTGCAGAAGGTTGTGGGTTTGAATCCCAACACTGCTAGTGTCACCACTGAGGTACTCTTGAGCAAGGAACCGCCCCAATACACTGCTCCCCGGGCACCACTTATTGGCAGCCACCTGCTTCACTTGGTGAGTAGGTTAAATGCAGAGAAAAAATTTCACACTGTTCGCTCTATGTGCTGTGCTATGTTCATGCGTGACTTCACTTCAGGGGCCGCTTCACTTCATTACTTCTAAATGTTGATTTGACCACATTAGCTGAACAGGTACATAGGAAAGTATGGTGCTGAGGGTGCTCTTGGGTTATCAATTGCAGTAGGAATGGTAATATTTTGACCCTGTTTACACCTGGTCATTTCATGTGATTCCTATCTGGAACATATGCTAAACATATCTGGAACATATGTAGTTAAACACATCTCCAGACACTACTATGAGGTAAATAATATGAAAATGAATATGAACTCGTACAGAACAAACAATAGCAGTATTGCACTTAAGTTTTCAGTTCTATTCAAACGTATTCAAAAGAAAAGTGAGTCTTTACATGAATGGTGGTGGTGGCCTAGTAGGTAGGAGACTTGCTTCTGGACCAAGAGGTCATGGGTTCAAATCCTACCTTCAGTACACAACCACTGGGTTCCTGAGCAAGACCCTTAACCCCAAGTTGCTCCAGGGAAACTCTCGCCTGTTGTTAGGGAATGAAAGTCGCTTTAGACAAAAGTGTTTGATGAATGCCGTAAATGTAAGGGAATGTTAAGAATAATTATCCTCCACATCCCCATCATCATGCATATCAAAACACAGTGTATTGTAGGGAGACGTTTAACCAAAGCAATGTAAAGCTTAACCAAACCGGTGCTTTATTTGAATGAACTGACTCATCTAAAGTGAGGTACAGAACTAAAATTAAACTCACATTAATAGCTGAACCAGGGAGCAGCAATTCTGCATTAAATAGTGGCACCCCTAAGGGCAGTGTAAGCCATGAGCAGTGCTGGGGGAGTTTTTGTTGTTGAATGTGTCTTAGAGAGGCAAATGCATGTACACCAGAAGAGACCTCTATAAGACAACAGGTGAAACAATGTTCCCAACACTGTTTCACCAAGAAAAATAATACAAAAACTATCATAACTATCACTTTTTTATTGGTGTGAAATAAAAAAAATGCTCATAAAAATAAGGCTGCTCTCCTAATTTCAGCTCCTCAATAGCATTACAGTTGTATACGGCTCTGGTCAAAAGCGTGAAACAGCGCCACCCTCAACCCCTAAGCTGGGCACTGGAAGCTAGCTATCTACATGTACTTTTTGCATATTACGCCCATAACCACTTGCAAGATGGCTCCAGCTACCAATTTGAAAAGTTACACATACAATACCATGGGGACAGGAGTGACTGCGAAACCTGGCTCTTCTTTCAGCTGAAAAGAAATTGGTGAAATCCTTGGAAATCAATCCCTGCTGGAATGGCAGAGTGATCTACAACTTCACCAAGAAGACCAGGAGGGTAGAATTCATTTATAAGGGGAGAAAGGTTAGATGTGTTAGATATGTTTTCTTGGGTTTTAGAACTATTGTTAATTATGTTCTGTTGAAATAAACATTAATATTACGTGTTTGCAAGATATGTACAATAAAATACTTCTTATGTTTTATAGTGATTTAACACTAACTATGAGGAGATTGAGGGATGAGCAGGAGAGAGAAGATGTGAGGCAGATAAAGGGCAAGAAAATCAAGCTGCCCAGGGTGCACAGCGAGGTACTGAGTTTATTTCATGGTGCGCGACGGGGATGAAGGGTGGTTTGTTTCACCAAAAATACTGACCAGGAGCCACCACTGATTTACACTGTTAACATGTGGCTCGAGTGCATCTAAGACCACCTCCTGAAGTGGTTTGAGGGGTTAGATTTATATCTGTTTTAAATGCATTTTGGGTGTGTTTACACCTACACGTGACTTGGTCTTATTCAGATATAATGATCAGATATAATAAGAACTGACCAGATATAAATGGGGTCTTCCAGTAAGAAACAGCATTTGCTCACTAGCATGTGCTTTATAAATGGATTGGGTCTCCTTTTTCTAACTCATTCATCCATGACTGGTAAAAGATTACAATTCTTTACACTATGTGTGTACTGAAATGCTTGGAGCACATTTGACCTTGATTGGAATGCTGTGGCTCAAATACATTTTAACAGCGATCTGAATCTTCTATTTAAACTGAAGAATAGTTGTGTGTCTCTGTAGCTTCATGCTCTGTAACTGCACACTGGTTAATATAAGGTTTGTGGTTCAGAACCATTACATCACCACTGATTTGTAATAGTGGAAGTATCCTGGGCTTGTGGAAAGGGTTCATTTTGTGTGGAAAGTGTTAATTTTTATATTCTTGAAACTTGGAAACTGTAGGGCAAGGCTAGGTGGAACATGCACAGAACCTGAGAGCTTGAAAAACTATTTTCTCACTGACTTTGTGATTTTCCTCACGTATTTGTTCTTAAACTGTTCTATGGTTCATGAGTTAATTGCAGTTCTCCCAGCAGGAACAGCAAATGTCTGTAAATCTCTCATGAATATCTTTTCTCAAAAGAGTCTTTTTCTAACTGCCTCTTCGTATGTTTACTTTCAGGTCTATCTGGATGTGAAATTTGCTTCTGATCCGGAAATCAAATTACCCGTGGTGCTTCACTCCATGCCACTGCCCGAGAAAACAAGTGCTGTGGCACCTGTGGATGGACACGGCGGATTTGAATCATAGGCCAACAACCAGGCAAGGTGGAAAAGTTCTGCTTTCTCTGGCCTCACCCACTTACAGAACAATACATCCAGCTCCGAATGATCTTGGTGAAAGATCAGGAGCAGTTTTCAAACGAGCCCACTTTCAGATGAGCAACTTTTACACTTTCAAATTAGACTTTGAAACAGCCAGTAGTGCTTCTAACATAATATACTTACTGTACCTCAAGCTCTTCCATATAGTTGATCATGTGTAGAATTACACTGTGAAAGACAAAACTATTTTATATTTTATATTTTATACGCTTTCCAGTTTCTCTGGGTCGCCTAAACTTTTACTCAGGTAATACCGTCAGACACTGTGTTTAATTTATTTTCAGTATATTTTTAAGAATACCTCTTAGTCACTGCATCATTAACTGTGTGCTCCAAAAGGGATTAAACCGATTTGACATTTGTTTTAGATGAACTGTTGAATGGTGCGTTGCTTATATTACAATGCATTTACAGCTAAATACTTTATCATCTATTTCTGTAGAGCTGCAGCTATTATGTATATACATATATAAAATATGATATATGTATGTGGACAAAAGTATGCATCCAACTTTGAGGACATAGTTTGGGGAAGAACCTATTCCAGCATGACTGTGTCCTAGTACACAAAGCAAGCTCCATGAAGACATTTATGTCATTTAGCAGACGCTTTAATCCAAAGTGACTTCCATTCTCTAACTACAGGGGACAGTTTCCCTGGAGCAACTTGGGGATAAGGGTCTTGTTCAGGAACCCAATGGTGGTGTGCTGAAGGTAGGATACGAACCTATGACCTCCAGGTCCATAGGCAAGTATCCAACTAGGCCCCGACCACCCCAGCATGGCTGGATGAGGGCAGTGTGAAAAAAATTAACTAGCCTGCACTGAGCCCTGAGCTCAACACCATCCAACACTTTTGGGATGAACTGGAACAGAGATTATGAGCCAGACCTTCTCATCTAACATCAGCGTCTGACCTCATAAATGCTCTACAGAATGAATGGACACAAATTCCTGCAGAAACTCTCCATTGAAATGAATATAGATTATTTTAAAGGGATATTTTCCTCTAATGCAATGTTTAAATTATTTTTCTTTTATACAGGCAACTATAGTTAATTACATGTAAAAACAGCTATTGTTAACTTACAGAAAATGATATGTTTTACTATATTTTTACTTAATATCTACTGTGGTCACACTGTTATGAAATCCAAAAGTTGACGGGCACTAATAACGTTTTTACAGTTGCAATGCATAATCTCTCTATGGCAAACACTGAGGCAAGAGAACCCAGGCAGCTCCTGAATTTCTTCCCATCTGATTTACTGCCTTATATATCGCCTCCTTTCTTGCTGTTGCTGGCCTCATTATGTGTTCACACCAGGTCTTGCATGAAACTTGGAACACTGTCTTACATAACACCTACTTTCTAGCTAAAAGTGCATTATTCTCTGCCTCTCCCTGTTTAAGTGTCCTCCCTTAAGGTTGGTTGTTATACATTTTCTGAGAATAAAGTTCAATGTACTTTTAAACTGAGATAGAAATGTCAACCATATTCTTATAATCCCTGTGTGCTACTGTTTAAAGGTCTGCTGTTGTGTAAACGTCTAGTAACTAACCCTGTTGTTTTTTGTTAGGGAATTCTGAAGAACTGAATAGCTATCAGGGCTATCTCTGCTTTTCCAAACACAACGCACTGTGGTGTACGGTGAACAGCGGCTCTTTTTAAATTAAGTCAGTCATTCTGATATTGTCAACTCAAAGCAACAGTTTTCCAACCTTATACTGCAGAACTACTGCAGACAGATACAGTTTCTGGCTGAAACTAAGATTTTAATTCTTTAAACTAGTCTCCACACTTTAGGACACCTTGAAAAACCTTCATGCCATATATTGTAGGAGAGATTGCCAGCTAAACATGTCCTTTCTGTGGCTGAAAAAAGAAGAAATGAATAGAGGCTTCAGGAAAGTTGCATCATATAGACAGTTATTGTATAGGCTTGTTGTTTGTGACAGTTTTTTATTTGGCCTTTCTTATTGCTTTTTGTCCAACATTGCTACCCCTAGAATTCAGAAATGTGTCTTTGGGACTGCACAAATCTAAGGTTTCTCTTTTTGTTGTCACCTATTTTGTTGTCACCTGTCTTTGAGTGCATATTCAAACGAAGGCTTTGTATTTGCAAACATACTTGGTTAATAAAGCCCTGCTCTGTTTCTGAGAAAATAATCATCCCCATCAAAATATTCCCATTTTGTTGATCTGTAGCCTCAAATGAGGACGGACACACACAAATACAACTGTATTTGCTTTACGCAACTTATAACATCCAAGCAAAATCATATAATAGCAACAAGTTAGGAAAAAAACCCCAGAATCACCGAGATGGATAAAGGATCATCCCACCTCCAAAAAAATTACCCAATCAGGTGTAACTACTCACTTTCTCCATCGGACACCAAGCTAACAGGCTTCAGCCATGATCAACTCTAATCATGATCTGTTCAGTATAATAAACAGCTGTTCCTGGAGCATTCCAGTGCATGGTAGCACAACTGAAAACAAACAATCAACTGTGGGTGGCAAGGAGTTGTGAAATGATCTCCAGGATAAAATTGTGCCACAAGTCAGCAACTGTATTTAAAAAACCTAAATAAAAGGTTTATTAATCCTAAGGAGCACCGTAAAGTCTATAATAAAGAAGTGGAAACAGTTTAGTACTACCAGAACCCTCTTCGGATCAGGTTGGAAGTGCAAGGAAACTGACAATTCTGGCATACATGAACACACCACAGCACACAGTGTGAACAGCACTGCATTTAACCCATTGACCAAGTGAAGGAGCGGGCAGTCAGGAACACAGCACCCGGGGAGCAAATTGTGGGGATGGTACCTTGCTCAAGGGAACCTCAGGGGTGCCACTAGCAGTCCTGAGATTTGAACCCATGGCTTTCTGATCACAGGGCAAATACCATAAACACTAGGTCACCAGCTGCCACCAAGTGGTCATTATGTGCATATGACAGCATCACAAGTGCTACACGAATGTGGATGTCTCACAAAATAGTGCAAAAAAAGGGTCAAGGCCACATTAAGTCTCTATTGAGCTTTGTCGACACACAACTTAATGATTCTGAAGTGGAAGAAGGTGTTGTGGTCAGATTAGACCAAAAATCTAACTATTTGGCACCGAATTGTACATCTGACTGAAAGCCAATACAGCTCACATCCAAAGAACACCATCCCCACAATAAAGCATGGAGGTGGTAGCATCCTGTTTTTTCTCTGCGGCAGGGAGTGGAGCGCTTGATAGAATGATAAATGTAGAGGCAAAATACAATGAACATACCATGTCAATGGGAAGAAGGTTCACCTTCCAACACGACAGTGACCCAGAGCACACAGGCTAAATGACCACACAGTGGCTGAAGGAGAAAAAGGTGAATGTCCTTGGGTGGCCTAGTCCAGACTTAAACCCTATTGAAAATCTATAGAATGGCTTCAAGACTGAAGTCCACCAGCATTCACCATCCAATATGACTGAGGGTCAACAGTTCTGTAAAGAAGAGTGGGCGAATACTGCAGAGTCTAGACGCACAAGGTTGGTACAGAAGTATCTCAACAGACAGTAATTAAGGACAGTAATTGATGCAAAACATGGTTCCACTACGTTCTGACACAGAGGGGTGATCCTTTATCCATCTGTTACCATGAGATCTTTCAATTGGATGTTATAAGTTGTTTTGAGAAAACACAGCTTTTTGTATGCGTCCTCATTTCAGGCTGCAAAGCAAAAAGAAGTGAATATTTTGAAGCACTGTGATTCTTTTCTATACCCACTGTACGTGTACACACAAAGTAAGGGTTGGGCAACTTCATACTGGATCATCAATTCTTCTGAATACATGCCCTTTTGAGAAACGATCCTCACGAATAAAATTTTGCAACCTGGAAATTAATGTTGAAATGGGATGTGCCTAAAAAAAAGGAACAATTGAAGCAAATAAATGCATAGCGACTACTTTTCCTTTCGTCCGCTCCCTCTGCTGTTCTTTATCGGCTGGCCATGAGGACAAAAGTATTGGGACAGAGGGGTTTTTCAGGGTTGGTCTAGGCCCTTTATTTCCAGTGAAGGACAATCTTAATGTTTCATTTTGGACAATGCCATGCTTCTAGCTTTGTGGACACTGTTTGGGGAAGAACCTTTTTCTTTTCCAGCATGACTGTGGGTCAGTGCAAAAAGCATAAATGCTCCACAGAATGAATGGGCACAGATTCCAACAGAAACTCCAAAATCTTGTGGAACGCCTTCCAGAAAGAGTGGAAGCTGTTATAGCTGTAAAGGATGGAACCAAATCCAGATTATAAGTCAATGTATTTGAATGCAATGCCATTAAAGTTGCTGTTGGTGTAACGATCAGATTTTCCAATACTTTTGTCCATATAGCATATTTCCGTTAGTTTTAATTTTTGATGTCTGCATTCCACTACAAAACCAAATTTTACTCCTTAAAATGACCTTAATTTTGACTTTAATTTTCAGGAAATTAGGAAAAATTAAGGGAAAAGTGCACAGATTAAGGGGTAAAACTACTGAATTAAGGGGTAAATTAAGGCACATTTTAAGTATAGTGTGTTTGGTAGTGTTCACTGGCCTTTTTCAAATGTACACAGGCAGACTTCTAGAAGTATCAGTACACTACTTGGTATTGGATCGAAAGAGAGAATCAATGGGATTGCTGACCCGAAACACAGAGCAGAAGAGTGTGGGTTTTAAAGCCAGAGTCTGGTTCAGGCTTAACCGCTGTCCTTCCTCACACTGTTTTTGGAAGGTGGGGGAAGGGGGAGGGTGTGGCTTCAGTCGTCTCCCGGCCCACGGGCCGCGGGTTACCCATGACAACAGCTCGGGCCCGCTGGCAAGTCCCCGCCTTCGTTGGTTGGGGTTGCCATGGCGACTCCCCGCGGGACTCCACCCCCCACCCTCCCGCGTAGGAACGGCAGCAGGCGCGTCCAGCCAGGCCGGAGAGCCGCAGGGCTGCAGGGGAGAGGAACTCACGCCCAGCCTGAAGAGCCAGAATTCTGAACACGGTCTGAACGCAGTGGGCCTCCGGTAGTGGGGGGCTGTTACACCCACAATAAGCAGGAATAAAAGAAATGTCTTGATGCAAATGGCAAAACGACTACAAACACTACGAAACACTTTAAATCTTCCCTTAATTTACCCCTGAAAATACACCAAACCCCTACATTTGAATTAAGTGGCCATTAAGGGGCAAATTCGGTAGTTTTACCCCTTAGTCAGGCTTAATCTGTGCACTTTCCCCCTTAATTTCCTGGAACTTAAGGACAAAATTAAGGTAATTTTAAGCAGTTAAATTAAGGGGTTTGGTTTTGTCGTGAAAGCAGCTACAAAGCAAAGTAGGTCTCATTATAGTGTGTAGTACAGTGACGTCCACATAAAATTGATCTCTCCCGTTACTTTGCCAAACAGCTCCCCTAGCTGTTCCTGTGACACCAGGTACAAATCACTGGTGTCATCAGCTATTAAGTCTCTTATAACAGCGGCAAGGTTTTCCTACCCCTCACTAGTTTTTTCACAACACAGCCCAAAGACTCAGTAATATTTTCAATTGAAAGTGTCACTTGCCCACTTCCCCTCCCCTCACACAGCATACTCTCACTTAGACACAACTGTATCAAATAAAGGATGTTCAACAGGCAAATCAAACTGAAGGAGTCTGTCAAGAGCTCTCTTTTAGTGGCGCCCTGGTTCTCTGCTTAAGAATGGCTCATTCAAAGACACTGTACTCATATTAAGACTACACAGATGGTCTTACCGTAGTGGCTGGAGTGCATTTAAAAAGGTTACAATCTGTCTGTCCACCGAGACTAGAGAGCCCTTTTCAGCCTTCTAATTGCTACGATCTGTGTCCCCTTGACAGTTAGGAACATATATAGGAGACTTTCTCTTTGTTCCTGTGTAAATGTGATTCCAATTCTGTGGTTTCATACTTATTTTTCGTGTGTCTAAAGCCAACTAATGCAGAGGATTTTGTTTTCGAGTATTTATTTTGGAAAAGCATAAGAACTTCTCACAGAAAAAAAAAACAAACATATGCCACTGCTATTGTCAATGTAAGTGCCGAAAAGTTTCTATTGGTTTTCTATTTGTCAATAAATTGTCAATTCAGGATTATAAAAAGTGACACAAGGCCTGTTGTTGGCAGTATGAAAGGCAATTAGACAAAACATTCTATACTAATGCAAATGTATAACTGCTGATTCCTTAACTTGTAAATTCGTGCATTACTACAACTATGACACTATGACTACAACTACTAATCAAATCAGACTACAAGGATGATTACAGTACTTGCAATGATTAACTTTGGATTACAAATCCTCAGTATCCAATGTGTCGCATAACCAGTTCAAAACAAACATCAACATGGACAGTAGAAAGTCAAATAAAAATCAAACAACAGCAATAACAACAACAAGAAAAAAAAACAAACAAAAAAAAAACCCCAAAGAGGAAGGAAGGCTTATTTATGGAATTCACTGAAGCACCCTCCCCGGCACAGGTGTACGTTGCAGATCTTGCAGCCAAACACACTCTCGTGCCTCAGGCCTTTGTTGGTGCAGTTCCGGCAGCGGCGTGAGCGCTCTGACATGCGCTCTAGCCGGTGTCCGTACTCCAGGGGTGAGTCAGCGTGGCGTTTGCGGGCTGCCCGCTCCATGCCCCTCGCACCCTGATAGTCCCCAATTAGCTGCTGTGCCAGACGCACACGGAAGTGCCGCTGCGTGAACTCCTTCCCACTGAAGCCAGCGGGCGGCACCCCCCCGCGGCTCTCGCGCAGAATGATGTAGGCGTTGACGATGCACAGGTTGACGTAGAACCACAGGAAGTAGCGCCACCACTTTTTGCATGGCCGCGCAACCTGGTAGCACTCACGCAGCTGGTCGCACAAGTCCACACCACGCATGTTCTCCTGGTACAGAAGCAGCGGGAGCGGACGAGGGATGCCGAGGGCTGACAGACTGCTGCAATCCCCGTCACTCCCTTCTCCGCCCCGCTTGCTGCCAGGCCCAATGCCCACAATGCCTGGCGCGGAGTTGGACGACAAGCAGCTTACTACCTTGGCATCCCTGGTGACGGTGGCCACCAGGTTGCCACGCTGGCACTGGTAGAACTCGCCTGGCTCCAGCTTGCCGACATTACGGGGCCTGAGGGCGTCAGGGTAGCCGCGGCGGTAAGGGTTGGTGGGGCCACAGGTGTAAAGTCCGTCCTGCAGCAGCCGCTGCAGCAGGGGCACTGAGGTGAAGAAGCTGTCCATGAAGAGGTGGTGGTATCGACCCTCCAGCCCCCTTACCAGGGACATGACCATTCGATGGCCCAGTGCAGCACAAGTTGCGTCGTTGCTCGGCTTGCCCACGTACAATCGGGTGCGATGGCAGTAGCCTGAACGCGAGTCGCAGAGCATCCATACCTTCAGGCCCTTCCGCAAAGGCTTGGATGGCATGTATTGCGTCGGCGAGAAACGGCCCTTAGTGGCAATGGCACACTCGTCAATAGTCAAGCACCGGTTGGGTAAGTAGCCGTCCCACATAGTGTTCCCTACCATGTCCAGCAGTGGCCGGATTTTGTACAGGCCGTCATACCCAAGCTCACCTTTAGAAGGCTCGGACAGGCGGTCACACAAGTGCAGGTTTTGGTTCAGTTTCTCAAAGCGCCTGGCGGTCATTGTTTTCTTAAAGCCGGCATTGCCTATAAAAATATCACTGGCCCAGTACATGCCATAGTCTGGAAGCTGATTGATCCCCATCAGGATGTTGAGGCCGACATATGCCCTCATCTCCCTGACGTCAGTGGGATGCCAATGGGGGTCTGACCTACCGCTCCTCCTCTGCCGGTAGAGGGCGTAGTTGTTTGTTTGTTCTACCATGTGTTCAAACAATGAATCTGGGAAGAGCAACCGGAAATAGTCTAAAGTGTCAGCATCATCCCCTAGCGAGTGCTGGGGGCCACTGTCCGCGGTGAAGGGCTCGATCGAGATTACCTGGTCGGGCTCGCCCCAGAAGTCTGGAGAGGCGCAGTCTTCGTCCAGGGCGTCGTAGGAGCCGAACAAGCCTGCGTGCTCCTCTTCCTCCAGATCGGAGAAATCAATGTCCGAGTCGGTCGAGGTGGTGTCTGAGCAGTTGTTGGAGCTCGCGTAGTAGGACTCCTCCTCGTAGTCCTCGTGCTTGATGCCATTGCCCGTCACCAGAATAATGTTGCAGCCGCCTCCCGCGATGTAGCTGGCTGGATCCGCTGCGTCCTGCTCCGGGGCCGCCGCGCTCTTCAGCTCCCCCTCGTCCTCCTGCACTACTTCTTCTTCCTCCTCCTCCTCCTCCTCCTCCTCTTCCTCCTCCTCCTCCTGCTCCTGGTCCGACTCGGGCCGTCGGAACGGGATCTCAAACCACTTCACGTCCGCGGAGAGGTTCAGGGGACAGTCTTCTCCGTCCGAGAGCGCGCCGGCCTCGGGGTCCGCGCTGGTCTCCAGAATCGTAAAAAGCTCTCCTCTGTTCCTCGCCGCCATGTCGGGGTATCGAGCGGAGCCCGCATGAGGAGTCCTTTATTTATTCCGAGGGTCGGCCGAAAAGCAGCTCTGCCCGCCGGGGAGCCGGGGGGACTCATGGGTCTTCAGGAACATGTTGTTTTGGGGGGCTCGAAGCTCATTGTTCCCCCCTCTCTCTCTCGCTCTCCCTCTCTCTCTCTCTCTCTCGACGCTCGGCTCGCTCCGTAGCGCAGTGTGGCCGCAGACGTCAGAAGCTGCTTGCATGTCCTGCTTTGTAAGGGCGTTTTTTTTCTCTCTCTCCCCCCCCTCTCCCTCTCTCTCTGCAGCTGGTGGGGTTGTTGCTCGTTCTCCAGCCTGCCAGATGGCCGCTCGCTGTGCTAATGCCCGCTGGCACTGGCCGTTAGCCTATCACGGCTCTTTTTTTATTTCTGCTCCACGCAGAAGACCCCCCGCACGCAAAGTTTATCACGGGAAAAACGTGGACCAAAAAGTTGCACGGACGCTCGAACTGTGACATTTCGACACTCGGGACACGTTTGAAGCCCTCCACGGAGCTGACGTGGAGAGAGAGAGGGAGAGAGAGAGAGAGGAGCTCCAGAAAAAAAGTAGGCTAAAAAAGACCCACGCTGGTGCCGCCAGGCAATGTGGGCGCAGTCACGATTTTAAAATCGGCCGATAAAAGCGCCAGTTTTTCAAATTGGAGAAGGAAAATGTCGAGTGGTCTGACGTTGGATGAACCCTGGCCAATATCATGTCTCCTCGGTGGGGATTGTGGAAAACACAAGCACGGGGGGGATACACCTGCTTCACACTCAGATACTGCTGCCCTGCTGATCTCTCAGATCTGCTCTTTACTGACACTATTCCTCCAAATTTACTGACAGGATATACTGACAGGAGGAGGACTCTCATAACATTGGCCTGTCAGTAACACTGTGTGTGTGTATTGTTTATTTGTTTATTTGTATGTGTGGATGTGTGGTGTGTATGTATGATGCACGTATGTCAGAATCAGAACTTTATTTATCCCGGAGGATATATATATATATTGTGTGTGTGTGTACACATATAAAAATTGGTAAATAAGTCTGACCCTGGGGGGATTCTCAGCCCTGTAGAAATTTAATAGTATAATAATATAATAATTACACATTATAATCTGGTGTGTGTACACAAGGCACTGAATTACTTGTTTTTTGTTCTAATAAGGATAAACAAAAGTATTTTTTTATTTCTTGAAACGAAAGAAAACCAAACCATGTGATCGTGCATGAAGAAATTCTGGCCAAAAATAGAAGTGGGGAGAAGGAAAAAAAAGCGCCTCTCCCTAACATTTCCAGGCCTCTGGAGCTCTCTCCTGCTGCAGCCCCCATTGAGACGCTATTGGTGGGGTGGAGTGAATCTGACCAATGGGGGCAGAGAGAGGGACAGCATGTGAGAAGGGGTGGGGGGCGGTGGTGTAGAACTGAGAGAGGGAGAGAGAGAGAAAGGGGGAGAAAGGTAGCAGGAGGAGGGCGAGGTTAATTTACTCAGTCAGTGTGTGAAGTTGACAGTATTGAGTTGAAAGACTGAAATGGTAATTGATCTGTCAATGGTTCATGCAGAGCTGGATAAATGGAAAATGAGTGTAAATACTATGCAATAGAAATATAGTAGAAACTGAAATTAGGCAGAGGCCTAATATAATACTGGGCCTCCTCATTTGTTAAGTTAGGAGGTGAAGTCAATTCACATCGGACTTGTTCTGGCAGATCCCATGGATACTCGATCGGACTCGGATCTGGGGAATTTGCAGGCGAGGGCAGCACTTTGAACTCTTTATCGCTTTCGTCAAACCTGGCCTGAACAATGGGTGCAGTGTGGCAGGGCCGTGTTCCTGCTGCCTGAGCCCACCGCCACTGGGGAACTTCATTTGGGTGTACCTGGTGTTCAGTGATGTTTGGTTTGGTTGCATGTGTCAAACTGGAATCCTTATAAATCCCCAGACCCAGAGAATCATGCTCCCAGACAAAAGCATGTGTCTTCTAACAGTGCGTTCTGGTACCTTTCCCTGGTAAACTGCGCAGATGTACCAGGCTGTCCAAGATGAGTGAAAGAAAAAGTGACCATCTATTGCTGCACAGCCTGAGACTCAATAGGATGTGATGCGCTAGGCGGTGTAACATTTCTCCTGTAATCAGCGTTAAAAATGTCAGGGCTTGTCAGCCAGTTTGGACCTGAAGGGTAGCTTTTGTTGCCCTCACAGGGCAACACCCTGTCACAGGTGTGAGGTTTGTCCAAACTGACTGAAAGAAACCATGTCAAAAATAATATCAACCATGTCAATATCACCCAGGTCTGCCTAAATCTCCTGCAGCATCCAACCAATATGTTTTTATCGCGCGTTAACGGCCCAGCACTAATATATATATATAAATGGTTGTGGTGGTTGAACTGCAACAATAAAGTCAATAATAACTACATTATATAGTAAATATATAGATGTGTGTGTGTGTGTGTGTGTGTGTGTGTGTGTGTGTGTGTGATTAGGAATTACAGACTAGTTTATTGTTGTAGTTACAGCCCCCTTTACGTTGTTCATCAGAGGACAGACCCCCGACACATGAATAGCTAACAACAAACTATCAGGTGTTTGTTCACAGTCATAGTCAGATGTGACTCATCTTTCTAAAAAAACATGAAATCATCATAATATTATAACTGTGAAATATTATAAACTTCCTTGAACGATACATAAGCTGTACGTTCCTTTAAAAAAGGTGTATGACCCTGTTCACAATTATATAATTATGACTCCTCTACGACTATATAATTATATTTGTTATTTGCTCGCATGAAACATGGGCGCCTTAACAGAACACTACTCAGAATTCATCAGAGAAAGCTTTTGCTGGATCTGTCGTGTCTGGACGTGTTTTCAAGCAGCTGCTGTGACAAAGTGAGGGCCATCATGGCACTGACCTGTCCCAGATGTGTCTCATTCGCCATAAGCTTACTCACCTTGCCTGGGCTGGGAACATGCTGAGGCTGCTTTCTGTCCAGCAGGCATATGGCCTTATTGTATATATAATAAAGCTGGTTTGACAATTTTTGCAGCTTTTGCCATTGAAGAAGTCTACAAAGTAGCAGTAAGGAGAAGAGTAACTCGATCGCAACAGTTCATTTGTATGCTATCAAGATAGCCATGTTCAGTTTAAAGATGTGTAAATGGCATTCCCAGTGTGACCTGGACCTGGCCTTAGGTGGGCCTGAGGCTAAGAGGGGACATTCTTGCAGATAATCCCATCTGTAACTCAATGTTACACTGAGTGATTTAATGAATCTGCGTCCCTGGGTGTTCTAAAGCACATTTTTTCAGCTCATTCTTATACCTGCGAGACACTGATTGGCCAGCAGAGTACCTCTTACAGGTAATTACATCAGGTTTACTTCATTCCCCTGTCGTACCCTGCACTATGGTGCCTGATGTCTGCTGCACCTAGAGCCTTAAGAAATAGTGACACAAGTAAAATGTGTCCTGTATCCACCTGTATTTCTATTCTGTACAGGGCAAGTTCCCAGAAGTATCCAGACAGCCCTTCTAATTAGAGAATTCAGTCTTGATAGTGCACCCACTGCTAACACAGGTGTTCAGTTCGGTGCACAGATTGTATAATTTCCACAGGGCAGCACCGCCAATAGAGCGGAATACTCTGGAGCAGCATGACCAATGCTAAGCATTGACTAGAGGCACCACCAACAATATATTAACTGTAGCTTTTTATCTTGAATCTGTTTAAAGTCATTTTACCTGGTGATAGTTATTCTGTCGGAAAGTAATCTGTATGTTTCAAGGATTATTATATACATGATCAGCTATTAGAATAAGCGAAGCATCCTTAATACAAGGAAAATGTCAGTTTTATTGAGTGAAATAGTGTTATTACCATTGATGCTCTTCCTGAATAACTCGACTGTTTAATCTTTGAATTGACTGAATGTTACTGAACCCCATGACTATATAATCTGCTGCTATTTTATTGCATTTATTTGTAAATCTGTCACTTTCATAAGTCATTCTGCACTACTGATCTGCTGGTACAGTCCTCTATATCTTTACACACAGCAACGTCAGTGTCACACTGTTATTTGTTACACCAATGTTCTCATCATTGTGTTGGACTATTGTTATCTATTATATATAATTTATTTTTGTATTCTTATCCTTTATTTTCACTTGTTGCGCTGAGCATGGATACATTTATTTATTTATCTTCATCTTCAAGAATTTTTTAAAGGTCTTTCAAGCATCAGAGGCAGTGTCTGTAGTGGCAATAGATTTAGAAGAGGACTCATATGACATTGGTCCTTTTTGACCACAAGATGGTGCCATTACGTTGAATTTGCTCAAGCTGAAACGTTCAAAATTCCAACGTTGTCAGCACGTAGGACTGAGATATCACACACACACACACACACACACACACACACACACACACACACACACACACACCTTGAGCCACCAGTGTGATTTTCTTCACAACCTGTGATAGAAAATGAGATTTGGAGGGAGCAGATATTGCCTAATTGCGAAATGCAGCATTTTCTATTGGGTTTATTTAATAAATGGCTTGTAAATTGGTTGACAGCTTGTATTATTGATCCAGTAATGGATTCTGTGTCCTAAACATTGAAAGTACTTCATTGATATACAAGATACAAAGTCCAAGGAGGGTCTAGCACAAATTATAATATACTTTCCACAGCAGATGGCCCTCGTGTGTATCCTGAGATTAGATGATTGGTGGGGAATCCTGTATCCCATGCACAGCCTACACGAGTCAGAACCGTCAGATGAATTGCTGATTATTTACCCTTGAAACCTGATTGGGTATGACTTCGTTTAGCATGTAGCAACAAAGGCTCCTACTTCAAAGCTCCTTTAATATGGAAGGACGTTTCATTTTGCAAACAGTGTTTTCCCAGGCAGGGTGCTCGCACTGACCATGTTTTTTAATGGATTTTATATTGTGTTTGTGTTTTATATTAATACAATGTAAATGAGGCCTCCCAGAGAATGAGACTTCAGTCTCAGTCGGGTTCGCCTGCATAAATGTCTATTAAAAATGCAATTAGGCCTATAGTGCAAATCCCCTTTGCATTCGAACACAATGCAGGCGTTCATGCTTATCCCCCGCACGCAGGAGAGGATAGTAGAAGCCTCCTGCTTTTTTTGGTGGTCACCCCATGTGTTTCCTGTTAGCGGAGACTTTATGGTACGAAAGCTAATGAGTACTGGTGATAGTTTCAGATAAAATGTGGGCCTAGCCTGCTCTCCTTGCGTTAGAACTCAACCAGACTCAACAATGACTCAGCTTTACTGCAGAATACCATAGTCTTATTTGGGCATTCGATATCTGCCGCTTGCCTTTAAAAGACTAAACTGTTAGAGTCAAAGGAAGGGGAAAAATGCACAAGTTATAACTCGATGACTTGATGGAGAGACTCGTTCTGGATTTGGCCTGGTAAGTATGACTTTCTTGCATACAGTGTAGCAAACTAAACAAGGTGCAAATGTCCTCCTATTTAATGCATTTACACATGTCCTCATACTTAACCTGCCGCAGATTATTCTGCCTGTTCACAATAAAGTTATGAGGAGTGTGACAGCAGTGTTTTGAAAGACGTACAATAGGGCAGAAAATCAGAACAGAGGACATTTGCATATATTAGTCTTCAAGGCGCAGCAACAAAAACAGCCTATTTAAATGTAATGGATGTAGTGAGGTCATTAAAAAAATGAAATATAACCATTTTTGGATCATAAAACCCCTCGGATATTGTCAATAAACGTCTGGGGAAAGTCCCACAAAGGAAAAAGTTAAAAACATCGTCCCTTCAAAGTGTTTATACTAGTGTTTACAGTGTTTATATGTGAAATCCTAGTTGGATGCTGGGTGGAGCCAGTTCGGTTAAAGGGAACAGAGAATCGCAGCCTTCCTTGGCTTCAGAGATCCTTGGCTTAGAGACATGGCTTTCAAATGTGACACGGCCTGCAAAAGTTGAAGCTTCGTGTTCTCAGCCTATTAACCAATCAATGACTTGGCCTAATATCTTCAGGGTATCATACAGGCTTAGCCACACGGATGCCCATGAAAGGAAAATTGTTGGGTGATTGCTTTATGTTAGTAATTTGCAACAGCAGCCGACACCCTCCATTCATGGCTTGCAGTTTGAAGAGACAACGCAAGAATGCTGAAAGGATGAAAACTTGGACTGGAGTTCTGGGCACTTGCATTTTTATATTTTATTTTTTATTGTACATTCAGGGATATTTTTGTATAAATATAAGTTTAATTATAACCCAGGTCAACAAGACGGACGCCAGCCTTGAGTGCAGGAGTCAAGGAGTAACAGGGGTTGGGGTGAGTGAATGTCACCATGGGAAAAAGATTATGTGTTTAAGTAACATTCAAGATTCTAAATGTTTATTGTTGTATGGACAGAAAAAATTGCATTTCAATTAAATTCTTTCTTTGCTGTCCACACACACATGCAGAAGTTAGGTTAAGAGTTTTTGTATAAAATAAAAATAAAAATAAAAAAATAAAAATAAATGTGCAGATGTAGATAAATTTTAACTGTGCATTTGCAAAATGAAGGAAATGTGCAAAAGAGGCAGAAAATTACTGTATGAGGTAGATCGAGGGGATGTGCAAAGGAGCTTAGAGTGCAAAAATTATAGTATGAGGTCGGTAAGCTGTTAAGGAATCTGATGGCAGTGGGGAAGAAGGAGTTGTTGATTCGGGAGGTTCTAAATTTCACACTTCTGAGCCTTCGTCCCAAGGGCAGGAGTGTGAACAGTCCATGTTGGGGGTGTGTGGGGTCTTTGAGGATGGAAGCAGCTCTCCTATGGAGTGGAGTCCTGATCTTCTCCGCAGTTGTTATCACTCTCTGCGGAAGCCACCACAGAACCACCTCTGACTAGAGACTGATTAAGTGTTGGATCACCGCAGCACAGCAGTGATAACAACATGGTGAGGGTGCGAGTCAGTCCTCACATATCAAATGTTGACAAACTGCAAATAAAAAGGCTCCCTTATCCTTATTGGCACTTGTGAAAGAAAAATATATGCTGCTAGACAGCCCGACACGAAACCAAACAACCTTATAAGCTATGACGCACACATTGTGTCTGAAGTGAAAGCCTGGTGGGGAAATCCATTCTCAAGATGAATGAGCCAACATGACACCCAGTGTCTGGGTCAGGAATGGTTCCCATCTAACATCCTACGGTGGTGCCTCTGAGTAAGCATGGTTCATTCCCTCAATATCCTTCAAACCAATACAGTCATTTGCTTTATTTCTTTAATGGACTCCCAGACAGATGCTTTCCCTATACTAGAGTCATCAGACATGTCTTATTGCTTATTTGCCGGAGTTTGAGACAAAAACTGTCTTGCTTCATAATATCAGCATGGATCTCTCGGGGAACAATAGGAACAATAGGAAATCACTGTTTTAATATTAAACCACTTTGGGTGCAACAATGTACATTATTTGGACAAAAGTATTGGGACAGACCTGTATATTTCAGGGGTTGGGCTAGGCCTCGTACTTCCAGTGAAGGACAATCTCAATGCTTCAGCAGACCAAGCCATGCTTCCAACTTTGTGGACACAGTTTGAGGAACCTATTCCAGCATGACTGTGTCCCAGTACACAAAGCAAGCTCCATAACGATGGAATGAGTTCGATGTGACTGGCCCACACAAAGCCCTGACCTCAAGACCTTTTATGATGAACTGGAATGGAGATTGCGAGCCAGGTCTCCAAAATCTTTTAGAAAACATTCAGAGAACAATAGAGGCTGTTATAGCTGCAAAGGGGGGACTAACTCCATATTAAAGTCTATGTATTTGAGTGCAATGTCATTAAAGTCCTGCTGGTGCCCATATAGTGAATATAAGATGTGTCTAATAGTATGGTTATTGTGTGAGTCTTTTTTTATACAGTACATAGAGCACCAGCCTATTACATATGTTACTGTGAGGATAGATACAGCAGCTACATAAAAAAGGAGAGCACAAGAGTACAGTGTAAGCGCAAATAAGCAAGTGCAACTGACTGCAAGCCCAGGCACAAACCAACGAGTTCATGCCTAAATTAACAAGAGTGTGCCAAACACCACTGTGATGACATTTGGGCTCCTCTACAAGTCAAATAAAACCCACCAATAACATGGTCTATTTCCTCAAGCCTAATTAGAGGCTTGATAAGGATAATGCATCGATCTAGCATTATGTCAGACCTGACCTTCTTGCTTCTGCGCCAACAGTTATTTAAATCATTTTTACATTTTACCAGCTTATTAAAATGTACTTTTATTATAAGCTGACAAATAATTATACTCTCAGAATAACAGAAGGCCACCAAATGAACTAGTTTAACAAGAACAGTTTCCTGTCCATTATTTCCACTGGAATCTCACTTAATAACCCTCAGTTATTAGGATGGATTGTAGTTCTGTTTGTGTAGAAAAGACATTTTGGGAGTTCCTATAGCCTCCTTCTGTAGTCCTAAAAGCAAAAGTTTGTTTACACTTTGCCCAGCCAGCTCAGACCAAAAACATTTTGAGTGACCACAAGACAGCATCAGAAATGTCCCAGAAAAGGCTTGGACTGGGTGTTGCCTTTTCATTTCTGTTTAGATCACATTAGGTCTGTCTCATAGTGAATGTTTTCTATGCTAATACACACAGTATAGCAGCTTGAAATATTTATCGAATCCTAATGGGCTCATGTCAGGTCAGGCTCAAATGTTACGTTCGGGTTCTCACAGCTCGTCGCTTACTTCTAGCAGGTCGTGTTTCTCACGGCTTTTGTTTTTCAGTTCACCTGATACTGGTGTTTAATCTTTCACAATCAAGTCAGGTAGAGCTTTATTGTCATTCCAGCCATATATATTAAGTACACTCTCAGGCGAAATATTGTCCTCCTAGACCATCGGTGCAACACATAACACAACACACTCAGACAGATCAACAATGAGGATAAAAAGGGGGGAATTAATAACACAGATCAGAAACCACAACACACTTTTCCAAACCAGTTTTTCATACTGATTTCAGATCTGCTTTCAGTTTTTTTCAGTCACATCAATATTTTGAATTATGAGTAATATTAGATTTGCAATAGACTTGCATGCGTTTTCTATCAAACCACAGGCACCAATCAAGAACTGTTTCAATATTTTCAGTGTGGAGTCAGACAGGCCACACTGTGGCATAGATATAATGATCAGTGTCAGTCAGCTACCACTGTTTCTTCAAAAACACTCAGCATATGATTATTATATGATCATTATACCAATTATCATGCAGTATAGAACTAGCCTCATCACAAAAACCGTACGTGCAGGAAAAACTAAATACATTAAAATTCAATACACGCTACAAAACCCCCTTAAACTTATCTCTGATGATTTTGACCTGTTGACCTGGGTTATAATTAAACCTATATGTATACAGATATATCTCTGAATGTACAATAAATAACAAAATATAAAAATACAAAAATACTGTGGGTGGACACAGCAGGGAGTCTATAATAATGCAGGATTGCAGTGCAGTACAGTGGGAAGCCAATGGAGTCACACACTACTGTTGGTGACAAAATGTAGCACCAAGCTTATAAAACAAGGGCAGCTGGTGACCTGGTGGTTAGGGAGCTGCCCCTGTGATCAGAAGGCTGGGGGTTTGTATTCCAGGACTGCCAGTGACACCACTGAGGTACCCTTGAGCAAGGTATCGTCCCCACACACTGCTCGCTGGGGGCTGCGTCGCTGGCTGCACTTGGGTTAATGGGTTAAATGGAGAGATGAATCTCACACACTGTCCACACTGTGTGGTGAGTGACAATAGCCACTTCACTCTTTAGTGTATTGATTCAGGAGAACAGAGTCAAGCATGCTAAAGGACAGACGAAATGTATATTTCGATAAATGTTGTGTTGTATGTGTAATGTTCTACATAATGAAATGGAACTTAATGGAGTTTAAATGAATAAAGGATAATTTCTTGCTCTGGGGCATCAGTGCTGAGTGAACAGCACATGATGAAAGGTTTTCCTAGCTGCTGAAGGGTTTTCCTGGCTATATATATATATAGATATGCACAGTGAAATTAAGGTTTTTCTAACTATATGATTGCTTGACAATATTCTGTCAATTTGTATTTGCTGTGTTACATTAGGATAGGCCAGCTTTAGTCAGTTTTAGACTCAAAACTGGATGATATGTCTCAGGTCATATTAAGCTGCGATTAAAAAGGTCCTGGCCAGTTTTTGGATATAGACCTAAAGTTCAAACTCTGATTAAGGCTCTATATGCCCAGTGGGTAAACACACCCTATATTGGCAATGTCTCCCTCTCAGCATAAATGGGAATGAACATTATAGGATTTCTAAGGGTTGTTTAAAAAGGAATGACTACATTCAACTGTTTTAATGTAATTCGTTTCCATAGGTTTTAAATGCTGGCATATATTAAATGATAATGACTTTAGTAGTTAATAATAATCTTCGCAAGGACCTCTTGGTCCTTCTATGGTTACAGAATAAATGTACATCCTTTATCTTTACCCTTGCGTCACTAAACTGAATAGTAAACTCTCTCTATCTCTCTTTAACTCTACCCCCTCCTTGGTTAGGCAGCAGGAGGAAGTCGCTACATCTGTCAGTTGTTAGTGTGTTGCACTCTTGACGCAAGTACTGATGACCCCCAGATCTACTAGTTCAGGCTCACATGCTGGAGGGCATATCCCAGCTCAGCGGGGTGTTTGGTCCTAGCATGGTCTCCATCTTTATTAGATATACAGTTACCCATGTACAGCACACCATTTACACTAACTCAGATCTACCACACCCTGAGTTTGGTCCTCATCTTAATGTAACAGTCATAGCTTTACCCCCTTAAGCCCCAAGCTTCCTTATGAGGGTCCACACTTCAGTCCATAACACTCAAATTACATACAAGATTCTAGATTATTATAACTTACCTTTTAGTTTCATAGTGATGAATAGATGATTCATAGTAGTTACTGACGTCTTCAGATTGTGCACTAAACCTGCTTTAGTATAACTACAGTCTACAACAATGTTTAGGTGGGTGTTACGTCTCAAAATAATGTCCAAATAATCACCAGAACCCAAGGCTCCCCATTAAAACATCTTTCAGAGTGTCTCATAGCCTCTGAAAGCTCACCTTCCTTCCATCATCTTCATACCGTCTTCTTTTGTGAGACTAGCATATTCTACTCCTGCATGACTGTGGCCCAGTGCACAAAGGAAGCCCATTTAACCATAAAGGGTGAACACCTTTGGGATGGCCTGGAATGGAGATTGTGAGCCAGGCCTTCTCATCCAACATCAGTGTCTGAGCTCATAAATGCTCTACAGAATGATTGGGCACAAATTCCCACAGAAAATGTTGGGGAAAGCCTTCAAGGCCTGTGGAAGCTGTTCCAGCTGCAAAAGGGGGACCATCTCCATATGAAAGTCTACGTATTTGAATGCAATATCATTAAAGTCCCTGTTGGTGTAATGATCAGGCGTCCCAATACTTTTGTCCATGTAGTGTATATCCGACCACTTAATAGATGGAATTGTAACAAGATAATCACTTCACCTCACTTCACTTCACATTCACTTCACTTGTCTGTGGTTTTAATGTTGTTGCTGACTGGTGTATAGGGCTGGTTCCCAGTGATTATATGATTACATTCCCAATGGCTGCATTTTCTTTCAATGGAAAATCTCTGTTAAGAAAGTGTAGACCAAGACTAGACCTAGTCGCAGGCTTGGAAAAACAGGCCCTTGAAGATTAATGCTTACATTTACAAGAATCCTTATAAATTATGCCATTTTTCTAAGCGTTTTTAAATAAATGTATCATGTAGAATTGTTTCAAAAGTTTACAAGTTCACAAGTGCAACAAACTTTCTGAAAAATGCAGCAACTACATCTATCAACATATAACTGCATTCACTTAGAACGTTTAGAATTCTCTTAGAATGTAGGTGAGAGCCCATCTCTTCACCAGTTTCAACAGTTTTATCATATCATATGCTGTGTACAACAGGAAAAAGTAATTAAATGACTTAAAATGCTACCATGCTCTTGTTGTGTAACTTGCTTATGCTTGTTAAACAGCAGTTTTGTGCCAGTTAATGCTTTAATTATTTCTCCCATGCTTTTGGTAACTTAATATTAGTGCTAGCCAAGCTAATGTTTTGGATCTTTCCATATTTGATGAGCCCGTAATCACAGTGGCCAGTTGCCATTACCTGAGAACCCTAAAGAGAATATCAAAAGGTTGTTTGCATTTCTCTTAAGACAGAACCATGAAAACAACAAATAACAACAAAAATAAATGGAACAACTGAAAAAAGATTTGACTAAAGTCAAGTACTGACTGAATTGCTGTCATATGCCACATAACAAAGATTATCTAATTGAAAGATCATTAAAATCTTTGAATGTCATTTCCTAAAGTGGTTTGATGCTTTATGATGGCTGAAGACCCTTCATGATACAGTTAGTCATGAGATAACTCAAATGTCGGCTAACAAAATATGGAATAAGAACAAAATCCAAATGATTCATTTTCAGATGAATTTTTCAGGGTCGTCTCCTGCTTTCTTTAAAGAAGATAAACAGTGGACCATTTCAGAGAACTGAGAAAGTCAAGCTATGTGCTATGATGTCACTAAATGTTAGTAAAATGGTGCTTCCTTGTATCGGAGAATCTCCACATGTTGATGTTTTCTTTGCTTGACTATTCCCACTGTAAACTTCTTAAGAGCTCCTTTATTTAAGGATAAGTCAAACCAAGTGTGCTTAATGCTAAGACTTCTGTATGCAGTAATATGTGCAGGCCAAGAGGACTTAAGAATTTGGAAAGCACTGTCTCTGTGTTGACAAAGTTAGCAGTAGATTTGTCAATATGACTTTTTATTACTTAATCTTACTACTGGACTCTCTACTAAGTGCAGTAACTTACTCCAAACTATCATTTGTGTCAGTAGGTTTCACTCAACTGTCTCACTCATCATATTTATATCCAGCATTTCTGTATACAGCTTAGTTTATTTTCATATAGCGTTTTTGTCTCTTTATTTAGACTATATAATTTATATTCTTACTGTCTCCGTGTTTTGCAGTCGTTACATTTCCTCTGGGATCAATACACTTTTCTGATTCTAATATGCTGCTTCTAGATATGAGCCACTGTAGGCAATTGTTATGGTGTTCCGTAACCCAAAGTGTTCCACACACACTGTGAAGAAGACAGCAGCTGTTTTCACCTTTTATGACTCAAGATGGGAAGAATTTTGGTTATGAGTGCTTGTAAGGAATATACCTGGAGGCGCTACTTCTCAGACAACAGAAACCTCCTGTCAGAAGATACTAGCAAGCACACCCTAGACACATTTCCTAGAAAACAGAGAGGAGAGTGAGAGGTGATGCAGGTGTGGGGTTGGAGTTGGTTTGGCAGGTGAGGGATCCCAGATAAGGCCTCGTCTTAAAGTAAATGGCCCTGTGAATAAATTAACATGGGTTTAGGAAACTTACATTTACATGTACATTTACGGCATTTATCAGACGCTTTTATCCAAAGCGACTTCCATTCCCTACCTACAGGGGGCA
>JBBPDC010000039.1:8791590-8807224 GCA_037974485.1 Hemigrammopetersius urotaenia | reverse complement strand
TCTATCTATCTATCTATCTATCTATCTATCTATCTATCTATCTATCTATCTATCTATCTATCTATCTATCTATTTGTATCAATGGTATGCATTTTAATGCATTTTAATGTCTTTTGTAAAGCTATTCTGAATGGCTGTATGATTTCGCCCCCTCCCCAAATCACCCCCCCCCCCCTCTCTCTCTCTCTCCTCCACCCCATCCTGTCGTCCACTCACTTTTTGGCTGGGCAGTGACTGCGCCCCTCCTCTCTCCATCCCTGACGACATAACAGTGAGGGGCAGAGTCAGAGGAACCTGTCTCAGATCTCAGATCTGTCTCCAGGCAGACGAGCAGCAGGACAGACTGCGAGTAAAGACCCGCACGCAGTGGCACATGGACTCTGGACATACTGGAGATTAACACTGGAATTTAACTCTTTTACCTTTGGACCTATAACACTTTTTTTTTAAATTACAGGTACAGTATTTTATCAGTTAAAACAGTGAGAACAGATGACACTGATGAAAATGTACTAGACTAAGGATGCCCCTTTAAAGGCTGAAAAGTAACTAATTTTGAACCCTTTTCAATAGTTAAACTGTTTTTTTCATGATGTAGTTCGTTGATCTGAAACGATGTTAATTTGTTTAAACATGCGCATTAGTTCTACATGTATGAAAAATGCTTTTTTTCAGTTGCCATATTTTGGGCATGAACATGCAGGCATTACTTTGCATTCAGGCGAGACACAACAAGTGCATTCTGAGTTTTATTAGGAGGAGTGAATCTCAAGCTTGATGAACTTTCAGATCGGAGAGAGATGGAGGTCAGAGAGCAGGTGGAGGTCGGAGAGTAGTTCGGTTCGGAAGCAGCCGGGTTCATCCTCCTTTCTCAGAGGCAGCAATGTGTGATGATGATGATGATGATGGTGATGATGATAATGATAACAAAGAAGAAGACTATGATGATGACGACGATGAAGATGATGAAGAATATGATGATGGAGAAGTTGATAGTGAAGAAGATGATGCTCTAGTCTAGTTCTCGTAATACGTTCGTTCTTTAATGGCATATCATGTCACGCTGTAATTGAAGTGGCGCTGGGAGAGGGAGAGAGAGAGAGAGAGAGAGAGAAAGAGGAAAGTTATTGCAACGGGAAACTTTGTCTGATTCGTCGTTGCTAAACCATGAGCATGTTTTACCCACATAAAATTATTGCGTATATATATATATATATATAATTTTATTTGGGTAAAACATGCATGTATATTTTTTAACTACTGGATAAATGAGTCACGTGGTCATACGCACCCGAACCCGAACTGGCACCCGAACCCAGGTTAATTGATATTCTGATGGTCAGCGTTGTTAACAACTAATTTTGTTGTCACCACCAAAACCTGACACCCTTCCCCCACAGACCAGTAAGAGAAAGGCTTTGAAAGTCCTAATCTGCTTGATTTTCATTCCGCTGCTGCTCCTGCAGTAATGAGCCATTAGAGACGCTCGTCTGCTGCCTCTTGCCTCTTCGCCCCTGTAGGGGGTTAGAACAACAGAGATCTCCTCTCCACCACCCATCATCCCGTCTGACCACCAGCAGACCCTCGGAGCTGATGAGGACTCTCGCACAAACCGGAAAACGTTTAGTGCTTCGCTGCTTTCAAATCAGCCAGGAATCACTCGGCCATGTGTAGCCACACGCCTCCAGCTGCAGCCAGATTTTTATTCGTATGTATAATTTGTGTATGACAGCGTGAGCCGGGTTGTTAATTTTTCTCTTTCTTTTTCTAACCCTCCAGACGGAAGATGTTACTGAATATAAAACATATATTGTGGTTATGCTGCCTGTGCCACACATCCCATGCACTTGGTAAGTTATTTTACTTAATTCAGACTGTGACTCAGTTCTTAAGACTGTGTGTGCGTGTGCGTGTGTGTGTGTGTGTGTTTGAGAGAGAGAGGGATACAAAGAGAGAGTGAAACACAGACTGGGACAGAGTGAGAGAGACAGAGAGAGAGAGAGAGAGAGAGAGAGAACGAGAAACAGAGTGAAATAGAAAGTGACTGAGAGAGACAGAGGGAGAGTGAATGAGTGAAGAGAAAGACAGATTGAGAGAGTGAGAGGGACAAAGAGTTGGAGACAGAGAGAGAAAGAGAGTGAGAGAGATAGAAAGTGAGTGAGAGAGAGGGACAGAGAGAGTGAAAAAGGGAAAGAGAGACAGATTGAGAGAGATAGAAAGTGAGTGTGTGATAGAGACAGTGAAAAAGGGAAAGAGAGACAGATTGAGAGAGAGAGAGAGAGAGAGGAGAGAGAGAAAGAGAGATGGCGAGATTGACAGAGAGAGAGAGAAAGAGAAACAGAGAGAGAGAGATAGAAAGTGAGTGAGAGAGAGAGAGAGAGAGAGAGAGAGAGAGAGCGCCTCAGTCCATGAGAATTTCTGCATGGTCCTCTCAGTGATATTTGGTTTCCCACAAAGCAAACTTGGTCTCCCAGAGTCTTAATGTATTCTTGAGTGGCGTTCTGAGCACCCATGCCTTTTAATTAGGAAGCTCTGTGTCTGGTGAAAACAGATGGCTACACCTCATCACCTTGGAAGGCCCTCCACACACTGTGGTCTCTACAGCCCTCGGGGGTCTTCCCACCTGTCCAAAGCATTCCTCACATTGTTGCTCAGAGTATTCAGTGATTCCCCCCTGTCTAAACAACGATGACTCATCTGATTTTCACATGCAAGTTAGGGGGTCCTAACGCTGGATATAGTCGTGTAGGACTTCCATTTGAAACCAAGTGTTAATTGAAAACAAACTGAAGATTAGGGACTTATCAGTTGTTCCGACAGCAGCTGGGACGTCCCACTGGGATCTTTCAGATAGCCTAGGGAAAACAGTGCTAGGCCTTTTGCTTTGCTTCTATGCTTGTTTGTTCTCTAGTGCATAGTGGGTTCTACCTTGTTTATTGTACCGTATCTTTGGCTTTTTCTAGTGTCCAGGTCACTAACAATAATGCGACCGGTGAGTGGCTCTCTTTCTGGGAAGGTGGTCCTGCCATGCCACTTCTCCGTCCTGCCCACTGCAGCCCCCAGCAATGCCACCACGATAAGTGCAGACTACCTGCGCATCAAATGGACAAAGATGGAAGGTGATGTGGAGTCCACAGTACTTGTGGCCCAAAACGGTGTCATTAAAATCGGGCCAGGCTACAGGAGCCGGGTGTCAGTACCGAGTCACCCAGAAGACATTGGCGACGCCTCGCTGACTGTGGTGAAACTACGGGCCAGTGACGCTGGAACGTACCGCTGCGAGGTCCTATACGGCATTGAGGACACTCATGACACCGTCAACCTGAATGTCAATGGTGAGTGTTTTTCTTTCATACCTGTTTACTCTCTATGCCAAACCTATTCATATCTGATTGTCTGTTAAGAGAAATCCGTGTTCTATCCCAATGCCACTGTACTGTATTTGTATTACTTGCATTTATAGTGATAATTATGCAATGTGTGGAGCATTAATTCAGCATTTTATGAATTGGTAGAAACGTATCCAGTCCAATGCAAGCTGTGTAACAACGTTCCTACTTTGTTTCAAACAAATTCAATTCAGGTCAATTCAGTTCAGTTCAGTTTAATCCTGTTGAAGTCTTCTTTAGGCCTTGTCGTCTTTTCCCACGGCAGTATATAACATTTCTTTGAAGTCAGTTTCAGTAAATGCTCTCCAGCACAGTCTTTATTCCTAATATCGTTACTTGAATTTGCTATTGTGTCCTATAGCCTCCTCTGAGACTGTTGAGACTTTTCTCCATCTGAGGCCCTGATTTATGTTTGGGCCATGAGAAAGGACGCAATGGGGTTGGGTTTGGATAGTTTTGGCTCTCGAAGTAGGGCACCTCCCATCTCTCCCCTAGTTTAATTGGAGCCATTACTCATTTAGTTACTCTGCGTTTGAAAGCCACCATTAGGGTGAATGGAATGTCCCTTTACCCACACATTTATGTTATTGTAACAACGCAACACTCGTTTTTATTAATTTGTTTATAAGTGACCCACAGTAATGCTTTTTTTTTACACTGTGGCGAAGTTTCTGTTTATTTTTTAGCATCTGGCTTTTCAGATGTTTAGCTATTCCATGAAGAAATCATGTTTAAAGGATGATTGTATGTGTCTAAGCAATGATAAAATGCCAGAATGTAAGACTGGATGGATTCTTTTGCCAACCTTCACCATTGACACGCTATGTTCTTCTTATATGCAGGTGTTGTTTTTCATTACCGAGCCAAGACCAGTAGATACACCATGGACTACAAAAAAGCTGTTGAGGCCTGCAGGAGTGTCGGGGCCACCATTGCCACAGCAGGCCAGCTGAAAGCTGCCTATGAGGACGGCTTTGACCAGTGTGATGCTGGCTGGATAGCAGATCAGACAGTAAGGTAAGGATTCTCTCATGTATTGTAATTTTGTGCTGTAAGGGCCATGCATAATAATATAAAGTGTCTCTTATAGTCCTATGTGAACACACTAAAGCACAGCACACTGTGAAATTCTTTCCCTGCATTTAAACCATTTACCAAGTGAATCAGTGAGCTGCCACCACTGGGGCACCTAGGGAGCAGTGTGTGTGGATGGTACCTTCAGGGGTGCCTCAGTGGTGCCACTAGCAGTCTTGGGATCCAAACACACAACCTTCTGATTGCCTAACAACCAGCTGCCCCTTCAGAATGCAGTTCTTGAAGGACTGGTGGTTTAGGGACGAAGGTTAAGCTTCTTCACACTCTCATGTTAAATTTACAAAGATTGCACAATAAAGAGCTATAAATCAGAAGCTTCATCAAAACAGTCTCTTCTGTGACAATGCTTTGGCACCTTAATTGACTGTATGTCTGTCCAGATCATGAGCTCGTCTTTGAATGCTGAGTCAGAATTTGTTTTCCTTGTCTTTAAATGTCTAGATACCCCATCACTACACCAAGGTTTGGCTGCTCTGGGAACATGCCTGGAAAACCTGGCGTCCGCTCGTATGGCATTCGGAAGCCAACAGAGACCTACGATGTGTACTGCTACGCAGACAAGCTCGAGGGTAAGAGTGCAAGGGAAAGGGTTCGCCACACTTGACGTTTCTCCAAGGGAAAGTGCAGTTTTCAGACCTTTCCGAGTCTTCTACTCCAGTCAGTCTAGCCTCGTAAGACCTTTGGGTGTTAAGCGTAGTTAGGGATGACCTTGCAAACATTTGGCTTTGGACTTCATTAAAAGTCTTCTGAATACCATAAAGAATGTGATAATAAGGGTTATAGCTTCTGGCAAGACTGCTGTTACTGCAGGAGGAGCCAAAGTAGTTAATTTCTTTTGTTTTTTTCCTGACACATTAAGGGTGGTTTAAAACCGCAGTCATACGGGTACATCAACTAAAAATGTAATATAAGTCGATTACAGGGATTGAGAACTTAAGCAATGGGCTGAGGAATATTTTAATTATTTTTGGAATCAGAGAAGTAGGTCATTTTTTGTTGACGTGGGTAAACAGTGATATATATGTCAGGTGTGAATTGGAAAATAAATACTGATCTGCCTAGCATACTTCAGCCCACTGTTCAGCGAAAACATCAGTAGAATAATGTAAAGGATCACAGGTGCTGTGTTGTTGCATCAGACGAGCAAGTGAGGTGCGACCAGTCTGGAGAAACTTCGTCGTGGTCAAACTGGCGTCACTTCAATAAACGCCCAATCGTATGGAGTGGTTTTAATATGCGCCGTTTCCTAATTAAAGAGGTTTTGGGGATGTTCATTGTGCATGGCAATAAATTACTCGGATACTATGGAAACCTCGGTTGTAACTTTTGACAGTAACGCCCAAGTCTGTGCAAAAACATGCACACCCTCTACTGTGTTTTTTTCTTTCATTTGCGTTTAATTTACTACTAGGGGAACACATGGAAAACATTATAGTTTTGTGATAATATTTTGTACAGAACATATGCCATCTTCAGCTACTTTAAAAACGAAAAATCACTTTCCGCCAGCCATGTAGGGTTTAAACAGTTATTGGCAGCATGGGATAGATTTGTCAGTCAATGTAAGAAAGAGGATTTGTGGCAAAATACCTTCATTTGGCTCTTTTTAAGCTATCCACGTTTTCATTTTAGAACATATTCTTTACTAGCTATTGTGGATTATTTCTTAACCACTAAGCCTACACTAGGGGTGGGCATATGATGATATTAGATTGTGAAGGCGATCTATGTGCTGACGATCTGCCAAAGCAGAGAGATCGTAGTATCGTCTACATTCCATCTGTCTAATGCTGTTCTATGGTCTTCCTAATATAGTCCTAATCGCACTGTTTGCTAGTCTGCTTAGTGCACGCCTTATAGAAACAGCACTCAACCAACAATAGTTTGGTTGGACTGTTCAGTAAATTGCAAATTAGGAAAAAAACATCTATAGTTACAAATGAATCAAATTAAATATCATGATAAAATCGAAATCATGATTTAACTGTAAAACAATTGCGATATGATATTTTTGTCCACCCCTGGCATACACTACAGATACTAGTATTGTATATTTGTGCGTATATATATATATATATATATGGTTAAGGTTTATATGGTTTATGTTATTTTGCCAAAAGTAAGTCAAATTTGTTGGATTATATGAATCTCGATTTCTTCTAAACACCCATATATAGCAAATATTCCTAATTTTGAACCTGTTGAAGGAAAAACAAAAAATTACATCACTTACTGTAATCATTTTATAGTATCAAATGTGACAAAATCTGTATTTCTTTTTATTAAAAATACAGATTGCCTAACCTAGATTGCCTGACCCAAAACATTTTATTCCTTGCATATTATTACAGCAGCATTAAAAGTAACATTGAATATATTTACTAGATTTGAGATGTTTTCACTTGCCAGCAAATCGTTTTTACTGTGTTGAATTCAGTCTTCCAGCCCCTTGTCTTTAGGGGTGAAAAGTTCATTTCAAGGGTAGCACAAATACAATACATTACAAATACAGTCAAATGCAGTATTGAGGATATTGTGGATATCTGCCTACTCATATGTGTGTGCACCTACAGGTGAGGTGTACTTTGCCCCCACCACCCGTAAGATGACATTCGAAGAGGCCAAGGCTGAGTGTGAGAACCGGAACTCCGTCCTGGCCTCTCCTGGTCAGCTCCACGCCGCCTGGAGAAAAGGTCTGGACCGCTGTGACTATGGCTGGCTCTTGGATGGAAGTGTCCGGCACCCTGTCTCCGTACCCAGAACGCAGTGTGGTGGAGGTCTACTTGGGGTTCGGACCATGTATCGCTACCGCAACCAGACAGGCTTCCCTGAACCCACCATGAAGCTGGGAGCGTACTGTTTCAGAGGTATAACCTTTACATGGGGGGTTTACAGGGGCATCAGTTACTGAGTTTGCATTTACCTTTATGTTCACCTGTACATTGACAGAACCTAGGACTTTAATGGCATAGCATTCAAATGCATAGACTTTAATATGATCCCCCTTTACAGCTATAACAACTTTCACTCTTCTTGGAAGGCTTTCCTTAAGATTGTGGAGTTTCTGTGGGAATTTGTGCCCATTCATTCTGTAGAGGTCAGGCACAGTTGTTGCATGGCTCACAATCTCTAGCTCTGTGCAGCCAGTCAAGTTCTTCCACACTGAACTCATCCAGCCATGTCTTTATGAAGATCGCTTTGTGCACTGGGGCACAGTCATGCTGGAATAGAAAAGGTTCTTCCTTTAAACTTTGTCCACAAAGTTGGAAGCATGGTGTCCAGATTGTCTTGGTATGCTGAAGCTTTATGATTACCCTTCACTGGAAGGGGCCTAGTCTAAACCTTGAAAAACAGGTGTGTCCCAATACTTTTGTCCATATAATGGATGCGCTAAGTAAAAGATTACTTCATTCATAGGATCTAGTCCATGCACACAGCTCAATCTGATGTGAAATGGAGGCTGCCCAACAGTTTATACAAGCAAAATGTTGCATGTCCTGGTACACACAGTCGCAGGTTGTGTTCCAGCACGCTTGTTTTAATCTCACTGAGCTTTGGTCCTGTAAGATCTGATGCTGTGTTGGAAATGGGACCTTCAACAGTGGATAAAGTGGGAAAAACAAGAAGCCAGTCAGCTAGCGTTAGTGATATAGTTGATACCTTTGACAAACTTTATGGTCTGTGTTACAGTGTTAACCACTTACTATGATCTAAAACAAAGCAAAAAAATTAACAAGAAGAAGAAGAAGAAGAATTACAACAACAACAATAATGGTAATAATAATAATCTTTATGTTGATATTAACAATAATATAATTACGTAGACCAGCTGTCTAAATGAATACAGATTAATATAGAACTAATGCATGTAAGAGATTAATAGAGTAGTATTGGAGTGCATGTGAGAGAGGACATCTATTCAGACCTCTAGCTCCTTTATGTCATTTCTTAGAGTATGCGTAATCTAGTCCTCCACCCGTACTAGCACCCGTGCACACACACACGCGTGTGCGCGCACACACACACTCACACATATACACACACACACACACACACACACACACGTGTGCACACATACGCTCACAAGTTGGCCTGCAGCTCTCTGTGTCAATAAAACTCCCTTCTTTCCCACATCAGTGACAGTAAATCCAGGCTGAAGCTTAGACTGTGTGTACTAAGCTCGTTTTATTTGTGCTTGAAATGGTTGCCATTGTTTGGTAAATCGAAGGAGAGTTCACATCGGACCGAGACGTGGTGCGCTGGAAAAGTTTACACAAGTCTTAATAGTCTGTGGAGCAGTGGTCCTCTGACCTCACTCCATTTCACTTTGGGTTGCCGCCCGTTGCCCTGGAAACCAGCTTGGGCTTGGTTGGGAAAGTTAAATCATATTTCTGAGCTTCTACTCCCATTTTACACTGTTAAAAATACAAGTGCCCAAAAGGGTTCTTCGGATTGATAGAAGAACCGTGTTGGGTTCCATAAAAACCTCTTTAGAGCCCAACGTGTAAATGAGAGGTATAAGAATGTAACAATTTGTACAACTTTAAACAATATCTGTAAAAAATAAAGTTAGTTAGAACTCCTAGAACTCTACATCCAAGCCAAGAAGTATTTGGGAAACTTTTATCTCATTAAATAATTCGTTCTTTTCTAAGTTTGCCTCGTGCTTTAACATTTAGCAGTGAAATAATTAAATAATTCAATTGTGAAGCATTTCTTACTACAAATCTGTAAAGCAGGTCTCTTTTTAATCCTATTTCGCATTGGACTTTCCCCTGATGTCCTAGGGCTTGATCCAGCAGCGTGAGAAAGTGCTTAGGTGTTATCTGTTGCTTCCCCCTTATTTTTCCACTTACCTCTCATTTCCGCCATCAGACCCTCCCTCCCTCTTGTCACTTGCACTCACGCTTATCAAAACGGACATGTGAATAACGTATAGAGTGACCGGCGTGGCTCCAGAATCAGTGGTCCTGCTGACCTCTGACCCTGTGGGGACTCTATCTTTTCAACTGTGACTAATTTAGATCCCTCGCCTCCTGCCAGGCAGGGCGCTCATCCAGAATGACTGCCTGCTGTGATAAGTATGGGACCCCTGGGGTCACTCCAAACAGGACACTGTGACCTCTCTGGTCTTATTTTAGCTCACGCAGACCCCTCAGGGTCTATTTTGTTTTTCAACTGCTACTCAGGTACCACCAAAGTTGCACAGTTTGTAAATTGGTAACACGATATTGGATTTTGCAGTATTCCGGGTGCGTTTTCTTTCGGGCAATTTGAACCGAAGAGCCAATGAACAGAAATCATTTGAACGTAAATAAGCACAGGCCAATCTTTAATGGATGACCTGGATATCATGTACGTATGGCATAGCCATGGTAAGTATTAATAAAAAATGATGTTGAATTAATATTGATTCTTCGTTTCAAACACACTCTGTCAATTGGAAGGGTGATACTTAGGCCCATTGAAGAATTATTTATTTACTTTTTTTGGAACCGTGTCGCGAGTGCATTGGGTTCTCATTTCTCTCACAGTGATCTATCTGAAACAAGTGTGCCAAACGTTTCGAGAAAGAATAAAGGCTCGCTCATTGACTGGAGCAGACCACAGTCTGGTTTTCTGCGAAGGAAAATAGTGCCTCACACCTTACATCAGAGATAGCTGGAGAAAGAGAGGGAGGGCATGTGCTTAATGCAAAACAGCTGGAGCTTCGGGTACAGTTTATGTCGTGCTAGAGGGGAAAGATTTTCTTAGCTGTCACTATGCTGTGTTCCAGTGTGAAAACCCTTGTGATCAAAATTTTTTTAAATATTTGATCAGAGTGTTACATGTAAGTGCTAAGTTGGCGAAACAAGGTTAAACCAGTATCCTGAGAGATAAATGTTGTTTTAAAAGCAATATCACAGTGTTGTAGTTTTAAATGACAGTAAACTCATGACTTTGCAATAAGAAGAAATACATGATATTCTTCTGAGGTAAATTTATTGTGGCAAACAGCTGTGATCTATGAGCTTTGGTGGGAGGACTCAACACAACAAAGGGTATCCTGTTTACACGATTCCAAACAATTTACTTGTGAAGAGTTTGGCTGCTAGTTGTGGCCCAGCATAATTGATTTATAAACTACGCTGATTTATGGAGACACATTTCATTGTGACAGGTAATGTGTTAGAGCAGAGCAGCCTTTTCCCATGTAGAGAACATTAGAGGACATAATGAGACTGGCTGACTGACTAAGATAAATTTTCTAGAGAGATAAATAGTGTGAATTACTCAAGATGGAAACACAGAAAATGCATATGATTCGTTCATAAATGCATCTCTTGCATGTCCTGTTTGTTAAAGGCACTGTGCTTTTTCTTTTTTAGTGTATCAGACTCTATTTCTGTGTCTACCTGTAGGTCGTGAGCTTTTCTTCAACCAGACGAGTTGGGTGGACGTCACGATTCAGGGTGTTGCCACCACCTCACCCGTCACAGCCTCATCAACCACAGCTCAGACTACCTCCCCAGAGTCCAAGGGAGCCTTTGACACACATACCAGCTATAAAGAAGACCATGTTTCCGCAGATGATTCAGAGAACGAGGCCCCAACCGAACCTCCTTCCATGTTTTCCACCAGCATGGCCCCACCAAGCGTTACGATGGCCCCTAGCAGCTCTGAGTCACAGACTAACTCACCAGCTGTGACGATGGTCTTTAAAGAAGATGACTCAGTAGTGACCCTCCCAGATGAATTTGGCTCTAAAATCACAGATGAGTCGGACGTACGTGGAGATGTGGTCCACATGGAATCTACTGCTGGCCCGAATGTTACAGAGACACCACCCGAAGAATCAGAAGATCAGAGTGTTATTAGAGTGAACATGATCCCACCCGATGTTCCCCTCTCCACCTCTCAAAGCACAGAGTCATTGTTTGCAATAGGAAAAACTGAGGAATCTATCATGGAAAAGATCTCAGCAGATTCAGTGTCTGGTCTAGAGGAGACACACGTGACCCCAGACATGTCGTCTGTCTTAGAACCCACAGCCACGATTAATGTATCTCCAGATTCGGATACAGAAGAAACAGCAGAAGCTACGCAACCAACAATGGAGATCAAGGCCTCTACGACCAGCACTGAAGCTTCCTCAGCTAGTGAACCACCCACCAAGCACAGTTACCACAGTTCATCCCAAACACCAGTGCACCTGCTCTCTAGGACTCCCCAGGAAAGCAGAGCCACCATCTTAACAGATGAGGCTGGTTTTCCTGGCACCCCAGATGTTTATCTCACCACAGTAGCCCCTACAGACGAAACCACTGCATTTGCCGACTATGATGAGGGCGGGAAAAGCACTGATCTTGGTGTAATGGCTGGACCACCATCTCTACAGACCATCACTGCGGAGGCAGACGTTTCTGATACCTCAGATGGTGGTGATAGTTCAGGACTTGATACAACTGCAGTGACAACCGAGGCCACTGTCACATTCACAACAGTTGTTTGTGATACAGTACCTGGTACAGAAACAGAAACCACCACCCCAAAAATGGAAGAGGTGAAGCAGGACTTCAGTCCTGTAGAAGAAAGCTCATCAATTGGTCCAGTTACCAAGTCAGCAGATTTAATTGACACCCAGAAGCCTATTAGCACTGTTCCTCCTTCTGATGAGTCCACAGTTTTCACGATGATGAGGTTGAAAACTGATGCATCCCGTGAAACATTGCCTGAGGAATCATCTACCAGTGCAGCAGTTGAGAAGCAATCAGTGTCAGAAACTCAGGATGCTCTTAGTGAGCCAACACCAAAAAGTAGTGATACAACCACAGACACTGATGCCAAGCAAGTGCCACCAGTGACTATTTCTCCTGCAACAAGCCCTGCCAATTGTACAGTGTCCTCTGATGCCCTGTCTGTGCACGTGATCATCATAAACGTTGATGAGAAGGCAAAGAACGATACAGGTAAGGCCCATTTTAATCATTTTGATTATTAGTTTCACCATTTTCTTCGTCAGTTAGGGTAGCATGATGTGTAATTTTGCATTGTACAGCAACTCAGCAACTTGGAGTTCTTTATCATAGTAGTGTTAGGAACCAGATGGTAAAATATAAACCCGTCATAATTACAATCCAAATTGTGAGGGTAACGAACAGAAACTACCAAATGTGAGTGGGTTTGGCCCAAAACGTTTCCCTTTTTTTTAAGGAAGAAAAAGGAAAAGAAAAAAATCCAAGCTTTCAACAAGGCTCCAAATATAAAAAATCAATCTGCTGGGCCCCTAAAATACAGGGGACAAATCACAGCAACAGAGTCTCAATGCTCACACACACTTAACTAACAAGACTCACCCCTATAAGACTAGATAAGCCAAACACATAACCGGTGGCCAGCACCATTTAAAAAACAGAGGGGAGCATTTAACAATCAGTTAACACATAAGCAACCAAACAGACTCTGAGACAAAAACACAATGTTCTTAAATACACAGACAGCAGATTTACTAAATAACTACAAAATATTACATTCCGGAAGCACATGAAAAGACATAATACAGACATGATTTGATCAAAGCCATATCCATTCCCCCCATGGCTATAACAGCAATGGATCTTGCCAATTAAGGCTGGAACCAAATAAATACTGCTCTGTTTCTTGGTGAGCAGTGAATCTATACAGGCACCAAAATGATGTTTACATTTAATCAGGCTGTGTTAAAATTATTTGAATTGATTGAAGTGAATAATGTTGAAGTTCAAATGGTGCTGTTCATTTACCATAAGTCTTTGGAAGAAAAAATACATTTTAGGTCAAGACTATTATAGGCTATTATAAACTTTTGTCTTAGGTATCATGCAACGTATCTTAGTGTTTCATGTATTAGCTTTCTGTGAGAAAACGTTTCGAAACAAACATTTTGAACATCTGGTTCATCGTGAAACATTTTGAACATCAAATCAATTGTCTTTTGGTTTGAACCAAATTTTCTTTGTGGCATTTCATATCAGGCCATTCTTAACATTATGATCAAATATATATGGTTGATATAGCATGCCAGTGCTGTCCAGGGTGCTGAAGAATTAGATTCTGTGTTGAGGAAATCCTATAGATGGTGTCTCTTGAACAGATACAGAATGCATTTGTTGCATTTTTTTGTTTGTTTTGTATTTACTGGGTTACAGGGTTTAATGCCTGTAATTGAAATACTGTTGAGCTGTGGACAAGCTCATTGATTCCAAATTGATTTCACTGATTCCAAATATTTTATCACATTTAAATGCTTTGTTTAATTTAACCTGACTTAAAAAGAAATGTTTTATTTTATTCTTTTGCTAATGGCTTAGAAGTAGCCTTATTCGGCTGCGATGAGGGGAAAGCATGTAAAATTCACCGCTAAGACCTGATTTAATGAGGCTTCATTGTATTTTTAGTGTATAGTACAGAAAAGGTCTCTGAATAGATGTCTCCATGTGGGTTCTTTATAAGCACGCTTTGTTCCAGACACATTGAGATTAACCAGCGTCTTCTTTAGACTTGGCACTTTCAAAGCCCTCTTCTGTTCACTCTCTGTGTGAAACCACTCTTAACTGCTTTCAAATGAGGATCCTGCTGCCTCATTACTTGCTCTGATGCTTTTGTCTTTTTATAAATAAATATATATAAAAGACGAGCATAAGTTTGTCTTCCTAAGCAGCTTTAAAAGAGTCTTTTATCTCTGATGATCGAGCTGTCCGTCACGTATCTCATAGCATGGTCTACATGCGTTTCTCAAAAAGCTGATTGGCTTAGGTGGAGCACAATGGCTACAGTTTCCTGACAGTAGAAATGTCATTGTCTGGTTCTGGCTGTATTTGATTTTGCATTTCTTTCATATTTGGCCGTACATGCAGTTGTTTGAGCTGACTTGATACCGTCTTTCAGTGTGGTTAAAAAAAACAACCAAAAAAAATGTTCCGGAGAGGAGATTAGTGGTCTTCACAAGATCTGTTTACTGAAGTTAAATTACAGTATGTATTGCAACATTAACCACAGTTGTTCGCTTTCAGTCATCATGTGTTATCCCCGGTCAAATCTGAAGCAACAACTCTGGCCTTAATGTTAATTTTTAAGTGTTTATCATGTGGAAACTGAGACAATTCATGATGCAATCCTGGACTTACATGGAGTAGTTTACATAGTAGTTTACTTTAAAGCCCTAGTCAGTGGTTGTTGATTGCTAGCTTTTGTACAGGTGATTTGGCATCCATTTTTTTGGCTACGAGATCAATGCAGTCTGCTTAACAGGCCTGTTGATGCTGGGACTCCATGCCACAGGTTTTCTCCACGTTCTTTCCCAGTTTCTGGAGGCTTGGCAGGCAGACATCTTGGCCCAATACCTGAATAAACACAGATGCCTATTAGCACAGTGAAGACTGGGCACCACAGCAAGGCTGATGTCACCTCCAGAGCAAAATCTCCTCTCCCTGTATAGACAGCTGAGTAGCCATTGCCTGGGCTGTGAGAAGGAACAATTATGGGCCAATTTTTATAGGGCTATGATAGGTCCTACTTGTGGCATCGTGGTTGCTTAGGCAGATCTAGAGTTGTAGGATACAGATCCGTGGAAAATTTTGTTCCATCCTGTGTGGCATCATCTTTACAGACATTTTTATTCATATTAATAGTGAAGCAAAGAGTGAGTTATGGTTATTGTACTGAAAGTCTAATAATCTTGTTTGCTCATGCTACTGCTTTAATGCAACAATATACATTTCTTATTTATCCCATTGCTGACATGGTTTTTGTTTTAGTTGTTTATTTACCAAAAAAATACTGTGCATTACTGAGCATAAATTACCCATTAATAAATTATGGTTAAGATATTTAACTGTTGGCCCTGAGGTCTGTAGGTAGGCTTGAACCCAATGCACAGTTTGCAGATGAGTATCATCCCATGACTTAATTAGACTTAACTAGACTTAATTATATCCTATGGAATAGATGTCTCCAGTATAGAGATTCTCCCTCAAAGTCAAGATATCACTGACCATCACCTCCTGATATATAATCTACCTGTAGAAAAGATTAGCTGTGTCTCCCAAAGTTATTGATATGTTAGAAATATGAATCTGACCACTAAAGACAGATTCACAAGTAATCTGCCGGATCTGTCCCAATTTCTTATT
>JBBPDC010000039.1:8772018-8791490 GCA_037974485.1 Hemigrammopetersius urotaenia | reverse complement strand
TTTTGTAAAGCTGCTTTGTGACAATGACCATTGTTAAAAGCGCTATATAAATAAAATTGAATTGAATTGAATTATAACAAACTACAAAAGAATAACAATGTGAAAATGCAAAACACATGTACACTCACCTGATAAAATACTCTCTTGCCATCCTAAACTGAATTTATTTATACCTCTGACCATTTTCCCAACGTTCTGATGGTGATTAACCACCTGCAGTTTAGTCGAAGACTTCACTTAAAGTCCAGGATACCAGCTGTAATTTTTATTTTTATTTGCAAATTCAAACCAAATGTCATTTGCTGTTTCTTGAGAAACTACCGATTTTTTCAAACATTTTTTGATCGAGGCGGATATTCCTAAACTTAGCACCACATAAGTAAGTTTATATGTGGTGGCTGGACTCCTGCCCATAGTGCAAATGTTGTATGACTGAGATAATGATTTGAACACACATTTGTATGGCGAAGACAAAATATGGCGACAGAACTTTCAGCAGCTGGAGGCTGAGTAATGAGGAAAAAGAGAGGATGAAGAGAAGGGGGTACTAAACTCTTTCAGTCCACAGAGTCTTCCCAGACTCTGTGGACACAAACAGGTGTCTTCATCTGTAACCGCTGGCCTTGCAGGTGTTCCAGCTCTCAGCCACTAATCTGGCAGAGGTTTGACTTGTGGGAAATGTTGGAAATGACCACCTTTGTGTGTGGTGGAAATGCGCTTGGTGTGTGGTGAATGAACGATAAAATATGTCTGTAATTGATAATGCATGGCTATACTGGAGACTGAAACCACGTTTAGGCAGCTTGAAAAGCTTGCCTTTGAAAGCTCATGGAAGTGCAATTGTTTCATTATGACAATTTTTTCAGAGAAATCTTACAGTTCATAGCAAAAAAGTCTATGAATATTTTGAATATTTTGAATATTTTGTGTTTAGACTATATGAGAAACAGTATTATAATTTTACACAATCACTGTAATATTTCAAAATATCCCTGCCAGCAGGTGAAAGATATCACTAGTATACCTTTTTTTCTCAATGCAGTCACATTCATTAAATGTTATATCGGTTCCAAACTTCGGCTTTAATTGTGTGACTCAGCACCAGATGCGTTTCTAGGACAAGCGATGAGGAAGACTTGGCTAGAATGAAGGCAGCATTCATCCTAAATTACTGACCCCTGAGGATAAACTCTTAATCCTGCTATTGTGTTCCCTCAGTCCTCCTTGCTTTCAGAATTTACTGTCAGTGTTTGTGTCTCAGGTTCAGTTTATGCAAAATGGGAAAAGTGAAGGAAAAAGTAATTTAATGAATTTTAGTTGATTTTCCCTATTTTATTTTTCCCTTCCCACAGCTGACGTTGAGTCCACACTTTCTATGGGGCAGATTCCCATTATTCCGGAGATACCTGATGAGCCCATTCCCTCCCCTGTGGATGGTGAGCCTATTTTGAGTAGTGAAGATTCTACTCCTGATCTTCTCTCCTCTGTCACTACAACTCCAGCACTCAGTTTTATAAATGGCAAGACTGAAGTGAGCTTTGAACCGAAATATGGAGTAGAGAGTGAGGTGAGAGGAGATGTATTTGAGAGAGTGTCATCCATGGTCCAAAACCAACCACAACTTGAAAAAGAGGAAACATCCCCATTTGATTACTCAATGATAGACTTTGGTACAACACATGATGACTCTGTAACCTCAGGCCAAGAGGTAACCTCTCCCACAATTCCTTTGTTTGGTACATTTGAGCCACCGTATGATTATAGTCAAGAACCAGTAGTTGTAGAGGCCACTCCTCCATCACATCTTGAGCCAGAGCCTGAAGACGAGACTCTCATCGCTGATGGAACCATCATACAGAGTACGACAATTGTACCCTCATCTGAAAAAAGTTCCTCCAAACCACATCAGCCATTGAAGGACTTTGAAACGTCTTCTGCTAATACTGAGGGACAGAGTGCAGCAATGCTAGCATCTACAGCAACCCCTACCACTAGGATAGTGACTACAGAGCCTAACCAGGTGGACACAAGTGTAAGCTATTCATCTGAGACCCCATCAGGTGTCTCAGCAACTTTACCTTCAAAGCCAGCAGATGTGATTGAGCCATCTGTATCTGTTGAAGAAGGATTTGGAGATGACTCCAGTCTTACACAAGTTCCAGTGGAAACTGCAACAGAGCCCAAAAACTACTCAGCAACTGAAACTTTAGATGAGAGAGAAATACTAGCTCATTCAGAGATCCCAATAAGCACGGAAAAGTCATCAGATACATTAACTACTACACGAGAGGCAATTACAGTTACTTTCTCTAAAGATGACTTTCTCTCAAGACATCAGGACACCAGCACTGAGAACAGGAGTCCATCTGTGTTCACTGTGTCTCAGTCTACATTTGATACTTTCCCATACACAACAGGGACTGAAATAAAAGAGACCACAGCCTCTACAGTTGTGGTGACAGATGCTACAGATTTGAAAGACACCACTGGAACCAAAACATTTATTAAGTCCGAGGACGGATTAGCGGGCCCAACACCTGATTTGTTTTCTACAAAGCCTACTTTTCTGCATGGCACAGTTACAAGTAAATATGACACTGTGGCATCACACGGACCAATAACAACAGAAACTCCGAAGTTCAAAACAGAAGCAACATCAGTATGGGAAGAACACTCAAAGAGTGATTCCTCAACACCAGTGACACTTGTAAGTACATTATCTACAGAACAGAAAGAGAAAGCATTGTCAGGTACAACCATTTTTCCATCTTCTGACACTGAAGGCTCAGATTATACCCAAGAAAAGCTCAGCACAGAAACCGTAACGGTTCTCCCATTACATACCACAACTTCAACAGATCAAAATGGCACCCAAACCCATATGGTCCAAACAGGTGAAGGCACAATGTCAGTCCAGACAGAGCAAGCATCTACTTCAGTGGTGCATACTTCAGAGGACATTGTAGCAAGTTCAGTGCTGCCTTTCACTGATGGCACACCAAAGACAATTGAGACACATAGCACAGTACTTTTGTCCACTCTTAAAATGACTGTATCAACTGAAAGCACCGATGCTGTGGCTACCACTGCACCAATTCTTACATCAGAAGAAGGTTCTGGTGACCAGCCAATTGAGATACTCACAACAGTGCCTCCTACTGAGGTGTACACCACAGAACCAGGGGAACAAAACCTGTCATCATCATACAGTCCCAAAGTCACAGACACTATGATGTTTCAAACAGAAGCAACATCAAAGCTATCAGATGTGCCTATCATTGATGCCTCTGAAACAATGTTTTCCTCAACAGAAAGTGCATTTGAGAAAACTGATACATTTACTGTGGAGTTCATAGGCACTATCTCTGAAATGTTTAGTACAGTGGAAACAACAAACCAGGTTACACCATCAAGTTCTATGTTACCCTCAACAGAAGGCTCATCAGTGGATGTGATATCAGTCAAAGAATCAACTGCAACCCTCTCTGCACACTCTACTCACGATCTCAGCAAGAAAACCACCACAATATCGTCTACACCTATATCAAGCACGTATATCACCACAGGGTCATTGCTTTCTACAATAGAAGATGAATTTTCTGGAGATTCGTTAACACCAACTCCTTTTGCTCAAGCAAAAAGTACACTGATGAATGAACAGGACATGACAAGGCATGCAGAAGTGAGCAGTTCTACCACAACAACAGAATCGGTCTTGTCTGACCATACTACAACTGAACCAACACCACGATCAAGCTATACAGCAACAGAGTCTCATTCGTCTAACTCACCAGTCCATGGGATTCATACTACAACCACGTCACACGAACCAGTTGACATTAGCCATACTTCATCAGTGTCAGTCAGACCAATCCACACTTTCAGTGAGTCAGCGGTTACATTAACTGAAAGCCCGACAGTCAAAGCATCAACAAGTTCCATCATTACTCCAAGTTCACCACTTTCAGCAACAGAGGATGAATTTTCTGGCGAGAAGGACATTGATTTGTTCAGCACCACCTCTATTATGGATCGTACATTTACAAATGAACAGGACATGACAAGCCTACTTGAAGGAGCAACATCAGAGACCATTTCTTCTGCTACAACCAAATCAGTCACTTTAAGCCAGGCTACATCAGCACCACTTTCAAGATTGAGCAATATGACAGGCCCAACAACAGCAAAGGCAGTTGAAACCATTCATAGTACAACTGGGTCACAAAGACCTGTTGACATCAGCCATACTTCAACAGAAGCATCAATCCACACTACGATAGAATCTTCCAGTGCCTCAGCAGGCACCTTAATGGAGAAGACATCAGGCAAAGAATCCACTATGGTTCCCCCCACACATGAGCCTACCAGGGCCCTGAAACCTACCACAGCTTCAGCCACAATAGACACAAATCGTACAGTCACATTTAAATCCACCATTTCTTTAACAGATGAAGCAACAACGAAACCAGCTGGGAACATGGCACAGAGTACGAAGCTATCTTCAACTATTGCAAGTGCTGACACAACTTCAAGCATATTACTGTCCACAACAGAGGATGAATTTTCTGGTGAGAAAGATATTGATTTTTCCAGCCCAACTTCTTTTGTTCAAGTGAGCAGTACTCTTCCAAATGAACAGGATAAGACAAAATCATATGAGACAGAATCAACTTCAGGGAGCATTTCCACTACAACAAAATCTGACCATACTACAACCATGCCGGTATCAAGCCATACATCAACAGATTCTCACCAGTCTAGCTCCACCATAGCAGAGACAGTTGAAACCATTCATTCTACAACCGAGTCACACAGAACACCCAGCTCCATGACAGAAGAGTCATTTAAGAGCATCCATACACCAGCAGTATCATTAAGACCTATCTACACAGAGTCATCTGAATTTGACCACACAAGGCCTGTACATTCTACAACACCTTTGCTTGAAGCCTTGCACACAACAACAGGAGAAATGCTTACTGAGACGCCATTTGTTGTTCACCAGACACCATCAGTCATGCCAGATCAGACAATTTCTCAATCTGCTAAAAAATCTGATGATGCAACAGTTACTTTGTTTTCAAGCTCAGCTATTAGCCACCCTACCCTTCAACCATTCACTGGTGAAGCCACTAAAGAGTCTGAGGGGTCTGGTGATGAGGGTTCTGGTGATTTATCTACAGCAGTTATTCTTGAGTCGGCTCCTCCTTCAGAAGCTCCATCAACAAAAGATGCACCAGCAACTAAATCAGAATCTGTACTCAGTACTACAGCTGTTCCAACCTCAAGCTTGGTTACCGAAGAATCCCGTACCCGGTCAGCTTCTTCTTTATTCAGTACAAAGGAAACACCAACAGCATCATCACATGAAGGCACCAGAGATGAGAGGCTATCGACAACTCCTGCTGCTGGTACAGAAGCCGACACAAAACATGAGGAAAGCTCAGGAGATGAGCCTAGTGAGTTGCCATTTGTTCCTCTGACAACATCATTCATCCCAGTTCAGACGATTTCCCCTGTGTTTGAACAAACATCTGCTAAAGTATCTGATGATATAACAGTTACTTTGTTTTCAAGCTCAGTTATTAGCCACACTACCCTTCGACCGTTTACTAGTCAAGCCACAGAAGAGACAGAGAGTTCTGCTGGTGACAAGGATTCTGGTGATTTATCTACTGCAGTTGTTCTTGAATCAGGTCCTCCTTCAGAATCTCCATCAACAAAAGATGCACCAGCAACGAAATCAGAATCTGCACTCAGTACTACAGATATTGAAAGCTCAGCTGTTCCAACATCCAGCATGTTTACTGACAAATCACATATAAGTTCATCTTCTTCTGTATTTAGTACAAAGGAAACAGCAACAGTATCATCACATGAAGGCACTGCAGATGACAAGCCCTCGACAACTACATCTTTTGTTGTTCATCAGACACCACCAGTCATCCCTGTTCAGACAATTTCACCTGTAGTTGTTGAAACATCTACTAAAGAATCTGATGATATAACAGTTACTTTGTTTTCAAGCTCAGCTATTAGCCACACTACTCTTCGACCGTTTACTAGTCAAGCCACAGAAGAGACAGAGAGTTCTGCAGATGATGAGGATTCTGGTGATTTATCTACTGCAGTTGTTCTTGAATCAGGTCCTCCTTCAGATGCTCCATCAACAAAAGATGCACCAGCAACGAAATCAGAATCTGCACTCAGTACTACAGATATTGAAAGCTCAGCTGTTCCAACATCCAGCATGTTTACTGCCATATCACATATGAGTTCAGCTTCTTCTGTATTTAGTACAAAGGAAACACCAACAGTATCATCACATGAAGGCACCAGAGATGAGAGACTATTGACAACTCCTGCTGCTGGTACAGAAGCTGACACAAAACATGAGGAAAGCTCAGGAGATGAGCCTAGTGAGTTGCCATTTGTTCCTCTGACAACATCATTCATCCCAGTTCAGACGATTTCACCTGTGGTTGAAGAAACCTCTGCTAAAGAATCTGATGCTGCAACAGTTACTTTGTTTTCAAGTTCAACAATAAGCCAAACTAACCTTCAGACCTTTACTAGTCAAGGTTCTGATGAAGGTTCTGGTTATTTACCTACTACAGTTGTTCAGGAGTCAGCTTCTCCTCCAGAAACACCATCGACAGAAAATGTACCAGCAACTAAATCAGAACCTGTGGTTAGTACTAGAGATAATGAAAGCTCAGCTGTTCCAACCTCAAGCATGGTTACAGAAAAATCACACACCAGTTCAGCTTCTTCTCTTTTTAGTACAAAGAAAGCACAAACAGAATCATCATACGAAGGCACCAGAGGTGAGAGGCTATCAACAACTCCTGCTGCAGATACTGAAACTGAAACAAAATATGAGGAAAGCTCAGGAGATAAACCTAGTGAGTTACCATTTGTTCATTTCACAACATCATTCATCCCAGTTCAGACGATTTTCCCTGTGGTTGAAGAAACCTCTGCTAAAGTATCTGATGCTGCAACAGTTACTTTGTTTTCAAGCTCAGTTATTAGCCACACTACTCTTCGACCGTTTACTAGTCAAGCCACAGAAGAGACAGAGAGTTCTGCAGATGATGAGGATTCTGGTGATTTGTCTACTGCAGTTGTTCTTGAATCAGGTCCTCCTTCAGAAGCTCCATCAACAAAAGATGCACCATCAACGAAATCTGAATCTGCACTCAGTACTACAGATATTGAAAGCTCAGCTGTTCCCACATCCAGCATGTTTACTGACAAATCACATATAAGTTCATCTTCTTCTGTATTTAGTACAAAGGAAACACCAACAGCATCATCACATGAAGGCACCAGAGATGAGAGACTATTGACAACTCCTGCTGCTGGTACAGAAGCTGACACAAAACATGAGGAAAGCTCAGGAGATGAGCCTAGTGAGTTGCCATTTGTTCCTCTGACAACATCATTCATCCCAGTTCAGACGATTTCCCCTGTGGTTGAAGAAACCTTTGCTAAAGAATCTGATGCTGCAACAGTTACTTTGTTTTCAAGTTCAGCAATAAGCCAAACTAACCTTCAGACCTTTACTAGTCAAGCCACGGAAGAGACAGAGAGTTCTGCAGATGATGAGGATTCTGGTGATTTGTCTACTGCAGTTGTTCTTGAATCAGGTCCTCCTTCAGAAGCTCCATCAACGAAAGATGCACCAGCAACGAAATCAGAATCTGTACTCAGTACTACAGATATTGAAAGCTCAGCTGTTCCCACATCCAGCATGTTTACTGCCATATCACATATGAGTTCATCTTCTGTATTTAGTACAAAGGAAACACCAACAGTATCATCACATGAAGGCACTGCAGATTACAAGCCCTCGACAACTACATCTGCAGACACAACATTTGAGGACAGTTCAGGAGAAATGCTTACTGATACAGCGTTTGTTGTTCATCAGACACCACCAGTCATCCCTGTTCAGACAATTTCACCTGTAGTTGATGAAACATCTACTAAAGAATCTGATGGTGCAACAGTTACTTTGTTTTCAAGCTCAGTTATTAGCCACACTACCCTTCGACCGTTTACTAGTCAAGCCACAGAAGAGACAAAGAGTTCTGCAGATGACGAGGATTCTGATGATTTGTCTACTGCAGTTGTTCTTGAATCAGGTCCTCCTTCAGAAACTCCATCAACAAAAGATGCACCAGCAACGAAATCAGAATCTGTACTCAGTACTACAGATATTGAAAGCTCAGCTGTTCCCACATCCAGCATGTTTACTGACAAATCACATATGAGTTCAGCTTCTTCTGTATTTAGTACGAAGGAAACAGTTTCATCACATGAAGGCACTGCAGATGCCAAGCCCTCGACAACTATGGCATCATCTGCTCTCCAAACGTTCACTAGTCAAGACACAGACGAGACAGAGACTTCTGCTGAAGAAAGTGGTGATGGCTCTGGTGATTTATCTACTGCAGAGTCAGGACCTCCTTCAGAAACTCCATCAACAGAAGATGTGTCAGCAACTAAGTCAGAGTCAGTTATTAATACTGATGAATCTAAAGATGCATCATCAACTTTGGCAGCTACTGTAACTGCTTTTGCAGTTAGTAAAGATGGTTCAGGAGATGTGATTTCTGGCATGCTTAAGACTGTTACATCACCAATGTCCATCACAAGTCACATGGCATCATATGAGAGAGAGAAAGACATCGCAACTTCGTCTCTGAAAAGTGAGGTCTTTATTAAACACACCCTCACGTCGGCAGTAACTACCGAGCTTTCTCCAACAACAGCTGAACCGCCAGTTTCTCCCCAAGAGAGAAGCAGCACAACAATGCAATCAATATCAGTTAGCACTGATATGGATGGGTCTGGGGACACTGATGATCAAGAATCACCCCTGCTTGAGGGATCTGCTGAGAAAGTATCAGAAATCCCAACTGAAGCAAGTAAAGAATATTCTGTAAGAACCGATGAAGCAGAAATAAGTTACACAAAGAGCACTTTAGACGACTCAAGTGTTGAAACATCTACGTATTTCACACCAGTTGAGTCTCATCAAACTCATACTGTTTCTTCAAGCCCAGCTTCATCTTCTGAGCCTGGCAGTGGTGACGCTGAGGATACAACAGTTGAATCTGAAGGGCCTGAAGATTATGGTTCTGGTGATGTAATATCCACTGTTGTCCTTGAATCAACTCCTCCTTTTCCAAGTCCACCAACAGATGATGCAACAACAAAATCAGAGTTAGCACTTGTGGAAACTAATGGAACAGTTTTCCCAGTACACATAAGTACTAAAGGGCCATCATCAGTTCTTCCCTCCTCAGTGATTGCTTCCACCACTGCTTCAAAAGACCAGAGTGATTACACATTTACACCAGCATCACCAACTTCTGTCACTGGTGTTACAGTGTCAGGTGTTAGAGAGGAAGACACTGTTAGCACAGCACAGAGATTTACAACAGAACCTGGTCACAGTAAAATACCAACTGTCACCAGCCCAGCTATAACAGGTGGGGAAATATCTACTAAAGAGATCCTCGAATCAGCTTCAGTCACTGCCTCTTCTCAATCAAGCAAAGATGAAACCTCAGCCTCTCACTTAAAGAGCATAAGCTCTACCACGCAGTCAATGTTGCACAGTGATATGGAAGGATCTGGGGCCTCAGACACAGAAGGTTCTGCTGAAGAAACACCTGAAACTGTAACACAAACTGATTTTTCTCTAAGAACTGATGAGGCAGAAACTAGTGAAGCAAGGAGCACAATAGATCATCTAAACATTGAACGTTCTACTCAGTCCACATTTTTAAAGTCTGAATCTGCATCTGTGTCTTCCAGCCAAATTAAGGGACAATATATGACTTCAGAGCCTGGTAGTGGTGAGAGCGAGGACAATGAAAGGACTGAAGATGATGGCTCTGGTGTTGAGTCTGCTGCTCCCTCACAAATGCCATCAACAGTTGTCACAACAGAAAAATCAGAAGTGTCAATACACACAACTAGCCAAGAGGTGACATCTGTTCATGCCACCTCAACTTTGACAAGGCCAGTAGTCACCTTCACAAAGGAAGAGGATGGCTTAGGTCTCCAGTCAACTGTAACAAACACTCCAGTGCTGTCAAATACAGCTTATATGCATTCGACATTGGAATACACTGACATTAAATTGGCTGCTGCCTCAACCACAGATGACCAAGAACTAACCACACATTTTACAGAGGATAAAGCTGCCACTGGTGGCACTGAGACTTCTACTCTAGAAACAACTACACAAAGTGTTGTATCCAGTGAAGATGCATCAAAATTTCAAATGGCTCAAATTACCACACGGTTTACACCTGAGCAGACATCAGACAATTCAGACATGTCTACTGGTTTGCCTACAGCTAGCGCCTTCACCAAACTGGAGGAACTCAGCATACATACGAGCACCCAGAGTTCCTCAACCACCTTCGATCAAGATGAGCAAGGTACAGCAGTAATCCCAACAAGTAGTGATCACAGATCTAGCATACCTAGCACGAGGCCTCATGAAACAAAGCCATTAACAAGCACTATTATCATATTCACAGAAGATCTAAAAAATGAGGACGAACTTTTCTCACCTGTTACGGTTAGCATGAAAGATCAAAGTACTAAAGCAGAAGCTATTACCAAAGACGACAGGATTATTGATGCAGACACAGTTTCAATGTTGGACCCCTCATCCCCACTTGCCTCCACAATTATGACAGAGGAAGCTGCTGGTATAACAGCAGTCACCATGACACCACTATCCTCCAATATAATGACAGAGGAACCAGAAGGATCTGGAGGAGGTGGCCTTTTATATTCAGGACCAGAACTACATGTGCCAGTCCAGTCAACCACAGAAAGATCAGCTGTGACCTCTGGTCCAGGGTCACTATCAGGCAGCTCAACACAAGTAGCGTTCTCAGAAACAAGACCTACACAAGGTCTTGATGAGAAACCCGTTGTCTTTTCATTACAGCCTACTCAAACGATTGGTCCTACAAAAGTCAAGACTCCAGAGACATCTACTTCTTCATATTCGGCTCCAACCACTCCACATTTTACTCGGAGTACGACACATTCTGCACAGACAACTACACACACAAGGTTCAGCGGATTACGTCACACTAGCACCACCCCTCATTCCACTACCAGCACCTCGTTTTCTGATCGTACCACTTCACACACCACCCACAGCACACACCGACGCACATTTACCACAAATCGTCCACTCTACACTACCACTCAGCACAGCCATGCCATTACCAAACCTAGTCACACAACCACTGACCACCCTAAATCTATTTCACAGTCGGTTTCTACCACAGAACGTCCTGAATTTAGTACAACAAGGGCAATATTCAAGACTGACAAAACACTCGCTACGGAATCTATTCAAACTGTTGTAACCACAAAGGACGTGGCATCGTCAACAACCTTGAATGAAACTGTCTCACTCATTCCATCCTCAGTAGTGGAAGGCTCTAGTGAAGGCTTTGACCTAGATATACTAAGCCCTGCATCTACGCCCCATGTAGACTCCATTCTGTCTACTGCCACAAGTATTCTGCCATCAGCTGATCCAAGTTCATCAAAGGAAACAGTCTCCTTTGTAGATATCACTTCAGCCACTACACCTGAACATGGAACTGTTCACCAGCTGGATGAGAACACCGCTGCAGATCCTTCAGTCTCCCAGTTCACAACAACAACCTTTACCAGCAAAGAGGAAGGCTCAGTGTCTATAGTGACTGATAAATCAGATACAATCAGAGAGTCTTTTGAGACTGCAGCTACAAAAACGACAGAGGATACAGAAAAAACATCAGTGGACCCTTTTACTGATGAAGCAGAAGGTAGTGCATCTTCTTACGTAGAGAAATCTACTCTTGGTGAATTCTCTACAGTTTCACTTCACACTGAAAAGGTATTGGGCCATAGTGACACCATGCAAACAGGACAGAAAATTTCAATAAGTTCAGAAGATCCATTTTCTCCAGTTACACATAGACCAACAGTGATATACACAACACCTTTGAGTCCAACAGAAGATCAAACAAAGACTCTGACTCCTGCAGGTGTGTCAGAAGAGTCACACACTGATGCAGGCTTGGACTTTAGTGCTACGGCTCATGGAACTATGGCATCATCTCCTTCCGTATCTGAAGTGTTTTTAGAAACCACCAAAGACCATGCTGAGACTCAGACTGTTGAAAAATCAGCAGAAGTGACAAGCAATACAGCAAAAACTCTAAAGGACATAGAGGCAACGACTGTATTCCCTTTAGATGATGAGACAGGAACAGACAGTACATCTTCTGTTGGGAAGAGCTCTACTCACAGTGAATTTACCTCCCTTAAGACAGACACTGATGACTTATTGGACTATGATGGCACAAAGAAACCTTACGCTGAGTCCAGAACAAATCAATATCCTGCTGGATTCACTGTTGAGATGCACACTCAAGTTCAGCAGACAGATGAAGTAACAGCAGAATCAAGAAGTTCAGAAAGCCCATTTGATACAACCACGTGGAAGACAAGTCAATTACTATCATCCACAGAAGAAAGCTTAGGTGATCAGGGGACTGAAATTGTAAGCAAAGCCTCACTTACTCCCTCTCCTGAAGTGGCCACATCCTACAATGGCCTCCCCACCACTCCTTTAGTTTCACTGGTGTCTGAAGAAAGCATGAGTGGCATTTACTCCGCAGCCTCAGCACCCGCAATACTTAAAATATCTGTTCTGCCTGAAACAACAGTTACACCTGAGGTTTCTACAGATTCATTGGTAGGAGTCAAAGAGGATTTTCTAACAGCATCCATCACAATAGTTCCTGAGTCCACATCAGAAAATGAGAAGTCTACTGGAACTACAGAAGAAACAGTGCTGTCTACAAAGAGGGTGCAAACAACTACAAACAGACCAGAGCAGACATCAACGTTTAGACTCTCGGCTGAAGATGAAAGCAAGAACCCAGACTTTACTGAAAATACCACGGGTGCATCAACAGAGTCAGACACCAGTGTGCCCCTTGACACTGATGGGACATCTGAATCTTTTCAGGTAGAGTCTAAACCAGATAACAGTTTTATTGAATCTGCCTCGCAATTTGAGACTGCATTTGAGAGCACTTCACTTCCAGAGAGTGAAACCTCAACAAGCTCTCCAAACAGTATAAGCTCTGATGGGTCAAGCATCGCAGACGGAGGTCATTCCACACCATATGCCACTGAGATGGAGATGAAAACAGAGTCTAAATACGAGAGCTCCACAATTTCTAATAGTCTAGAAGGCAGAAGTGATAGTCTAGAAGTGACTACCGCTATCCCATCATCTGATGAGATCCAGACAGTGATTTCATCCTCAGTTACCACACCACCACGGTTCCAGCCTCCTGACACAGACACTGGATCTATTACTGAGGAGTCAGAGAAACAACAGGTCGTTGGCCAAATTGAGGTAACACCTTTCACAGAAGTGCCCATTCACGAAAATGTGGATCTAACAACATCATCATCCAGTGGAAGCGAAAAACACACTGGATCAACTACATCAAGTGAAGATGTATATGAGCCTAATCCAGATACGCCGAATGCAACACCCACACCTAGAGTGCACACTGACCAAGCTTATACGGTGATCGGAGAGACTGTTGATATACCAGGTATGACACGATATTATTTTAATGAATTATTTATTTATTGATTATTTTACTGGACCTGCTAACCTTTCCTCTGCTTTATTTCTTTTTTAACCGTAGGTGTTCATTCATGTTCTAATACTTCATGTCAGAATGGTGGCTTGTGTTTGAAAATGGGTAATACCCATGTCTGCAGCTGCCCTCCTGGATACACTGGGGAACAGTGTGAAATAGGTAACCATTAGACATACATTCATTTATTGTTAATATGCTAGTTTTCTACCAAATAGCAGCTGTCTGTATTTTTACTTATTTTTCTTCTCATAATATAGATATTGATGAGTGCCAGGACAACCCATGTCACAATGGAGGAACATGTGTGGATGGGCTGAATTATTTTACCTGTGTGTGTCTGCCAAGCTATACAGGACTGCTCTGTGAACAAGGTAAGGATGCAATTGCCAATATCTACACTTTACTGACTATAATTTGAAGTAGCTGAATTGATTTTACCAGTAACAATACCAGTATCCAAGAGTCACTTCACTTACAGATTCCCTTTATATCATGACCCATACTAACTCGAAATGCAGTTTGATAATGTGATAGTGTTCCAAGTAGCCTTTATTAAATAACATAGCTGAGTTGAGAGCGAGATTGAGACCATTAAACAGGCCAACAGACAAGCAGATAGAATGATGCTGATATATGTTTCCATTATTTGACATATTTTCCCCCTTTTCATATATATTACTGCATAAAGGTAGGACGCCTATGCAATTTGTCCAAAGCCATTTGAACATCTGCCAACAAAGTTAACTTTAGAAGTAATGCAAACATACCAGAAAGCAGTTCAAAAAGTAAGAAGATGTCTTTTGTTTTAAATAAGTATGTAATAATTTGTGAACTGGTAAAGGAGAACAAAGGTTTGGTTCTAGATTTATTCTCAAAGCCTCCACACATTGTTTAGATTTATGAAACTCCATCAGCAGCTCCGACTGATTGTGATAAGATAAGAAGATAAGAAAGAACTTTATTTATCCTGAGGGAAATTCTTTTGTCCTAAACCTGCCCAATGCAATAAGAGGAATAAAGATAGACAATCAAGAATTTAAAAAGAACAGAACAGTAATGATAGTGCAAATGTCATACCAAAATAACTCTAACAAAGTAACAAAGAACTATAACAGATATAATAAAATAACTTTAATCAGGTTACTGATTGTAATTAAAACACATTGATATACTGTCCAGAAAATCATGATTTACTGTGTAATGTTATTTGCATTTATTCTTTTTTGTTTTATTTAGTAATATTAATGTGAATCCTTGAATTGTTTTTAATACAGTAGGCACATCAATTGAAATGAATATGAAACTTAAACAGTCCAGTTAGTTATTTTCAGTTCATTTAACACTGCTCTTTAATTTATGTACTTACGTTTATTGCTTATTTAAAACAATACAATAACTAATTATTTGTCCCATGTCATGCTTTGAGGAAGCCTGTTGTTATTAATGAGCTTCACTGCATTTTTTGATTATACCTTAATGTTTTCTGAGTAGGTCTTAACATCTGCTAATCGTTGCATTAGCGTCTCAGACACTATGTCCACTTACCACACTAGTATATCACACAGTGATGATTCAGCCTGAGTGTCTAAGCTCTTTCATGCAGCTGCTTTCTCAGACACCGATGCCAAAAGGCAAATAACAAAGAACTGCATTACAAAAGCCATTAAACAACCATTTACTCTTTAAGAATAAACCAGAGTTTAGGCCAAGATATTGGATCAGAATTGTTGTTGTGGACTAGAAAAGCTCTTTTTAAAGTGTTGGGTTTTTCTAATACCAGTTTATTAGATCATTCGACTTCAAAATTGACTTTGAAATGACTCTTTGTAACTTTTGAATGTCTCTTAATAAAGCACGCATATATTATTGTGTCTCCCGTCGCAATAAAAGCTGGGCTTTTCAGCATCTTTGCTGAGAGCTTCGGTGATTAACTGCTGGTCATTAGTGTCTCTGCCAGGGCGAATGTGCTCCAATCCAGGCCATTTTAAACAAGCTATCAGCCTGAAACAGCGCAGCTTAGGGATGGTCCAGAAACAGGCCCAGTGATTGATTACCTACAGTTCATTTGGAGAGTGATGTTTTCACAGTTTATTCATGACTGACTTGGTGCGGTGTCTTGCACGGCAGGACAGCTAGACTGAATCTTGAGCTTCTAGGGGTATAAAATTCTTTTAAAATCCTTTACTTTCCATTTTATTGCCAGTCTTGTTCATACATCTGAACAAAATAACTAAAATCTGAAATTCTCGTGCAGTTTGCAACTCTCAGGTTGTCCTGGTACTAATAAAACACAAATGCTTCTCAAACATCACCTGTAACTGGTATGTAGTTTAGTGGGAGGATGAAAGGGAGATAAAATCAGAAGCCCTTAGGTAGAACATTTTAGGAGCTATTCAAAGATCAAGAAGTTCTTACACAAAGGGTACTATCAGATTTATGGCACTGGTACCAATTTGCAAGTGATAATATTGTTATCTGTAGCATTCATCCATCTAGGTGACACTTCTGGCTACCAAATAACCTTCATGAGTCATAATGCCCTAACAATAAAGACTAAAATCTCTGATTTCTTTGTATCCAACTGATGTTTATTCTTTCTTGCCACTGCAGATACAGAGATATGCAGCTATGGCTGGCACAAGTTCCAGGGCCACTGCTACCAGTACGTCCCCCACAGGCGAACATGGGATGCGGCCGAACGTGAATGTCGACTCCAGGGGGCCCATCTTACCAGTATTTTGTCTCACGAAGAGCAGCAGTATGTTAACCGTAAGTACTGGAGTTCATACTCCATGTTTAATACTATCCAAGCATTATCCTGTTAATATGGCTACTGTAATGAATGTTAACGGACCATAACTCATTTTAAAGCATGGATTTTAATGCAGAAAGCCTTTACACTGTGTGAACATTTCATAGTGAGTGGACCAATATAAAGGCTTCTGAATTACTGGGAATTAAAGATTAAGAACAGTTGCAGTGACACAGTTTCTTACAATAGTGATGCTTATTTAACAGTGTAAATGCCAAAATAAGGTTTTATCAGCAGCCTATCTGGTTTAGCTATTTCAAATTATTCTATACACTAAAAGGAAACAAATCCAGCTTATTGTGGATACATTTTATTATTTATTATTTATGTTAAGTGTTCAGGTTACACTATATGGACAAAAGTATTGGGACTTTAATGACTTTGCATTCAAATCTATAGACTTTAATATGAAGTTGGTCCCCTTTGCAGCTATAATAGCTTCCACTCTTCTTGGAAGTCTTTTATACAAGATTTGGGAGTTTCTGTCGGAATTTGTGCCCATTCATTCTGTAGAGCATTTATGAGGTCAGGTCTGGCTTGCAATCTCCGTTCCAGTTCATCCCAAAGGTGTTGGATGGGGTTGAGGTCAAACTTGTGCGTCTAGTCAGGTTTTTCCACACTTATCCAAACATGTTTTTATGGAGCTTGCTTTGTGCACTGGGGCACAGTCATAATAGAAAAGGTTCTTCCCCAAACTGTGTCCACAGTTGGTTGTATGACGTTGTTCAAAATGTCTTGGTGTACTGAAGTATTAAGATCGCTTCAATGGAAGTAAGGAGCCTTATCCAAACCTTGAATTAAGATTTGTCCCAATACTTTTGTCCACATTAACAAACGATAACACCTTACCTGAACCTTGGTGTAACATTGGCATAATCATGCTGTCTGCTATGACATATTATTGGTATGGCTATGTCAATTCTATATCCAAATGTTGGATAATCTGGTGAAAATCAGTTGATTCCCAGCATTGTTGTAGTTAGGATGAATACCAGGATCAGGTTTAGTGGCAGGGTGAGGTCAGGTTCAGGTTTTGGGGTTGTGTTTAAGGAAGGGTTAGGAGTTGAAGAATAGAGATCATTTTGGTGTTAATGTTAGTTAAATGTATAATGAGCATCTCCAAAGCATCTGTAGAGGACTGTCCACATTAAGTTACTAAAACCCTTGTACCTCTAATAAATCGATGTGAGACTTTGCTCTAAATCCCCAGGCAGCTGGAATAGTAGAAACCTTTTCCACCCAGTTAAAGTAATAAGATTCCTCGGGGCAGTAACCGACTGAAGTTTATAGCCACATGTTTTCAACGTGTCACTAGAACGGAGCACAGTTTTCTCAGGCCTGAGAAACAGGAAGTGTGATGAAGCTAAAAATGCCTTTTATTTTTAAATGCTGAGCAGGCGCACCTAATATGGCAGTGGAATTAACCTACGTGTTCTATTTTATCCGGGCAGGACTTGGCCACGACTACCAGTGGATTGGGCTGAACGATAAGATGTTTGAAAATGACTTCCGGTGGACGGATGGCCGTGCTGTGGTAAGAGGGTCCACCGGGATTTATTTGTTCCTCTTGTCAAGGGATGAAATCCATACATTACTGAAAAGGATAATCAGATGTAGATGTCAAATGTAGCAAGAGTATAGCCTTCACAGCCACTTCACCTTCGTGAGAGGGGTTTTAATAGATACCATGCAATATAATCAATACAATCAGTATATACATCTCAGATACAGAGCACATGCAGAATGCACATTATCAGTCTGGCAACTTTACTTAACAGATAAAGTACAGAGTATTTAATATAGTAACTTTATTCCATAAAGTAATTGGCCTAGAAGACATTTAGAAGAAAATACATTTCTTTCGCTTTGCCATAATCTATTTCTCAAAGGTGGTCACTTAAAGCATTAAGGGCACATACACCACAAGCTGAACTCATTCATAGCTCCAGGAATGTGTTCTGTCTAAATCTGATTCTTTGTTTATGTGTCCATATAAGGCATAATAAAACAGAAAATATTTTTGTAACGTTAGAAAAGATCCGCGTCTATTCAGAAATGTTCAGGGCTACGTCCAGTATAGTCACCCTTTGTGTTTTTATTTATTTATTTATTTTTGGTTAAGGTTTATCTTAGGTTTGAGGAAAAGTTACGAAAATGTTACCAATAATGTTACTGAGTGCAGTTTAAAGACAAAGTAAGCATCTTCAAAAGGTCAAGAGAGGAGCCTTAACCTAAATGCTGCCGTCAGCCCTAATGTTAAATACACAAATGTCCTGGGATTAGCGGCTCTTACAATGTCCCCTGCCTTTTTATCAGCGTATCTCTGTGTAGGTACACAGAAAGGGGGAAGGAAGGTTTGCAACATGTGCCCCAATTGTTCTTTGCGGTGTTCTTCCAGCGCACAGGAAAGTGGCTAATTGCTGCTTTGGGTTGTTTGGTGCTGATTGTGCTCTCACTTCAAAGATGCAGGCTGTAACCGGGGGATGGGGAAGAGAGAAAGGCCTCGGGGGCAGGAGATAAGCGGTGCTTGCCGGTGGAGGTCTTCTCCCAGCTGAGAGATTAAAATAAACCTGCGAACGAACGAAAGGGCCAGGAAGCTGACAGGTGTGGACAGGTAGAGACTCTGTTCAGGAAATGAAGAGGAACCAGCCATACAGATGGGCAGCACCTGGGACTGTATACCACAGTTAAGGAGAAGGCCTAGAGGCCTTGTGAGTGTGTGTGGTGGGGGTGGTGGGGGTTAGATGAGTCTTCTAATGTGCTTTAACCCCTTTAAAGTGTTGGGGTCTACTTAATGCAAATTTCATTAGAATTACTACAGAACTGACTTGCTTTGCAAACAGATGCACTTATAGTTTGCACTGGGTGGAGGTAGCTCAGTGGGTAGGATACTTGCCTCCGGACCAAGAGGTCACAGGTTCGAATCCTACCTTCAG
>JBBPDC010000039.1:8756760-8771882 GCA_037974485.1 Hemigrammopetersius urotaenia | reverse complement strand
GAGACTGCCCCCTGTAGTTAGGGAATGGAAGTCGCTTTGGATAAAAGCGTCTGATAAATGCCATAAATGTAAATGTAGTTTAGTTTTGTGGCATGTGATTGAAGTTTCAGTTTAAAATGCCAGGCAGGTATATCCTGTCATGCTAACATTAGTTTGATTACATGTATAAAAAAACAGTCATTAAAAATCAATAATAAATTATAAACCTTTTAGCCAACATCTTATAAAGCTTCTCCAATGTAACAGCAGTTGCTTTTTGCTGCATGTGGTTACATTTTAGTTAAAAATGCTAGGCAGGTCGGAACCATCGCGTATGCTAACATGCTAACATTAGTTTGATTACATACAAACAAGTCATTAAAAATAATACATTGTAAGTATACAGACAGTCGAGCCAACATCCTATAAAGCTCCTCCAATATCCAGTGGAGTTTAAGGGGTTAAGTTGGTTGTCAAGCATATGCATGTGCCTACAGGGGGTGAGAGGCAGTGAGGGGATGTTTGTATGTCTTTGGGGTTGTCATGAGAGTAAAAACTGCATCATTACAGAACGTCTACAGGAAACAGAGGGTAGCCTGTGGTATAGTGTAATAACAGGACACGTGGCAAAGTGGTCTGCAGGGCTTTGAAGGATCAGTCGCAATCCACAGAACCGCTGAAAGATGGCAGCCATGAGTAGCGCTCTCATATATAGAGCACATTCTTCAATGAAGTTTGGCTTAGCTGTCACATAGTTATTAGTACTGTGTAAGGCTGTGAACTGCAGACCTTGCAACGTTTTGATATTAGTAGAATTTTTTTAGGAAATCAAATCTCAAATTTCACTGTGATTTGGTCAGAGTTTTCCGAATGATTTATGAATGAATGAATGAAATATTGTATACAAATGTTACTTCAGAAACTATTTGTACTGCAGTAGATTTTGTATGATTGAAAGTAATAGCAATAGATTGAAATAGTGGTGGGCATGATCATCTGAACTTGATGACTTAATTGAGTGTTTGGAAGAGGTATGGGTATTCAAATCTGCCATCTTATAAGTTTTAAGCATTAAAGTTTAGTGTAGTTTTTTTTTTTACTCACATAGAGTTGCAGAGAGTAGCTGATATTGGATACGGTAGTATATTAAATCACTTACCCGCAGAATAGAAAGATGAATCATTAATCATGAGTGGTCAAGTACAGGTCAGTTTATATGCTATCAGCACAGACATTACAATAAATGTCCTCAATAAACATTTGAATACTGTTCATTAAAGGAAAGGAAGTACTTTTTACTGGGGCAGCTGGTGGCCTAGTGGTTAGGGTGTTGCCCTAACAAGCAGAAGGTTGTGGGTTTGAATCCCAACCCTGCTGAATGGGGATGGTACCTTGGTGAATGAGGATGGTACCTTGCTCAAGGGTGCCTAAGCGTCATCACTTGAGCAAGGTACCATCCCCACACACTGCTCCCCTGTCGCCCCCTATTGGTGGCAGCCCCCTGCTTCACTTGGTGAACGGGTTAAATGAGTTCATGCTGTGCTGTGGTGTGCTCACGCGCCTATGGGACTTGATCTGGTAATCTATTCAAAAGGCTGAATGTGCAGATAAGCATTTGATCCATTTCTAGCAAGTAAAGTGGCCCCATAACTGTAGAGACATTTCAAGAGTGTAAAATGCTGTGAACCCGACCTCCACCCAGGATGGAACAGAAAGCAGCTGATTGCGATACTGGATAAACATTCGCTGAAACCACCCGTATGACTTATTAGCAACAACACCCATCCAGCGCAATGTCTGTATTCACAGTGTAGCCACTTTACTGTACAAGGCAGAGTATAAAACAGCTCTTCAGTCTAGTGTCCTTTTCGCCTAAGAGCAGAAATATCAGCTCCAGCCGACTGCTGTGCGTTTATCCTTGTAGCTCGTAAACACTTCATTTATTCATTTGCGGGCCTTTGCTGTATCACTCCTCTCTTCGCTTTTTGCATTCTTTCCACCTAAATAGAGGCACGGCGGGTGACATCATGTTTGGGCAGCAAGGAGAGGGGACAAGGTGGGATTGGAAACTTTGGTTAATAATGGCCCCTGGAAATACCTAGCAGCCTGAGCGATTGTCTTCCAGTGCACTGTGTGGAGTTCATCATCTGGTGTTGCTAATATACAGGAATGACATTTACTATGGGCTTTGGCCAGTGACTGTGGCCAGCTGGCTCTCTGGGAGAAGGGGGGTAGTTTAGAGTTCAGGTTGGAGTTAGCTATGGTGTTGCTGGTTTCACATCCGTTTCGGTTGTACTGACTCCTGACTTGTTTCTGCATCTTGTTGACTCTGAATTAGAGTTTGATATGAATTTTCAAATGGAATCACTAATGCATTGAACTTCTGTACATCTGTGCAGTGCATCCTTAAGAAGCACTTTGAAAATGACAGTGTATAGCATTGCTGTCATATTAGTCCTGTCTATGTTATTATAATTATGGCCTGATTTTATTAAGCAGGTTTTTTCCCCCAGTTTTGGTCTTTTAACTGTTTGTATGTTTATGTTGCAAGCAGCAGAATGTCTAAAAAAAGGAATGAAAGAAAGCAGATATTTATTGAAATCAGATATTTATTGGGACTTAGTGTTATGACATTTGGAAGGCAACTGTGAGTAACGGTTGTTAATTTGAGTTTAAGTTGTATCCGTTGTCAGTTGGGATACTACTGTTAACAGCTTTTGCCCAACATACCTAAGTTTATGCTTGTGCTTTAATAGTTGCAAGACAGCTGCAATGATTTCAATTGCAAGTAGGCTTAAGCTAAAAAGTCTTGATTATGACAGGCCTGAGCTCTGCTTCATCCCGTCAGAAACAGAATCAGGAGTGAAGCTGCTGGAATACAGCACATAGAAAAGTGACTCTACAAACACTTCTGCACTCGTAACACGTATCTTCGTAACCATATACGTATCAAGTATAGACCCACTAATAAAAACAGAAAGAACATTTCATTGAGTAAGTTCTGCTTCCAGTGATGGCTGTTCACTTTTTTATTCCATAGCAGTGTGCAGGTAGACAGCTCCCCCTTGTGTACTCTTACCACGGTGTTTATCGTCTTTGCCAAGAAATAGTTGTTGTACTGCATGTGTTTCCTGCTGTTATGAATTCATAACCTTCTGGCTGTTGGTAATAAAAATTTGTGAGCTTAATGAAGCATAAGAGTGATAAATAAGTCTTTCAAATCACACATCTTTCAAATCATGCAGGCAAGATGTGGCTCAATACCATTAAAGTACCAGTCACTTTAATGCCAAAGATACTTTCAGAAAACCAATATGTTTCAACAACCCACCAGTAAAGGGCCATAGAATGTTAATGAGTTTATTTAAGATGCCAGATGCATTTACATAGTCCCAGTAGCACTGTGTGCGAAGGGTATATAGGAGGAAGCAGCTTTTTATGTGTCCCAAACTGAATACATAAATTTACTAAAATAAAATCAGTAAAATATATATATATTATATATAAAAGAGCTCTGTCTAGTGTTAACTAACTTTTGTTGTTCTCTTGTAGCAATATGAGAACTGGAGACCCAATCAGCCTGACAGTTTCTTCTCTTCCGGAGAGGACTGTGTGGTGATGATCTGGCATGAGGATGGCCAGTGGAATGATGTTCCTTGCAATTATCATCTCACTTTTACCTGCAAGAAAGGCACAGGTGAGTTTGTTGCTGCCAAAAGCAGATATTAAATACATGAGATGCTACATGGGTTGTATGTGGTGCTATACATATACACATTTTTTTTAATAAGAAGTACATTCAACATATATACAGCCATGGAATAAAACAAGAGACTGTCATTTTTTTCTTGTTATTTTATAATCTGTGGGAGTGTGTCTGTGTAAAATGTGCATGTCACTCTTGTTTTATACACTATTGATCACTACTACACTACACTACTTGACTCAAAATTTCAAGCAAAAACATGCATATATAAAAATGCACGTTAAAATAATGCATGTAAATGATTTATACCTTGGAAAGGTTAAACTACCCATTACAACTGCAGCAATTAAAGCAATGTTAAGAGCAGAGTGTGCATGTGTGACTCTGTTTCATCCTATCAGAAACTGAATCAGGAGTGAAGCTGCTGGAATACAGCATATTGAAAAGCAGCTGTACTAACACCACTACACTCACAGCACATATGGAGGCATTTCTTATTTTATGCACAGCTCACACTGCAATCATTAATAACAGAATAGCAACCAGGGCATTTTACACACACACACACACACATTGTACACATTGTACAAATTGTACAAACAGTGAATAGAAAAAAGGGGAAAGTGGTCTCTTATTTTTTTCCATGGCTGTATATATTGAACATTAGCGACCCATGATGCATGAATATGGATTTAAACTGTATATTCACAGTATATTCAAGGATATGGATGTACACATATTTTGAATGGACGCTTTATAACAAAGATATTTTTGTATTTTTATGATAAAAAGGTACTAGAAAAGAGGATCAGATCTTGTTTTTGTGCCTGTGCTTACCCATAACCATTGGATTTTCAAAAGTACTACAGCAGCTACTAACATTCTTTAAAAATAAAATTCCTACTGGAAATTCTGCTACAAAGAGAGAATGAACCTCTGTTCTGAACCTTCTGTTCTCTTCTGCTCACAGTGTCCTGCAGTCAACCTCCTTTGGTGCAGAACGCTCGAACCTTTGGTCCAATGCGACCACGCTACGAGATCAACTCGCTAGTCAGGTACCAGTGCACGGAGGGTTTCATCCAGAGACATGTACCCACTATTCGCTGCAGAGGAGACGGCTCATGGGACCTGCCCAAAATCTCCTGCATGACTCGTAAGTATTAGTTCTACACACTACACTCTCTTACAGCTTTGTTAAGTAACATTAAACAAAGGAGATGCTTTTGTGTTGAGTAACAAACAAACTGTCAATTCCGTCACTAACAACCCACAACAACTGAAAACCACACTATGATTGTAGACATCTGTTAATCCAGAGTTTAATCTGGAATTAAGTTAATGACTGTGAGGATTTGATAGCATTCAGCCACTAGAGCATTATTGAGGTCAGGTACTGGGGCGTCTGGTGGCCTGGTGGTTGAGACTTGCCTTGTGAAGGTCATGGATTCGAATCCTAGGACTGCCGGAGGCACCACTGGGGGACCCCTGAGCAAGGTACCATCCCCACTGGTGCCTGCCCACTGCTTTACTTGGTGAATGAGTTAAATTCAGAGCAAAATTTCTCACTGTTCTGTGGAATGTTCACATTTACTGATGGTTCTGGATCATGACTTCCCTACTCAAGGGAGCTTCATCACTCCAAAGATCTCAGTTTCACTGCTCTACAACCAAATGCCGGTGGATAATTTGCTCCTCTAACTGAAGCTTAGAGTTGGACATGATGTCCTTCGTGTGTGGCTGATCTAGAACGTCCTATTCTTTTGGTTAATGCTTTTCCTAGAAGATCATATAAACTGTGTGTTGGCAGTTGAACATGGTGTCTATAAAAGAAGACCAGTTAAATAGGACCTCTAGATACTTTTGTAGTATGTAAGATTCTTAATGGTGTGGGCAACATTCCATCATTAGCATTATTAGAATTAGCCATTTTTACTCTACTCTTAGTAGTAACATTGCATTTTTGCAGTTTAAATAATGAGGCAATTGTCTGTGCTGAACAAATCATGCTGCTGGATCTATAAAGTAAAGTACAGTGAAGTGGCCCTTTATGGTCAAACACAGCACAGCACACAATGTGAAAAGTGTGAAATTCTTTCTCAGAATTAAACCCATTCACCAAGTGAAGCCATGGGCAGCGACCAATGGGAGGCGCCCAGGGGAGCAGTGTGTGGGGATGGTACTTCAGTGGTGCCACTAGCAGTCTTGGCATATGAACCCAAAACCTTCTGATCGCAGGGACGTCTCCCTAACCACTAACCACTGCAACATTTCAAAAGCAACATCATAAAAATATAAACCCCCTTCTAGAACAAGATATTGTCTTGCTAAACTGTAATCGAGTCTAAAAATGTTTCTGAACTTCCTTTCTAGCCTCCAACTTCCAGAGGACATACATCCAGAGGTACCAGACTTTAAGAATCTATGGCAACCATCGAAGGAGATCTGCGGAGAAGCCTGAGTTACCCCACAGACGCCATCGTCATGCTTTCAAAGACATCCGGACCAAACATTAGGCCTGCCCACTCTGACAGTGTGGGCCCAATGACTTTCCTAGAGTTCTCTTAGAGAGATCACTGAGAGAGACATTTTTGAACTACATGTGATTTCCATGTTATTTGAAAGAGCCTAAATGCATGGCATGGAAATAGGACAAAAACAAAGGTTTAAATACTGGAATCAACACAGTTGTGCCTTTTTCAGTGCAGTTTTTCAAGAAAAAGTATTCTCAGCAGGCCACTGAAAAAAAGCACTCTTTCCATTTCTGCTGGATGCCTGAAAAACTGGTGCTCAACTTCTGCTTTGGATCACTTGGTGCCTTCTTTGTCAGGTGTACACAATACCAGCTTAAAGATCAACTTTTGCAAGAGTACAAGACCAGCAACTCAATACAAAAGAACTGTGAGACTGCACATCCCTTTACATTAGCACCATGTTTTTATATGGATGATATGGATGTGTTCTTCAGGTCTACAAGAACTAGAAACTTCTGCAAGTGCAAGCAAAAAAACAAACAGGATTTCTATTGAAAGGAAAAATCAGTATGAGGATAGCGTGCTGTTTCGGCAGAGAACATGCGGCCAATGTTATGGATCATGTGGTGGAACTGAGTTTTGATAAGTACGGCATGCTCAAACTCATCCAAAGGGAAACGTAAGTGCCTTGATCGAGGCGGCAAAGCTCAGATAATTTGGAGGCCACTCTGATGAATCTGTTTACAACGACAACAAGGTTTAGCTTTTCTTACATTTCTTCGGTTCTTCTCATCCTTCTCCCTCCTGCCATATAGTTTCCCAGGTTTCATGATGTCTCTTTGGATGATGTAAAACTACTTTTAAGAGAATGTACTTTGTGAATTGCTCAACAAGACTTGAACCAAATGCCTTTTTTTTAACAGCATTCATGTAATTTATTTTTTCAAGCTGCTCTTCACCTTCTTGTGTGTTGTTAAAATGCAACACCCTGGAGATTTAACACTTTCCTGGCAACAATAGGTTCATGTGTAGGACTGTGGACGACAAATGACTTGTGCTCGATAGGATATTTGCTTCTTAGGCACACAGAGGAAATAAAAACGGACATGAGTTTTGGGGTGTTTTAGACAGACTAAGCAGATCAGAACGCATCAGCCGGTACAGCTTCGCTTCACAGAAAATTCCAAGTTACACTGCATCTTCATAATCACAGTCATGCTTACGTTCATCCCAAATGTTTTTCGAGTTCTGTTATTTTTTTAATCCCTTTTTTTGTTTGTTTTTGTTCATTGTGATTCACATAAAAATGCACATATCTTTTTATATTTATGGTATAACATGTTTATTGTATAATGTGAATGTCTGGGGTTGTGTGTGGAAAAAAAACAGTTGTAAGGAATGTTGCTTTTGTACCTACCAAATGTCACCAAACAGATGTTTATTCCATCCAACTGTGGCTCTTGGACTTTTTTATAATCAACATTGATGCATTAAGAAAAAATGAGGTAAAATAGAAAAGAATAATAAAAATAAAATAAAATAAAAATAAAAAAGTTACATGCTGCCATAGAATAATCATGGTTTTCTGAAAACCGTGTGCATTGTTCCAATTCTGGACCATTTCTGTAGATACGATCTATGAGTGTGCAAAGATCCTTTTCAAAATTCAGGAAGCTCCATGGACTGTAGAGGTTCAAGAAAGTAGTAAAGAATATTTACCCTACATGGTGGTTCTTAAAACTTTTAAGAGATTTTTTTAGACATGCTTCATCACTTGGCAGCTAGATGGCTCTGCAATCAGAAGGTCATCGCTGAGGTACCCTTGAGCAAGGTACCGTCCCCAAACACTGCTCCCCGAACGCCCCTGGTTGGTGGCAGCCCCCTGCTTCGCTTGGTGAGTGGGTTAAATACAGAGAAAGAAGTTCACACTGTGCTGTGGTGTGTTCACGCATGACCATAAGGGTTAATAAACTAAATTAAAATTAATTTAGGGAACCAAAAAGTGGATCCTTATATGCAATCACACAAAGAACCCTTTATGGAGTACAACTCTAGCAGATAGTGCTGGTTTTAACCAAACTGGTGATATAAAAATGGCTTGAAGCTTCTGTTCCAGCTAAACTATTAGAACACATCGACAGAAGGTTTACATTATTGTATATTTACATATTTATGAACATTTTTACATGTATTCATTTAGCAGTGATTCGTCTGTGTTAAGTGTTCATTTGCTATACAGCACACAATGTGAACAGCACAGAATCGTTCTCTGCATTTAAACCATTCACCAAGTGAAGCAGGGGGCCACCAAGCCGGGGTGCCTGGAGAGAAGTGTGTGGGGATGGCTCAAGGCTTCCTCAGTGGTACCACCAGCAGTCCTCCTTACACACCACAAGGACACCGACAGTGTAAGTCACTGTCTGACTGGAATATGAAGATAAAAGGGCTGGAATATACCAAAGTCATCACTGAAAACACTTCCAGAGTTTGTCCAGCAGATGGAGTGATTCGTTCAGTCTACCGAGGCAGTGTGCATACGTTTCTGAGAGCTAGTATGAGTGCCAGAGGCGATACCTCAATGAATCAAATCATTAATGGCCCAGGAAATAGGATTTTTATGGGAAAAAAAGCAGCAGCACAGCAAGAGATCAAAATATGTCATTCTATATGTGGTCCCAAAATAAATGTCACCACGGCCTGGCCTTGTAGTGCCTCTTGTCACATTTTCAAAACTGCAGCCTGGCACTACCAAGGCACGCCCTGTAGTCATTTGGTTTGCTTTCCCACTCTTTCATCTCTAGTACCATGCCAAAAGATTTCAACACTGAGGGGGTCCTCACAACTTTTCTTTATTACTTTACCTTATTTCTTAATGTGAGCGATTTCTGCATTTGTATAGGTTTTCTTCCTCACATCAAATCCATCTAGCTGACACAGAACAATCCTATTATTTATCTATTGGTACTGTTCATCAATCATACTGTGACCTAAGCATCGCATTAAATCATTACTTGCACGTACAGTTATTATTTATTACAACAAGAATGATCCTCATCCTCATGGTTTGAACACCTGCACATGTATAAAGCATTCAAACATAGGTTTGAGGTAGGAATAAAAAATTGAATCAACCAAATACAAGCGCTTGTGAAATGAATTGCAAACATTAAGATATGAAATAAAATGGAGAGCACTTTAAGGGATGTTGTAAGGCTGCACCACCATCACTCATATTCAGAGAGAGCCTTCTCTGCACAAACTACCAGACGTTTTCCCAGGATGCTTTAGTCAAGTCAAGCCATATAGGTTTACTGTCATTTCAATCATATCCACACAGCACACAGTGAAATGAAACCATGTGCCTCCAGCACCATGGTGCAACAAAAGAATAGGAACAGAACAAGAAAAGACTGCAAGCGCGGACAGACAGGACAAAAGGGAGTGCAGGAAAAACACAAGAGCAACAAAACAACAGAACATTTAGTGCAGTTAACAGCTCTCATGCTACTTTGAATGAATTATGGCAGAGTCTTCTAGCAGTGAAGAGTTACGTGTGCAAAAATGCAAAACATTGGTAGACAGCAACACAAATATAGAGGATGCACAATATAATTAATAGAGGGCTAGTTACAGAGGCAACTGGAGTGTGAGTTGTTTGATTATAACAAAAGATCAGTGTGTATATGTATGGTGTCAGAAGGAGGAGAGGGAAGTTCAGGTGAGGGGTGTGAGAGTGTGTTGGTTGTGTGTGTGTTGAGGGGGGTGCAGTTTATGTTTCAGTTCTGATTGAAGGACTGATGAAAGAAACTGTTTCCCGTTCAGGGGGTGGAGGCCTGTATGCTGTGGAACTTTTTGCCAGAAGGGAGGAGGGAGAAGAGAGTGTGAGGGGTGAGTGGGGTCATCCACAATGCTGGTGGTTTTGGTAGAGCAGCCCCTCTAAACATGTCGCAGTCAGTGTGCTCAAAGCAGCCTTAAAGAGCAGAGATAGCACCTGTGGGGCAGATCTTTGTCTGCTTATGAACAGCCTTAGCACGTCTGTATGCTGGGATCAGCATGACGGACATGATCGGATGTTTGTCCAGCACTTTTACCCCCTCGTCCACATATCGATGGAATTCAGGAAGAAAAGATTTGAGATTTGCACGATTAAAGTCTCCGGCGACAACAAACAGTCAGTCTGGGTGAATTCCCGCCGTAAAGAAATGATCTGCATCCAACAGTCACAAACTCCATCAGCGGTGAGCAGCACAACGTTCACACACCATTTAGTAGACACACAGCCCGCTACCCATCAACTTGTCACTCAGTTCCACAATCCGGTTACTGCAGTATGTTAGCATGTTGCTAATGTGCGGAGCTGTTGCTGAGTCATTTCTCCATATAGTCAAAATACATGAACCCATTGCCTGAGTTGCACCACTGTTTTATTTAAAAGATAATCACATTTTTGCACAAAACTGTTCATTTCCCTCCATCAGCAGTCAATGTTAACCAGAAAATGTCTTTTTGGAGTAATTAGTTTCTTGTACTAGTGACTGTCAACATGAACCAAATGTGTTTAAATGCAGCTATAGTGAGAGTTTTTAAGTTTACAAGCTACTGAATTAAACTTAAATCAGGAGAACTGAGGGGAAAAGGGAGGTCTTGTCTCCATAAGCAAATAAGTGCCTGCCTTGTGTTCTGCTTCATAACACAATTGTTGTAAGTTTCTTTGCTAACTTGCTGATTTTATTAAGCAATGAGTGAAACTTTAGGGTCTTTATTGTCAAACTCTTAGGGTCTTTAGGGATTTTATGGCCCCAGAACCAGTGAGAATGGAATGGGCTTGATTTAACTTTATGAAAGTTCACTGAGTTCTTGCTGTATATATCACAGAATAGGACAGCTTAGCCAATCTAAGACTGTTTACTCAGCTGTCCAGACCTCACTGAACGTGGAGAAAGAGTCGTCTCACAACTTCTTCCCACATGACATGATGCTCAAGACTTAGACATTTGACACCACTGGCAATCTCAAATCAGACCTACATAGATGAACCCTTCTATAGAACCCTTGACTGGATCCCATTCATCTTCAGTGTAATGGCTATAAGGCACAAAACATGCATCCCAAAGGAGCTCCTGTCGCAGTTTGTTGTCTCTCCACATCTTAAGTAGTTCCGAAGGTCAAGCTAAATCAGACCAGAGCACAGCAAGGGCTGGGAGCAAATGTGCCCAGTCAGAGATTTAGAGTGCATCAAATTCTTCTGGGATTACGAAACAGGAAAAGCGAGCAGACCATGGAAGAGTGATGCCCTGTTGCAGTAGAAAATGAGATGTCAAATGGGTGGACAGCGATGGCAGCTGGTCATAATATTGGATAGGAGGACTGAAAAATGACAGTAGTTCACACACTATAGCACCACATTTGAAAACCCCTTCAAATCAAGAAGGTCTCTGTAAACCAGCAACCATTAACATCATAAAGGTTAAAATAAAAGATCTGAATATCTGTTCGAAGGGCATTTTAGTCCAGGGTGAATCAGTCTTTTTAAAAGTGGAGGGGACTCTGGGAGAGGGAGGTAAGCAATTTCTCCAAGAAACTCCCTGCACTTCTACACTTCCACAGTATATAAATAATCCCAACTTTTTCTGTGCATTTGGTGTCACACACATACTAAACCAGCATGCCTGTCCACAAAGTATTACTTTTCAGACTCTTTAGTGCCCATAAAACATGTTTTCATAACCTATAAAACAGCAAGACTGCATTACCACCTCCGAATGCATTATTTTTTGCAACCATTGTGTGCCTGTCATCCATTATCGCTTGCTTAATCATTCCCCAGCTCAAACAAATTAGGCAGCCAGTATAACCACTCATCTCACTCTAACTCACATGATTTGATAAGAGATAGGAGTCTTCTTCTGCTTTTTCTATTTGCCTTCTCAGGTAAAGAATGTTTTATTGTCATTTCAACCATATACACACAGAACACAGTGAAATGAAACAACGTTCCTCCAGGACAATGGTGCAGCACAAGAACAGGACAGAACACTAAGACCACAAATGACAGAACAAAAGTGCAAAAAAAAAACCACAAGAGCAACAAAACAACTGGACAAGACAACAATTAATGCAGTCGACAATAGGTACAGTTTTGATATATACAGCATTTTGAGACGTGTGCAAAAGTGCAGAACAGAAATTTGTGCATCCCAGTGATAAAAGAAAAAGAACAAAGGGACAATTCTGTGACAGGAAATGGTGCAGAGGTGGCCCTCTATCTTACGAGCTAGTTGTGATAATGCTATCTAACTAAATAAATGTAGTCTGGTGGTTAGGGAGTTACCCTGTGATCAGAAGGTTGTGTGTTTAAATCCCAGGACTCCTAGTGCACCTCGGAGGTTCCCTTGAGCAAGGTACCATTCCCACACACTGCTCCCCATTTGCCCCTCGTTGGTGTCAGCCCACTACTTTACATGATGAATGGGTTTAATGCAGAGAAAGAAGTTCACACTGTGCACACTGTGTGCTTTGGTGTGTTCATGCGTGACTATAAGGAGACACTTTACTTAAAAATCCAAAATGCCATTGTCTAGCAACAGCATTATGTCTACATCATTATGTAGCCATGACTCCATGAGTAATGTTTGTATTAATGCACTATGACAGTAAATTCTACAATAACAACACTCTAGACCGCTGATGCAGTATCACTCCAGACCTCAGATTTGCTGACAGCTTCACAAGCCCTCTTCTCAGGCACATAACCTTATTTCAACAGACTTTGAAATTGTTCTCTCTTCTCTGACTCTTCCCTGGAAGGGCTTATTCCTAGCAGCCTATTTATACCAGCTGCTCCTGGTGCAAGTCTTGTAGGGATTTACTCCTTTTAAAAAATCCTCTTTGGAAAAGCCAGATAGTAGCTCTGAGCCAGCTGTGGGATTCAATTCTGAACAACACACAGCAGAAATAGAGAAGCATACACATGTGTATTCTATATACACTGTATAGAAAAGTTTTGGGACACAGCTCTTAATTATTGAATTCAGAATCATACCCATTGCCACAGACGTATAAAATCAAGTAGACATTTTGGACAACACTGTCCTTCCAACTTTGTGGATACAGTTTGAGGAAGAACCTTTTCTATTCCAGCATGACTGTGTCCCAGTGCACAAAGCAAGATCCATAAAGAGATGGCTGGATGAGTTTGTTGTGGAAGAACTTGACTGGCTCAAACAGAGCTCTGACCTCAACTCCATCCAGCACCTTTGGGATGAACTGGAACGGAGATTGTGAGCCAGACCTTCTCATCCAACATCGGTATCTGACCTCATTAATGCTTTACAGAATGAATGGGCACCAATTCCTACAGAAAGCCCAAAATCTTGTGGAAGCTGTTGTAGCTGCAAAGGAAGAAAATGGAGGTGGTGGGGGTCAACATCATCCCAGTACTTTTGTCCATAAAGTGTTCAAACTATTCACAAATATTACACTCAGTCAAGTATGCGGACAATTTGATCTTTTCAAAGTATTGATGACTTTCTAATTTATTGTGTGTGTGTGTGTGTGTGTGTGTGTGTGTGTGTATGTGTGTATACTGATGCGGGCTGTACAGTGCAGGGCCTTGTGCAAGTGGAGACCCCTAGGAGTTAATTCCTCCAATCTCTGAAAAGAACAAACAACAGTCTGTGAGAAGCACAAATGGCAAAGCCTTGATTTATGTTCCAGACTGTGCATTGCTTGCTGTCTGGTGGAACGTTCATATCTAGGTCCGTTGCATCATATCTCCAGGTCTGAGATGAACTTCATCAAAACTTCATCACAGGCCGTGAATTTTATTGTTATTTAAAATGTTTCTGGGCTGATATCTAAAAGGTAACTTAGCTTTGCACTACCCATTCACACCCCATCAGAATAACATAGTACATAGCATGCTTATCTGACATATGAATATGACACGTATTTAAAACAGTGACAGTTGGATGAACAGTTGGATTTTATTCAACTCACACATACATCTTTTTTAGCAGTTCAGTGTAAATTTTTTGTAGTGTCAGTTATTTGATAGAGTAATGCTAGTAAACCACCAAGCTAACTTTTTAGCATTTATGTTTGGCATGCGATAACACACAAAGTGTAAACACGTAAACACACCACAGCACACAGTGTGAAATTCTTTCTCTGCGTTTAACCCATTCAGCAAGTGAAGCAGGGGGCTGCCACCAATGGGAGACGCACAGGGATCAGTGTGTGGGAAAGGTACTTTGTCAAGGGTGCCAATAACAGTCCTGGGAGTTGAACCTATGACTTTCCGATCACATGGGAAACTCCCTAACTACAAGGCCACCAGCTGCCCCATGTTATTTAAGGACAGGGAAAGTGGCTGTAGTTACTGTAACTCAGTGGTTCCCTACCTGGGGTCCTGCTAGAGATTACAGGGTGTGCACACAATTTTGTCTGTACTTCATAAAAATTATTAAAGTTGGTAAGCTGACAGTCATATACACGCCACGGGAGTAATTTGCACTTAATTTGTACTTTGATGAGTAGCTTGACCTCTAGAGCTTTCCCTGTGAGCCCCGCCTGTGTATGTATTAAGGCCATGTTCCGCTGAACAGGTAAATTTGAGGAGAGTGGATATGAAAGGAAGTTTAATTCAGCTATTCAGATGGAGCCCAGTGGTGTTATGGTAAAAGGGATGTCCATGCTGACGAAACGTGACCACAATCCCACTAAAAAAACACAAAGGAACTCTGGGAGATGTAGGAAAATTTCAGTGAAAAGTCAGAAATAAAGCTGTTCAGTATGTCTAAAAATCATCGTAAATTACTGTCATTACTGTTCTTTCATTTTGTTTAGATCAGACCGCAGGGTGTCCAGCAATGTATTGCACATGGACCAAAAAACATTTGCTCTTATTACAAACAATATGAAAAGCTAATATGCCTGTGTAATTGCTTTTAAAACAATTACATATA
>JBBPDC010000039.1:8727159-8756660 GCA_037974485.1 Hemigrammopetersius urotaenia | reverse complement strand
ATATACATATAAGAGGGAGAGGGTGCTAAGAACATGGTGTGTCAGCAAGTTATTAAATTATTAATTATTAAATTATTATTAACTGCACAGTCTATTGGATTAAAAGAATTGCTCTTAAATCATCAAGTTAGAAAATATTTTGGCTCTTCTAGTTTGTTGACAGTTATATTTTGGGCAGAAAAATGGTGTCCGGAAAGGGAATCAGCTGTGGAACTGCTGCTGGGCAACATGAAAAAGACAGTATAATATACAAATCTGCTCAATATGTGTGATTGTGTAACCTTTGGAGGGTGCATCAAGAAAACCCCAATGCAGCCTGAGTGCCACTTTCTCTGTCTGCTCTTATTCTCGCACAACTGCTTCACAACTGCTTTGACTTTTCGTTTTGAGTGCATGTTTATTTTGTGAACCCCTGGCATTCGTCATGCAGAAAAGGGTTTCAAATGTAAGAAACGCTTTCCTTTCTGTGAAGAGAAAATGAAATGAACCTATCATTGAAGTCACATATTAGATCAATTTTAGGACACTGCATTCGTTCCAGGTCAAGATTGTATAAATGTGTTGCTACATTCTTAAACGGCCCAGCTGTTTTGGAAACATGTTTAGAAAATATGTAGCTGACCCTGGAAAAATCGGTGGATCAAGGGATCAGGTTAAGACTTGCAAACACGACTCCAGCTATGAGTCAGTAGTGGCGCTTTCAAACTTTTAATTCATGACGGCCGAAGGAGAACAGCAGAAGAACACATTTCCATTCGCTGTAACTGATTATTTGAAAATTTGGCCTTAGAGGCTTTGAACTGATTTTTCCATGAGGATCCCAGTATGGACTCCAGGGCGCTGAATTGGGGAGGTGGTGAGGACGGATTTACGAAGTGGTTATATAACGGTCAGTAAGAGCGTGATATGACAGATACATGGCAGTTTTGGCATGCCCCGGTGAGGGAGGGCTACTGTTCCCAAGCATACACACGCACACTCTCTCTCTCTCTCTCACACACTCTCTCTAAATTAATGACCATGGCTCTTTTCAGAAAGAGCTAGGCACTACAACATAGCAGCTATTCCTTGTGTGCATTTTTACCTTTGTAATTTTTTGGAACTATAAAAAGAGCCCTCTTGAACAATGCTGGCAGTCATAGCACAACACATACTGCATAGTCAGCACTGGCCTGGACCTGCAGGCACTTACTAGCTGCAAGACAATTACAACCACAGCTTACAATGAATCAAATTAAGACATCCATCAGCCATTCCATTTTGTGGGTGTTTATTTTCCATTCGGAGAGTTTATTGAAAAGTACATTGCAATTTAGAGTACAACAAGGTTTCAACTGAGTGATGCTTTGTGCACAAAATGATTTTTTTTATATATATATATATAAAAAAGAAGCAGAAAGTGTGCATGTGCATTGTGGTTTCTGTGATACAAAGTGGAATAATACTGTTGAGTTTTCTTCTAATCTCATGGACGAACCCACTTGTCGATAGAATCAGAAAAAACCAATGCATAGTCTGGCTCTCAAAGGCAGGAGATGGCAACTTAGGAATCGCAATTTATCAAGTCCACCATGCTTCTAACTGTGCATGCCAAATCTCTTCAAACCTAAGAATGACAATAGTAAATATGTTTTATAGCTCTTTTCTCTCTGCTTAGGAGATTCTCATGAGCAGGTGGCGTTGCAAAACCAAGTCTTGCAAACAACACTATGTTTGGACCCTCAGTTACGCAACAGTAAGGCTCAAGCTAATCTCTCTTAGTGCTGTTGCGAGTAAGCAACTGGGTCCTATTGAAGACTTCATGTGCCTCTGGATGCAATGTAACTGCATTTGCAGTTTTCTGCAATAATCCAAGATCCATTGCATCGCCAGCAGCTTGTCAGACCATCCTACTTGAAAGAAATTTGGCCAGCTGTGATATGACACTATTAGACTAATTTGCCGCATGGGAAGAAAACATCTGAACAAAACTATTGCCCTAGTCTACTACAGGCCATTATCACTGTTAAAAACTGGACCTGTCAGATGTCCTCAGCCCTCTCCTTTAAGGACAGGGGCTGAGAAAAAAGTGATTTTCCTCAAATCAGGGCGCTAATATAACATGGAGACAAACACAAAGAAGATCAAATTCAGATTCTTAAGGGGGGAAAGAAAGATAACCACTTCGTTACCATGTCTGGTGACAGTTTGCGCCACCTTATATATCATAATTCAAATGTGGTCAGCGTTCAAGCAACAACAACAACATAAAAAAGAAAGAAATGAGCATTTTATATACTGCAAAGTAGGATTTTGGCTTCACAATTAACAGTGGTCAAGTCATTCCAAAAACATCTAGTAAGGCTTAGATTTGTAAGGTATTGTATTCATTTTTTGATTACTATACTGTATTTACTTGACAGATTCAGCGAATGTAATGAAAATGGCAGCTGAAAAGAGTGTTGCCACACTGTGGAAGAAAATCAAAGAGCGAACAGCAGAAATGAATATGAAGAAGAATGTGTAATAACTGAATTACTGCATTTTGCAATACATGTCTGGAATGTTACAGTATGAAACAGTTTTATCTTCCTTTAGAGCAGTGGTTCCCAACTCTGGTACTGAAAAGTCAACTTCATGGCACATTTTACTGTGATCCTCACTCTGACACACCTCATCCTACAAATCGATGAATTACCAAGCTACCATTGAACTGAAGTAGGTGTGGTAGAACTGGGAAAACAATAAAATGTGCAATGTAGAGACACTCCAGAATCAGAGTTGAAATCCATTGCTTTAGAGTTTGAAGATGATCACAGTTTTAATGCTAGTTCATGCTAATTGACTGTGCAGGTTTCAGATTTGATGCTTGTTTATTGCTGCTCATTGATTGCTCTATGAGCTAAAGCGATATTGACCCTCACTGCTTGGTTCTGTAGCAGTAGGCTCCATAGAGCTGGTGTTTCTTGTCGGGGAAGCCAATGAAGCGGACGGCAGCTTCCGTCGGGCTGCACTTCATCCTGGGCCGGGAGATGGGGTACCGGACACTGCCATCTGACAGCCAGCCGGCATCACAACGATCATACCCCTGCAGCTTCCAGGCAGCGAACATGTGCCCAACCTTGGCAAGCTCAGCTCCGTCATTTTGGCAGGCCTGCACAGCGTCAGTATAGCTCATCTTCCGGTCCACAAAGAAGACTTCTCCTGTGAATCAAAAGATGTGGAACATGTTAACCTCTTTAACGTCTATGTGAGAGAGAAACTTGAGCCTACTTTAAGCTTTTCTCCTTTTAATCCCTAAACAGCATTTGGGAAAATAATACTAAATGTATATTGTATAATAATCATTGCAAATTATGCTTACACACACATATGTTAAGCTTTGTGTAATGCATTCTTTCTTGCCGGCCCATAGGGATTAATGTACTAGTCAAGCATAAGACACCTTAGCTAGTAAAGAGTGGAATGGAAATTGGATGGCTTTGTTCACCATTGAGGCCGGTGGTAAAACAGAAGACATCAAAGCGGCTGTTGGACTTGTCACGTCGACCGTAGCTTCTCAGTCCAGCGCCAGCCTTCCTCCCTCCACAGGGCTCTCTGGGGTTGGTGATAGGGTACTGCACGGTTCCATCACTCAGCCAGCCAGCATTGCACCAGTCCAGACCACCTTTCCAGGCCTGGTAGAGCTGGCTGAAGGAGGCCACTACAGCATCTTGATCCAGGCAAGCCGCCTCAGCATCATGGAAGTTCAGATTGTAACGCCCCAAACGCGGGGAGTATGGGAAAACAACCCCTGTGGAAGAGAGTGATGATTCCCCTAAAGAAAAGTTCAACTTGGTTTAATTCAGCAAAGGCATGACACTTCATCACAATAAAAGACACATATCCACTTACAGCAGTGGGTCTTTTATGGTGACTCCTTTGCAATTAAGTCATTACTGACATGTGATGAATCCATTTTCCTTACATATAGGTTAGGTTACACAAACCCATAGGTTACCTTTGGAGTGTAATGAATAGCAGCTACAGGATTGATGGGCAAGAATAAAAAGCCATAGACTTGGATGACTGTGCATCACTGTTGAATCACTGCTGAGCCAGGAAGCAAAAAGCAAGCAAAAACATTACTTTTGAGTTCTCCTTGTTGACCTTGTACATGTATATCAAATATCAGAGAACTAAGAAACAAAAGACCATCTGGCCTTTGATTCAATCATAGAAAAAATTACTTGTAGGACTGAGGCTTTTCATTGTTCTCTTCGGTGTTCCAATACTAACAATGTCCATTTGTGGCAGCCTGTTTTCATTATGGCCAGGCATCACGCTTGCTTGAATCAATCCCCCTTGTTGATCTAGTGCCATGTGTGCAAATGTGGTCTTGGCCAAAGGCAAGAAAAAAAGACTGCTCATAGTAAACTAATATGTATGCAAGAAATATAATAACAGTGTTAAAAGAACACCAGTAAAAATATCTTCTTTGTCTCAAATTTGAGCATTTGATTTGGTTGGTTTTGTATATTTGTTAGGGGCATAAATATGTGTGATCCAAATATATAACCAAGAGATTTTCAACAAAAAACAACATTCATTCGGCAACATGAAAATCTCAAAGGAGGGTTGAAAGTTGTAGCATTTAGTTTGGTTGGTTTTGTGTTTTGCTAGCTACAAAAAATGAACAGTAGTTCAAATAACTAGGTTTAAGAGATTTTCACAAAAAAACTCTAATTTAGCAACTTGCAAAACTCACATTTCTAGTCTACCCAACCCATATTTTCTTATAGAAAATAAGCTTATAGACCAAGACAAGTTACCAGTCATTCGAATCTCGACTTCAGCAATGTTTTCGTCCATGCCATTGATGATCTCACACTTGTACGTGCCAAAGTCGTCCAGCTGTATGTTGTTGATAATGAGGCTAGCATCATTTTCATCAGCCTCCTGGAGGTGGGCATGGTTTTGGTAGCGTCCATATTTGACTTTATGAAAGCCCATAGAGACCAGCACATCATCTTCATTTTGGTTTCCCTCTATCTTGGTCCACTTGATTCTGTTTCCCATTCCACCAAAAGAGAAGCCAGCATCACGGTTCAGTCGGCATGGCAGGGTGACAGTGTCCCCAGGACTTGCAAAAACTTTGAGTCGGCTATCTGGAAAAACAAAAAAAACAAAAACACTTGAGTGCATGCAGACCATCTAAACCACAGGTGTTGAACTCCAGTCCTGCACGTTTTGGTGATTTCCCTGCTCAGAACCATGTTGCCATGTTTAGTGAATGTGTTTGAGATGGAGAACCCTTAAATTGTGCAGGACACTGGCTCTCCAGGGCCACCAAACAACACTGGCAAATCAGTTGTTACCTTTTTGTTCAGTTGTTCAATTACTTTATTGTTTAAACACAATTTTATATATTGTTTTATGTTTAGTTTAATATTAATTTGCTATAAAATCAATTTGATAAATTTTTTTGAAAGTTACAGCAATATATTGCAACATTTCTTGCTTGAGATTTTGGAAAGAAGCCGTAGATGTTCACAGCTGTTGCATTCCTGGCCTTCCAAGGAAGTGACAAAATTAGATTTCAGTGGAATGGAAATAACTGCCTGATAGTACCACTATTCCTTGTCCAATTCTGTAACATTGCAAATGTTCTTCTCATGGCTGCTGGTGGCTTGCTGCATCTGTGTATGGTTAAGGGCTATAGTTATTTGGGTCAGCTTCCTTATAGAGAGTACCTTTAAAGGAATCCCAGAGACCCTTCATTCTCTCAGAACCTTCAGCATATTATAACAACAGTCTATGATTCTTTTTCATCAAGGTATCTGCTGCCCAGACGTGGTTAGTTTTATCTTTCAGCACCAGCTTCCCTCAGTGGCTTTCAGATCATTCATTCGACCACAAGTGAGACGCGTTGTCAGATGCAAGATTTAGACTGTAGTAGAGTTTAAATGTTTATGTTTCATCCACCCCATCTGATTTGTGGAAAAAATGAGCTTGGCAATTTACGAGCTCAAGACAAGGACTCATATTTTACTCGGGTGCACACTGTAGCTACCAAGCTCTGATACGCTGCAGGGATGGAACTCACTGTGCTTCCTTCCTTTTTTCCACAGTGCCCCTGACCACCAAAGAGTTGTCAAGCATTTCATCACATATATTGTTTAACAGCATAAAACAAATACCACTTGAAATGGTACCACAAAGGTTTTCTTGGTGTAGCAAAGTGGGTGATTCTGCTGCCCTCCATGCTGGTTTGTTTCACTTTCTTTGTGCACTCTGTTATAATAGTCCCTGGGCTAGACTCCTAATGTTACACCTACATCTGTAACATGATTGTAACAGTGCTTGCTAAACATGCATAAATAAAATAAATGTTTTAGAGAAATTAAGCAGCTATCACTTTTCTATAAAGTACCAAAATCAGGTTCTATGGCTAATAATGTAACTGTTTTTGATACTGCTCATTCTTTCAAAATAACAAGGCTAATCAAAATAATAACAAAATAATCAGGGATATGAGCCATTTGAACAAGTAATGAACCATTTAAGTATTTGAGCATTCTTTGAGTTGTCCTTATTTTATACCTTGATCAGTCACAGCATTGAAACACTAGACAGAAGAAGAGAATAACTGAGTGTTTCATTACAATGGCACCTGTCAAGGGTGGTATATATGGGCAAGCGTAAGTGTCTAGGCAACTTTGACAAGGACTTGATTGTAATGGCTAGACGTCTGGGTCAGAGTATCTTCAAAACGTCAAGTCTTATGGCATGCTCTTGGTATACAAAGGTTGGTACCTACCAAAAGTACTCCACAGATGGGCAACCAGTAAACTAGTCCAATTTCTTAATGCTGTGTAGCTGCAGACAACTTATAGAGCCTATGCTAACGGAAGAAGGTGGTCTTGTCTGATGAACCACATTTTCTTTTGCGTAGCATGAGTATCCGGTTGCATGTGCATCACTTACCTCGTGAAGAGACGGCACCATGATGCATTATAGGAATATGGCAAGTCAGTAGAGACAATGCTCTGTGAAATATTCTGCCTGGAAACCTTGAGACCTGGCATTTATGTGGATGCTAATTTGACATGCACCTACCCAACCATTGTGGCAGACTAAGAACACCCTTTCATAGCAACAGTATTCCTTCATGTCAGTGGTCTCTTTCTATAGGATAGTGCACCCTGCCACAGTGCAAAAACTGTTCAGGAATGGTATGTGGTTTGATACATTCTTCAGATCTCAATTTGTTCAAGCATCGGTGGGATGTGATGGACAAACTATTTCACTCTATGGAGGTCCACCTTTCAACGTACAGGACTTGAATGGATCTGCTGCTCAAGTCATGGTTCCAGGTTCCATATCACACCTGTAGAAGTCTTGTGGAGTCTATGCCTTGACAGTTCAGAGCCAGAATGGGATTGGTGCATTTAATGTTATGACTGATCAGTGTATAAAGAACCTCTGCTTTTACAAAATAGCCCATGAATATTGGTTATGCCTTCACTTACATGGGGAGGTTTTTGAAGGTAGAGGTATTTTACATATGCATCCATTTTTTTAGCCAAACCACGTATCCCTAACCAGGGTCGCGGTGGGAACCAGAGCCCATCCTAACAGTCATAGGACAAAAGTCGTAGACACACCCTGGACTGGTCAGTCCATCACAAGACAAACACACTCGCAGATATTTACACCTGAGGCATTTTGCATTTTAGCATTTTGCAAAATGTGCATGCCTGTGGGAGGAAACCAGAGTACCTGGAACAGGGTTTACCCACACCTCTTGGATTTCTTTCAGTTAGTATCATTCTGCTGCATTGATTGAGCAGTTGTATAACATTTGAATCACTCTCTACTTTCAGTCTGGCAGAACATTTCTTGCTCCTCTGGCTTCCAGAGCCAAGGCAAAGCCATAGCTTGTGAATTGTTCCACTACCGAAATCTTTACCACATGTTCTGCAGCGTATATAAGACCAGTAGAAGTTTTCTGCCTCTATCATCTGTTCTTTCCATAGCCTTCTATGTCCTCTCTGCTCCAGGACACTCCATTAGTCCATTTATTAATCTACTAATCCTATATCATTATTTAGTGCATTTAACTATTGAAGAATGCATTTCCACACTTTTAACAAGCATTGATCTCTGATCCAGGCGGCGGATGAGTGCTAAGCATGTCAAGTACTGAGCAAGTAATGAGAAACCACTTTGTAGTAATTATAGGAATGAAGCTGCGACCAAAAGACAAAAGACCTTCTCTGTTCACTGAATTTTGGAATTGGATCCTTTTGTATCACTTGCATGTGAAATTGCACTCTCCTCCTTTGCTTAATAAAGTAGAACTAAGTGGACAGTGAGCAAATGCCGTAGCAGATGTGAAAGACATAATGGTCCATCAAACAGCAGCTAGGCAGATGTGGCAACATCTGTAATTTATGACCCAAGGATTGTGATATGGGTTCCACACACATGAGCATTGAGAGGGTCTAAACATGTTTAAAGTGCCCAACTATGATCATGTAGCCAGCGATGATTTAGGGCAGATTAGAACATTTAACATTTAAAAACAAAACGTTTTGCCATTCATAAGCTATTGTTAAAATTCGGTTTGTCTTAAAGAGACACTGAAGGCTGGAAAGTCATGTCTATCCAAAAAGAAGGCCTGGAGGTCAGGCAGGTATGTGTAAGGGCTCATTTAGAAACTAAATGTTGTCTGGAGCTTTGTTAATATGGAAGGGAAAATGCTATATCTCTTCCAGAGCAAGCAAGAAAAAAATATGAGGGTCGTATAGGTTTATTTAGAGGCTAAACATTTGCTGTAAAAAGAATTGGATGTAAATATCCACTTCATTTAAACAATTTTTGAATGCAAAATGCCATGTCTCTTCATGAGCAAGATAAAAAAAAAAGCTAGACCCCAGAGTTATATAAGTCTATTTAGAGGTTAAATACTGTCTGGAGAAAAAAAAGGGAACCACTGTAAATATGGTTTACGTTGCTGCTTGTCTTGAAACGGAACTATGTTTTACATAATGTGTTTACATTTTCAACCTCTTTGCTCTGGTTTTTGTGTGGGTAAGCACAGTAGGTCCTGGGGACCTTTTTCTTCCAATAAATATGCTTTGCATTACAGTGCTGGCTGCCTCCCACCTTCTCCCCACTCTCCCCCCATGTCTGACTCCCGACTGAAATATATATCCCATTTGGCAGCCCTTGACTACAGTCCAGAAACAGTGAGAGCAAAACGTGTGTCCTGCCTTGCTCTCCCCCCTCAGCAACAAAAGAGGGGAGAAACATGCCCAGTGCTCGTAAAGAGAGTTAGACTCATGTGTACTTAACTGATGGGTGGTGTGCATGGGCCAGTTTTCTTTCCTAGCCCAGAGCCCTTTCTTCATCACAGAGTAGCTTTCTTATGCAAGGGTCCGTTTTGGATCAAAATTTTCCAATTTTAATGCATTTCCCAAAATTGAGAACCAGAAACGGACATATTTTGTTTGTAAGAAAACAATCAAAATGAGATCAGTCGCTTGAACTTACACTGATAACAGTACAGAAGCTTCCAACCTACTGCCATTTTATGATCAGAAGCAATCATTGTCACTCAGTAAAACAACATTACGTAACAGATCAGGACCAGCTGTCTCTTTGAGTGGGAAAAGGGTGGGGGGTGGGCTGGGGGGGTGCAACTTGAAGATTCAGTGTGTGAAATCATTCTGCATCGGTTCACAGCCTTTTTACATCTGCTATACTGGCAAACGAATGGGTTTTGGACAGATTCAGGAAACAGTTAGTAGAACCCCTTAAATCCTTTACATTGTAATTACACAGTTCAGAGTCTATAGGGATAGGCTTTACTGGGTTGTGCAGCTGTGTCTGCTCATGTGACATTTCGGAAAAAAATAAGGTTTGTATCACTATCATAGACACCATCTCGCACTCCCTGATCGTTTTATTGTTGAACAAGCAGGAGCGCAATATGAACATGTGCTTCTCCACACAGCTGGGTGCCACGCCCTCTTTTAATAACAATCATATGGAAGCTGCGTCCTGATCCCAGGGTCCTTCTTTCTTTATTTTTGGCTGCTCTCTTTTTCCTTTTATCTCTTGTTCTATTCTGATTCTGTGTCCTACCCTCTTAATACTGGTAGCAGACTTTTTACCCCTGCAAGAAACTCCCGTGGTGCCTTTGATTATCAACCTTACCCAATAATATTTTGAATTCTAAATCTAAATTCTTACCTTAAATGCTGGTGCAATTACACCTAACTGTCACTGAACGTATAGTATAGTATAAGCTGAATTATGAGCCTAACCACTAGCCAGATTCTGTCAAAATCATTCAAAATGACCTAATTTATGACAAAGGTTCTGTTTTTCCAGTTTTGGTGTGGAGGTGCAAGCTGCTAAAAGATCCCTGAGAGCCTTTTTACTGAAGTCCCAGCCAGGTAAGACCACTCCCTCTCCCCTTAGAGGCTGCTGGCGCCATCTGTGCTCTCTGTAGTTTTCCCTTGAGCTTTGACAGGGTGTATAGGTAAACATACATCACAGCGTTCGCATACGCTGAGCAATGCCAAATATAGGAATGCTCTATATTTACACTACTCCTTCCATAAGGTGGGGATAATTATATTATATATGTGTCAGATTTTAGAATACTTTACAAAGACTACCTATATGAGCTTATGGCTCTACCATAACTACATTAGCTAAAATATGTGTGAAATAATATGGTGACAGTATGAAAATGTGTTGACAGAGCCATCTATGGCTTCAGCAAAAGATCTTACAGGAGGGTGTTAACATCGAATTGAGTAATGGCACACTTTGCAGCGTTTATAAGATGGTGCTCTCACCTGCACAAAGCCCTTCAGCATGACCGGCATAATGTCCTTATTTATTGTAATCGTACGCATTTGGCTGTTCTTGTGAAACACAAGCACACATGTGTACACTCCCACTCTGAAAGAGCTATGGCAGTCTAATGGCTACATGATGCTTTGCCTCCCTCATGAATCAGATCTGCCTTGAACAGCCCCTAAAAGAAATAGAGCGCACAATAGCCCTACCCCCATCTCCTCCCAGCACCACAACCCAGACCCAACCCAGGCCCCTGCAGCCTGCCAGCTTAACAGACCATTAGTTCAGATGGAAAGGGAGAGGCATTTGGCCATTCAGCAAGGGGCAGCAAAGGGCTCCATATGCCGAAGCTGTTAATCTTGCTCTCGGAGTCTGTCACACTCATACAAAGCGGTGCTGGTGCAGCGAAAGGATCTGGCAAGACCCGTGCTCCAAGCCCGTATGGCAGATATACAGGTCTGCTGTAAGGAGCCCCAGTATCCTAAGCGTTTATACAGAGGGCGAGTATTATGTCTACAGCAGAGACACTTTACACACAGTTGAAAGGATGCCTTGCCTCAACACCTGGCTGCTAAATATTACAGGAAACTGTTTAAATTACAACATGACTCACACTAGCTTTACTACTGACCAGGAATGTTATATTACACTGACTTTTAATATGTGGAACAGAATCACCACATAGCCAGCACTTTAGAGACCAATAGGAAAATATTATACATAGAATGTCAGTACAACAAATGTAGCATTGAACCTTTTTCAAAATATGTAAGCATATATATTACGCATATTAACAACATTTGGCATTATTTCCCCATTTTCCTATGGATAAGTCTTTACATTTGCAGTAGGAGGCTGTTATGTTTTACATGTATGTGTTTTTGAATGATTTTTATGAATGCTTCATTCTTTTAAACTAGGACCATGGAGCTTGCTGTAACAGTTCTACTCCACTAAAATCTCTCTTTGTGGAGAGTTACCCATCCCACCTTTTGCCACAAGCAATTTTCCACTGTTTAAGTGCACCAAAGTACACAGTGCAGCCATGTACACACTCACAGCCTTCCCTTCTCACACACACGCACTCAAACATGACAGCAAAAAACATAACCCAACAAGAAGAGAGAAGATTCGCCTTACCTGATGTGTATGCATTGTTGACAAGGGTCAGACAGAACAACGCCAAGCAAAGGAGGCTGAACATCTTCTTTTTTTTTCTTTTTTTAAGGCCCTTTTCACTAGAAAAGCAAAAAAAGGGAGGAAAAAACAGAAAAGACTGGCTAAAAGAGAGTTCAACACTAACACTGGATGATGCACACAAAAACGTTCTGCTTTTCCCCTTTTGGAGTGTGGAGGTGCAGGCAGCAGACGGTGGAGGTGCCACTCAAAAGTTTGGGCTCCTTAGAGGTCCCCACAAGAGCCTTTTATTGAAGCCCCGGCCAGTCAAGACCACTCCCCCTGCCCTTAGAGAGAGCGAAGGCGCCCATCACCCTATACTTTTTGCACTGAGGGCTCCTACTGCACTCTAATTTACAAACAATTCTTGCCTTCCTTCTGTGCTCTCTGTGGTTATGCCTTGAGCTTTGACAGATTGTGTAGGCACACATATACCACGGTGTTCTTCTGGCACCATGCTAAACCAAGACTTACCTACTTTCATATTCCATGATGTGGGAACAATCTAGATCTTGTGTGTTTCAAATACTAGCATGCCGAACCAACCGATATTAGAACTGAAACTTTTCTGACATGGACTGTAAACTTCAGCTAAAATCATTAGGGAGGATACTGTGACTACATCGGTAAAAAGCATGGATGGTATTAATATGGGAACATGTTGACAGAGCCATTAATTTAATATTTCCAGAGGCCTGGCAAAGGCTAAGAATGTGCATTCAACGGAATGGTGAACACAGAAGATTATATGTGATACTCTTACCCACGCAAAATAATTAAAGTACACTCATAGTTGTGTAATGTAATGTAATCCAGATTTATATATGATTCCTGATGTGATAATTGATTCATTCGCTACATCCAACCGAACTATGTTACTTTGCGCCAACACATGCTGGGCCACTGCTGTGCACAGCTTCGGATTTATAGACATTCCGTAACACCCCTTCCTCCCCTTTCTTTTTCTTGCCTTTCCCACTAACCATTGCCTTTGACTCATCTCCTTTATCACCAGTGAACAAAAAACAAAGCCTGATAGGGGAAGAGCGTGGAAGAGATAGCGTCCACTTGACCACATAGCACAACCCCATCCAGGTCCTTATATAGGACCAGGGCATTACTCTTGTTCAGATAAAGAGGACATGCAGAGGCGTTGGTGCCTGGAAGTGTGTGGTCCCTTGAGGATGTTTTTTCAGCCATCTGCATGGACAGTGACTGGCAGGAGCACAGGGAAGAATGCCTGGGCTCCACAGATGGTCTGCTAAGCCCCTAGTACAATTAGTCCAGCTGTGGATGTTTGCAGCTTTTAAGACAGAGCAACCAAAGCTCCAGACCCGTAGGTTTCCAGTGTGTACACTAAAGCCCCCACACCCAAATATAAGTACCTCGAAGAAGGACCTTTGTGGTTACATAATCTTTCCCTGCAATGGTGGCATTGACTCACTTAATATAAGAGCAATGATGAGGGGCCAATGATTTGGAGCAGGACTGGAAACCTCACATAAGAGGGCATGACGCACTCCCTTACTCTAAGCTTTAACTGTGCTGCTGTTAAATATTCGCTGTCAATGATATGCTCGTAACATGCTTAATGTATTACAGCAGAAGCTGTCAAACGTTTCCCTTCAAAGTGCAACACTACATCTTGAATGCACCAAGGCCACCTAGGGCAAGCTGTGTAAATTCGTTTTGTTTGTTCATGGGCTGTAAATCAGTGTGAGAAAATTTAGGGGGGTTTTCGCAGTGGTCGCAAGAGAAACAAAGAGGAGTCTGGGATATTAGCTCACGGGTCTTTTTTCCGATTGCTCAAATCCCCAAGAAAGACTTGAATGGCATGATGGTGAGATAGCGGGCAGATTGGTGCTTAAGACACAACACAGCTCTTGTTGGTTCGGGAGTCAAGTAAAGCACAGTGAACAAAAGCCCAGCCATACCAATACCATTACATAAAAATGACTTGTTATGTTAGTAAAAAAAAAAACATGCAGTCTATGGCCCTCATAGGTTAAATTAGGTCAGTAGGACTGTAGGGGAGCTCTTATTAGCGAACCCAAACATCATTTGGAGCCAAGCAAGGAGCTGGATGTCGAAATACATTGACGCATGTGGCTACCATTAGTATTAGTGGTAATAATGTGTTTTATTATGAGAAGACATATTGATCCATCATTCTAACCTAATTTTGCATTTCGGTTTAGAGCCTCTTAACCATATAAAGGCACAGGCCTGTGTCCCTCTTATCAAAGAGTCTGATTACAGCCTTGAAGTGATCTCTCAAGAGCCCGTCTCATTTGTCCTTGTCATTCAAGTAAACTTGTAAGAATTGTTCATGCTTTAAAAACAACAAAGCATCAGATTTTGGCAAAAAAATTGATTTATGTTTACCCTTTTAGACAACTTATACAAGTAATCTATGTTGACACTGATATTGAAAACTTATTTGATACAATGAAATCTACCTATCTGGTCCAGTTACATCAGTAGCCTGAACATTCTCATCAAACCGTCAGAGAGTGGATACAAAATGGACCAATTTATGTCTAAGATTTCTAGACTTTTCTAATGTTTTCAGATCCTTAAGCTGGCCTCTTTCTGTTGCTATGTATACATTAACTTTGCATGGCTATATTGGCCCATACTCATTAGCTTGGATAAACAATGGTAATGACTCCCCTTCCTCCAAGTTGATATTCACGCACAGTGCCCAGTCAACGGAAAAGTCCAAAGCAAACAAGCCCAAAATGATGATGAGTTAGCCACCATGGAAAGTCATGTATGTTTCCAGTGTTAAGTACAAGCCCTTTTTTCACACGTACAATTTGGTATGTGTGCGCAGTTATTAGCATGAGTCATTTTCAGGGTGGGTCGCTTGAGTATGGTTATGACTCAGCCCCTCAAGGGAACATGGTAATGTATCTAAGGGACCTTTGCATGGAAAAGAAGGACCTATAGATGTGTATGGAAAGTCTGGACGCTGAAGTGTTCCCAACCGACTAAGACCCTTCCCCAAAATTCGGTTGCGTCAGAGCCAAGTGCCTGGAGGCGATGAGTGGATTCACAGCTGGCCAGCAGTTTTGCGTCTGACACAAGTGCTGCTCTTCCTCCTCTTGGCAGAGTGATATCGTTCTCATCAATCGGTGTTCCCTGGGACCTGGCCACCGATGCTTTAGGAGCAGGGCCAGTCTGTGAAATGCATTACACAACTGGGACACAAGTTGTTGGTTTTACATGCAGTCATCGGCTTCACAAATGTAAAGAGCAGGTCGAGACAAACTTTAAAAGCTGTTTACTTTAAAGGCTTGACTCAACAGTGATATAATATAGCAGGCCTGCTTCTTGCATTTGACGTTCCTTCAACAACTGCCTATAGTTACTTTGAGGATATTGCAACCTGTTAAAATATAGTCATAACATATTGAATATATAATAATATCTTTCATATCTGAAAGTAATATGAATGCTGACATTACATCTATGGATCTTCTTGCGTTTGGGGAAAATCTCACCAAGGTCTGGAAGTCGAAGGCTTTCATAATGCATTTTGCACTTCTGACTTCAAAGGACATCGCAATCGGAGGACAGATCGCTAGCTATTATGACTTTTCGCCGAGATCCATTATATCAGAACATAAAGCTCTTTGTGTGGTAGAAGGAGAGTCGATTGGCCTTCAAAACATTATGACTTATTATGTGAGCAGAACTGAAGTAATGCTCTGAAGGCAGCTTGTCACCATCTAAGACTTGCTGGCTTAAAAAGTGATAAAGGGAGTATCTCACATTGCAGTTTGTCCTCATATGAAGCTGATTAGCAGTACTAGGTTTCTCCCCTTAGTCATTGTACACAGCTGTTATTCAGAGTGGTATCTGCACACAGTTCTTGGCACCTATGGCAGGGGACTGCCAGTGCCAGTTCCATGTCCTTCTTTGTTAGTCCAAAAAGCAATAACTGCAAGAGAAGCTTAGGCCAGTGTGGGCTGAAGAAGCCTAATAGATGTGTACAGCTACAGATCCACTCTCACCTTTGGGGAGGCTTGTCTTTCCACATGTTACCAGCTTGTTTGCACTTTCTCTGGCCAAAGAACAAAGGGAAAGATGTGCCTCCTTGCCTCCTTTAATCAGTTCCACTTCCCTCTCTGATGAACAGCACTGTCTTGGTGCACCTACAAAAAGTATGGTAATCCTTATGTTCCAAGAGCTACCACATATAGTGAAAAACTGCCTTTTCATAGTGTAAACCCTAAAAATCGCCCCTAAATATGCTCCCGGAGCACTTTAATTTCATGTTAAACTCAGTTTAATGCATTACCCTTAAAGAAAATGTAATGGTAAATAAATAATTAGAATCAGAAAACTTTATTGCTTAAATAAACATTAGCATTAACAGTTAGCATTAGACTCGTACACAAAATAAAATCTCTCTACCCACATGCTTATTCAGGGCACAGCTTACTTATGCTAAATAAACTGAGATAACTGTTGAAAATTGGGGGGAGGGTTTAAAACTCTAAAATGCTACATGCTGCAGCAGGCTTCTTCTTCTTCATTTTATGGTGGTTGACAACCTTTCAGTGTATTACCATCACCGCGTTAGACTGAATCTGCGAACACCGATCCGTGCAAAACTGGATCCGTACTGTATTTAAATCTTGGGCAAGTAGGCATTTATACAAACACCATACAAACATCACTGCAATGGATTGTAATTTTGTGTCTGGCGGTAAGTAAGCTTGACCATTTCCAATTTTCTCTTTGCAGTAGTCCAAACAACACCTGGCTCAGTCAACCAATGATTTATTTAGTGAAATACAATGAATATGTTTGCAATGAATGGGGTACACTGAGGAGAAACCTAATTTATGGACACTTGGAAGCTATTTTCACACTGATTGGTTACAATATTGAATAACGCATTATCTCATTACAATGGCACCTGTGAAGGGGTGGGATTTTGTAGGCAGCAACTGAACAGACACTTCTTGAAGCTGAATTTGTGTTGAAAGCATAGAGAATGGACAGCCATAAGGATCTGACTGACTTTGACAAGGGACAGGTTGATATGGCTAGATGACTGTGTCAGAGCATCTCCAAAATGTCTTGTTAAGTAGTAGTTAGTACCTAACGATAATGTTCCAAGGAAGGACAACCGGTGAACCCCTGATAGGATGGTGGGAACCCAAGGGTCAAAAGTTTAATCCCACAGAAGAGATACTGTAGGACTGAAAAAGTAAATGCCAGGGTGAACTATGGGATAAGACGCTTTCCATCTGAGGCAGTGTGATGTTCTAGCCAATGCCTAGCTGGGAAATCTTGGGTTCTGCAATATTCTCCAGGTGTGGTTTAAGGGACATGACAAAGAGTTCAGTTTGTTGACTTGCCCTTCAAAATTCCAAAGATCTCAGTCTGAATGAGATGTGCCAGACAAGCTAATCAAATCCATGGAAGCCCCACTTCTCAGCGTCCAGAACTTGCTGCTATCATCTGGTGCCAGAGACCAAAGCACACATTTAGAAGTCTTGTGGATTCCAAGCCTTAATGCGTCTGAACTGAAAACATGAGGGTGACATTTATGTTATTCTAATGTCACATTTTTAAACCGTTCTCCTGCCAAGCCTAAGACTTCACATCATACTGAGTACATAGATCTCAATGAGACTCTACGCTTTGGGCATATTTTATGTTAATCAAATGATGCCATTAAGGGCTAATAAAGGATACTGCAAAAAGTGAGTAGCAATGAGTGAATAAAATATGACTTTGATCAATTTTATGAGTGAAGGATAGTGTCAATGGGGCCTCATCCCTTCTTGTCTCTCTCTCTTTCTCTCTTGAACTCTGTCATTTTCTCTTCTTCTCGTTTTCCATTCCTATCACTTCGCCGATCAGCTTTCTCTCCTGGCTTTCCATCTGGTCCTCAGCAGCCTTAGGGGGGCATCCCAAATGAAGCTGTGTTCTGGCACCAGCTGTCGCCAATTTCACCCTAGGACTGTGACCATAATTGTTAAGGCATTATACCTCTTATAACACTAAATCATGCAATTGTGTGATGGATGCTCACCATTTGGCAGTCAGCTGTTGGCAAATGTGCATGTCAAGCCCTCAGAGAAGCAGTTTGTTGCTGCCAGATTTGATAATATAACTCAGTAGCTTTAATATTCACATGGCTCTAATGACTGACTTTGTTGTTGTTATATAAGCAGCAGTGTGGAGAAGGTGGTTTGGTGGTGTGAATACTGCGGTAGATGCTGGGAAACAGTTAAGCTTGCATAACAGCATTGATTAAGGACCCATGTCCAACAGTCTACATTCATGCTAAATGAGTTGCAACACCATGAAAGGCTGATTGCCACTGCCAACCTTTTTACTGTAGTGAGCAAAAACTTTTTTCATAATGGCAGTGTATCCTTATAGGATATCAGTTCAGGCTTAATGCAGAACAGATGATTCTCTCATGGGTTTGGAATATATGTAGTTTGTAAAACATGGCCCTCTCTTACAGAAACTGGTTGGACATTGTAAACAGCACTTAAAGGCAGTTAAAGGTGTGAACTGAGGGAAAAAAGTGCATATAAAGAATACTAGCTCCTCATAATAAAAGATTTACAAAGCCACATGTAACCAGTATAGGCTTACATAATGTATAGCCAGTTGCTGCTCTAGGGAGTGATTTTTTCAGGGGCACTAGTATTATTGCATCAGGTCTAGCGGAGCTAAAGGCATAGTGAGTAGGGGGTCACTGGGACACTGAAGTGGTGGTCTCCCTACTATAGTCTTGGCTGTTTTCCCAATGCTTGTCAAAACTTGGGGAGGCCTCCGTATGCTTCCGGAACAGTCTCCACCTGGTGAGTTCATTCAGGCAGAACAGTCACAACAATGTTGCCCGAGTGAAGTTTCTCTTGGCAAACACTGCAGGACAGCGAAGCATTAGCTGGCAGCAGAAGTATAGTCATGTCTTACAATTGTCTATTAGTTTTATCACTATTATCTCACCACTTGGAGAATTACATACAAACAGTGCAAAAAGCATGCACAATATGACTCTGTGAATGCCACAATACAACATTTATAAAATGGATAGTTTGTTTTTGAAGTCTGATTTGCTGAGCCATGTTCAAAATGTTTTGAGACTGTTTTGAAAATGTTTTGAAATGTTTTGCTTTATAGATCATTTTTAAGTCCTCCAAATTATGCACCTATAAAACATGATAAAAAAGGCTAATTTTCATATTCAGTCAATTACAATTAGAAATACAGTTATATATTATTTTAATGAGACAGACATGTGTGCCACATACTGTTATTTTCTAAGTACACATTTTATGCCATTTGAGATTCAGGTTTAAAGGGTTAACAACTTTGCTTGGCAACCATAGCACACTGTTAATGAGCTGTATTGCTTAGTGGAAGACCTGCTTTATTAACACAAAAGTAATTATTCATTGACCATCAGTGTATTTTGCCACACTATATTTGGTTGTCATATTATAAAAACATTGAAGTCGTTGGAGTGTCTAAAAAGACCCGTTAACATTGGAAAAACTGCTGTAATGTACAGGTTCTTGTGGCACATAGTCCATAAATAATCAATGCAATACTTTCTTTAAAATGTGTCCTGCCATTCAAAATGACCAAATTAGCTGTTTGGAATTTGCCTTATTGAACTAAGGACATGCATCCATATAGGCAAAATAGGCAGTCGCCTAGGGCAGCACTTAGAAAGTTTAAAAGAGAGGCACTTTAGGAAGGGCAAATGTAACGAACAACTACCCCTAACCCACAAACCTCCCCTGGTCCACCCAGTCACCTGAAGTTGGGGGCAGATATATTACATTCTGCCTCGAGCAGGAACATGTCATGCATGAGCTCTGATTAGATACATCACAGAAGAAAACATGCACGTCAACATGGAACAGAAGATAATTCACATGGGCCCTACGTCCAGGCATGGTAAGACTATATTACATGCTTGGCCATCATTCTTCTTGACATGCAATATGTTTTTTACTCATTTGGATGAGATGGATGGGAGGAGACTGGGCTTGGGCAGGCCTAATGGACGACCCAGGATATAAGAGTCTGCTGCCAAGTTTATAGCTACACATGGTTTTTGCATAATTGTGGGCGTGAAATGTCAAAACAATCCATCTGTGTTATGAGCCTCAACTCTGGTGCATGCCAAAGACAGGGGTGAGGTTTTCAAACCCACCTGTTTTTTTCTGAGCTAGACACTAAACCTGAATACAACAGCCAAGCCCTGTTCATTGTTTCCTGCAAGTTTCACAATGCTTCGTATCACTGTCATTTTGGCTTCATTGGATAAAGCAACAAATATAAAAATAACTGTTTTGAGTTATTCATCAAAAGCTGTTTGACTACTGGAACAATTTGAACCACATGAATAAACAAACAGCTAGAAAATGGATTAAAGTTGTATACATTGATAAAGGAACCTTAGACAAACAGCTGCTTTTGTTGTTCTTGTTTGCATCATTGTGACACACTATGTATCTTGTTGAGCATCTAGAATAGCTGTGGGAATAGCTGAGGACAAAGTGCTCTCAGTCACAGCAATGGCAATGTATGATTTGCCACTGAACCATCTAATAGATTAAAGAGAGTCAGATACTTCTAACTACCCACATCTCCAGCCTGGAGGGCCTTCCATGGACCTTCCTATGCTCTTGCAAATATGCTTCACTGACTGAGAGCCAGGCATTGATAGCTAAACACGATGTTGATCGCACTTTTCGGTAATAATCATGAGCTGTGCAAATGTTATGGGGCACTGACTAATACATTATATTTGATTTAGTCCAAAAAGTAAAATTCAAATAGAAACTGTGAACGTATTTGAGTTTGGATGTTGTAGAGGATGCACATTTATTTTCACTTAGAAAACTAACAAGGCATGTCATTTGACGTGGGGTTCAAACTTCTGGATGCAGCTGTATGTGCCGTATATTTTTCTCAACACCTCCTGAATGTTTACTTTTTCACTAGCCTATGCACACCCACTGCGTGACAGATCCATCAAGAAAGACCTCAATTGTAAACGAGTCTGCAGTGAGTAAGAGACTTATGATATCTCACTCAGAATCCATGAATGTAAATGACGTCTCTGCAGCTGAATCCCACGGTAGGTTGCTGGTTAGCCTGCTGTGTATTATAAAACTACTAATGAAAGCTGGAGTAACCCATGTTTAATTAAGTGAAAAGGTGAATGGGTTGCTTCCGAGAGGATATGGAGTGTTGTACTGGATAATTGGTTGATTAACACTTTTGAAACAATCAGTTTTCTCCCTTCGTAAACTCACAGGCTACTCTGTAACTAAAACAGCCGGGGACATTGTGTCCTAATTAACTTGTCAGATCTCCATAAAATGTTTTTTTTTCATGCACCTGAAAAGCTCTGTGAATGGGGAGTATGAAGAAGAAAGAGACAGCAAGACCCTGGTCATCTCCTCTCTCTGAAGAAAAGTTCTTTTTGAAGTTTGGTGACCCTAAGTCGTAGGCCTATCATTACAGCCATTCAGTCTTTCAATGGCCCCGTAATTACAGGTAAAGTTCAAAACTCAGATGTTGCGTGGCGCATGAATGCACCTTCAGGCGACATTCCAACATCCGTCTTTGTCCTCCTTCATCTTTTTAATGAGGCGCAGGCAAAAACACAAATGCAAATGGTGTAGTCTCAAAAACAAAGTTCTTTTATCTAGAGTTCGAAGAATTGATTAAAACCAAACCTATGACTGCTCAAGGCTCGGCGTGGCTCATTATGGCTTTATAGCCAGGCTGGACACTTTCCCAGCAGCAGTGAAGCACTTGTTTTAAAGCCAACAAGGGAGTCTGGTGAGGGATGATGTCTTCATCATACTCTGAGGTTAAGCTTGTTCTCATATGGTAAATAACAGGAGTGAACATGTACATGCATTGATTGATGCATTTATTCTAAAGGCTACAGTACACATATAGTAAATTTGCCCATATTGTGACACTAATATTTACTGTCTTTTTCATTTAGTCCATTTAGTTTTTGGTCAAAGTTTTAGAGGGTAATAAATGCTTACCATCAACCTGATTTCAGTGGAGTTTATAGTGAATTGAAATAGAAATTTTGACAAAATCACGCTGGCTATTACCAGTGACACTGATCATCCTGAGTAACGTTTGAAATACTGTATCCACATCTTTCAAATCAAAATCACGCTGTGATGAAAGCTAAAGTTCACACCCATATTCGATGGGTGACGCAAATGGGCAACAACAGATGCTCCACAGCGTTTTCAAAGCAATATAAATTAATTGATGTTGCTAAGGCTTTGCGTGCTTATAATTTTGAGCAAAACCAAAATATATATCACTTTTTATGAGCCCTGGGTGGAGCAAACCTTTCTATGTTGGACAACTTTTCAGCAGAAATCTAAACAGGAAGGAGGCTAATTATTTTCTCTGCACTTTTAACCCCTCGTCTTCCACGTACTTTAGGTCATCTCTAAACAGAAAACCTTTTAAAGTTTACACAACAATCAATTAAATGCCGTCTCCCTTTCATCACATGAGTCTGGCCAGAAAAACTCTCACAGGAAGGGAAGCTAAACAAAGCACAGGCAAAAAGACCACCCCTAAATCTCAGACGAGGTACAGACAAGCACCAGAGGGGTGTAGACCACCCTATGACTCCAAGGGACAGTGTTGTGGAACGCTCTACAGCTGTTGATTTCACTCTGGGCTTGTTTCAGGCCGTTTATGCCAAAAGGCACCGGGACATGTGGATTTAATGACAATCTACGATATGGTGGCACAAATGTTTTGAAGTGGATCTCAAGTGGCGTGTAAAATTTACAGCTCTCAGTGGCGTACCAGCCAGCTGAGTTCTATAACGTGACCAAAGGATTAAAATGCAACAAAACAGAACTCAAAAAAGCTAAAAATCCACTTTGAAATTCTTCAAGCTGATTTATTTGTGTGCTCCCTATGCTTTCTGTCAGCCTGGAATTCAAAATGTCATCATAATGAAGTAAAATTACATGATTTCAAGTCTTGGTCACAATGTCAAAGTAACTCAAGGCAGATCTGTGTCAAATCAAGAGTTTGATAGCAATTGGTGATGAACCCGCTCAACCATAATCCTTAGACTACTGACCATGTTCTTTACACTCTAGACTCTCACTGTGTAAGAGGCACGTACAGCATGTTCAGCGGAGGCTGGTTTAAATCAGCCTGACTGCCTGATTGTGCTGCCATTGCGACAGATCCACAGCTGCCTCACTATGTCCTGTTCCCATCTTACCAGGGGTCCGGTACTGCTGCATGTAAATCACTTCCACATGTGGAGAGGGGAAGGGGGGAGGGGTGGCTGGGAAATGGGCGGGGGTCCTTGGAGCTCCAGCACGTTTATATTAAAGTCCTTTCATCAGGCTTGTATAATGAACCAGATGCCCCGAGCAGGCTGGCTGTCAATGCTAGCAAAGCTAACTCGAGGTTAGCTCATGGAATCCATTACCTACATGTCCCATATGCACTGTGTGCAGCGACTGCACCGTGGAAGGTAAACAAATTATACCCTCCACCCTCCTCCATATTGATATCATTATTTTCCTCTTTAGTGGGGCCTGTAGTACACTGATCCCCTGAATGGGCTGGGGCTACCCCTCCCGAAAGACGGGTAAAGTACTTTGGCTACTGGCGAGTCGGACTGTTTCTCATCCATCTTTCCCACCAGCAGGCAATAATAGGATTATGGCCGTTTAAAACTCAAAGCGAAATTGAACGGCCTGCGCCGTGAAAGAGCCTCATTGATAGTAGAGTGATGGAGAAGGGTGGAGGGTGGGAGGGAGAGAGAAAAGAGGAACCGATGAGGGAGAGAAAGGAAATGGAAAGCTCTGAAGCATCCCCCACAGTCCCGTGAGCCCCGGTTAAAGCTGCACTGATGTGGATCTTTCTCGGTAGGCAAGGAAGACAGAGCAGAAACCAAGATGTGGTTTATAGATTCCCACCAGCCAGTGCAGACAATGGAATACAAAAAAGAACCCCGCGGCTCAGAATGCATCAGAGAGTGCTGGACTTCATTTCCCAAAACGTGTTGATGTCTGCATTACTGTAAATTGCAAGCTCATAACACTGGGTAACAAATTGTTATGAAAGATTTCTTAGTCAAGTTTTGCATGCGGATTCAGTGGTTCTAGAGATGAACTAAATTGTATGTATATTTTTCATTATAAGGTTGTTATAATACTAATTTTTCCCTATTAGTCTCACTTATGTGTGTGTCTCACGCTCAATGGCTGAGAGTTGGCAACCCTGTTATCTACATCTACAACCTACAAACAGATGTTATGCAAAAAGTTTAAGTATAACAATAGACTATGTCAGCTGAGCCTCCAAGTTTACATTTTTTTAACAAAAATTACGTTTTTTTAACTAAACCCTACCACCAAAATCGGCATGCTCAGAAACACTACAAACTTTTTGTTGCCTGGTGTAATGGGACTGTAGGAGACTGAAGAGACTGCTTTATGCATTCGTACACATCTCAGGGCATCTGTAGGCAGGGAAATGAGACAGAGATAAGTTTCCTGAAGTGCAAGATAGCCATTCGTTTGCATATCATCAGGAAAGTATCCTTCTACTGCAATGCCTACTTTACCAGCAGCACTTGGGATGGGAGTGAAGATTGCATCTCTGCGTACTGGAAAGTGTAGTAGGAGCCCATTAATCCCCTTTCTTTGGAGTCCAGACACCCATTTTCATCCTTTCTATCCGAAACAAAGAAGCTAAAGTGGGGCCATTCCAAAATTCTATACACTGATCACAGACCCAGACCTATTGGCCACTTCTTTACCCCATCCCTCCCGCTAAGGCTGTGAGTTGCCAATGGTTTCAAGCTGCCTGCTACTTTGGCACGTGCTATTTCAATGACCCCAGCCATTTCCCTAGTCTTCCCCCCAGTCTATGACTCACCCTTTTCCACTTTGCATGCACACCCCCACCTCTCTTCTTCTACCTCAGAACACTGTTAGATTCAAAGCTTCTTGAGCATATGTGTTCCCATAACCTACTTCTTTTTTTTCGCCTGAGATGCAATTTCTTCCATGAAACTCAAGATGACTTACAGGCAGGGCTCCACAATCAAATAAGAAACATGGAAGGTAATGGTTTCCCGCTTCCATAAACAAAGTTTGAGAGAGAAAGAGGCCCTTGTTTGAGTGTGACATGTCCAGATGAGATATAAGTAGAGCAGTGCCCTGAGTTGACTCATGTGAAGATTTCTGGGTCACTTGCACTTCGAATATGGTATGGGGGAATTCTGAAACAAGATCCATGCAAACATATTATAGTTAAAAGAGTCTTTCAGCCCAGCATAAGGCACAAAAAGGGTCAAAGATTAATTCCAAGTGCAACACAAAAAAGATGGAGTAAATGTATGTTTGTAGTGAGGAAGTATCCAAATCACAGTGTAACTTTCACTACATTTGGACAGTAGACAACCAGATGTCCATTATGCTATTAAGCCTTTATTATCACTGAGGGACTGGGCTTTCAAATATCATTAACTGAAATGCACTTCAAATCCATGACAGTGGATTATAGCTTTATTTTTGCATCCTGTTTTGAATTTAAAGTATTTGTCCTTTCTTGGACTAGACCTTTGCTATTAGACAGAACTTAATAAGTCATTCTTGATTCTGAATAGTAAGAAAGTAAGCAAACACTTCAGAATTAGAATCAGCAACCTTAACTGATCCTGGAGGAAATCACTTATGTTATGACTACGAAGATACAAGGAGATATAGAGACAAGAACAATACTAAAATATTAAAAATCCAATGAAAAATCTTTAGAAAAAGACTCAATTTGAAATATGAATTTCACTATGCTATAAACACAAAGGCTGGGTATGAATACTAAAGATAAGTAACTTACAGTGAATTCTTAAAAGTGGAACTGCCAAATGTTCAATAGATGTCTATCAATAGACATGAAACTGTATAATGCAGCTTAGTAATGTTTCGTTGTTTGGTTCATTGCATTATACACCTCCTCAGTGAAAGAAAGATGAGTGGTTAAGGACAAGATGCAGTGTTTAGTGTTATGCAGTGTTCAGTGCCTTGGAGCTGGAGAACACCATGATCAGTTTGCAGCAACTACCCAGTCACAGAATATACGGATATAAAAGATTACGGATGACACTGGAGCGTGAAAGCATAATGTCTGCAGCCAAGCGAAGAATGTCTGAGTGGCCGCGTCCACATTGTAGAAGCTTCCTGCGCTGGACGTCTTAGACCCATTACTCAACTACATGACCAACTTTTTGGATGGAGGGGGCTTGCTAAAACAGTGCTTCATTGTTGCACTGGGAAACATTTGGTATCACTTAACTCTAAGAGGCTCTGTTTTAGCCTATTTACATATGCCAAGTGAAATCGGAACCAAATATCAGGAGTTTGAAGACGAAACACTCTTCATGGAAGGTCCTAACTCAATTCAAGTTCATGTAATTATAAAGATAATGAAGATAAAGGTGCGTGCTGCATGGTGTATTACTGGTTTATTTCTTAATCCAGAGACAGCATTTGATTTTAGCAGCTACTGCACATTTCATGAGTTATGAATATGTTCCTTCTCACAGTATGGACCAGTATCCTGGTGAGGGTCTAAGTTTAGTTCTGGACAATGCAATAGTCTCTGAGATGGTCTCTGACCACTGATTGCTGTTTCCTCATCAAATCCTGCCTCCTGCAGTAGGATTTGCTAAAATGCTTGTGTATATGGACAACGACTCTATCCTAGCACAGGAGACATAAGTCGGGCAAAATACTCAAGTCAGTTTGTTTTATGTCTGACCTGCTCGATCTCCCCAGTCCACTGTAAATCCTATTATCGTGAGATGGAAATGTCTACTAGCAACAACAATTCACCCATAAAGCGACAGACCATGCAAGTGATGAAGTGTGCAAAACATTCAAATCTCCAATCTGTTGTTCTCCACAGAATTAAAGACTACATCAGCAATGAAATCAGCACAAGAACTTTGCGTCAGGAGGTTTATGAAATTGGTTTCACTGGCAGAGCAGCTGTACACAAGCTTAAGATCACCAAGCCCAATGCCAAGCATTAGCTGGAGTGGACACTGAAGCAGTGGAAACATGACCTCTAGAGTAATAATCTAGAGCAGTGGCCACCAACCTTTCTAGCGCCACGGACCATGTTTCATGTAAGAGACTGGTATAGATACAACTAAAACCAAAGTGTGTTTAGCTTGTGGGCTAAATTTTGTATGTTCGGTATCACATGACCGAGATGAGCGCCTGTTTTTTTTAAATAAAAGAACTTTCAGCCTGTTGGTTGGGGACCTCTGGTCTAGAGTGTTTTACAGGGTTCTGCTGGCCTTTTGTGATGGGTAATGTTAATGCTACTTTTCCCTATTTTTCCATTCACTGTTTGTACAGTTTGTGGCAGTGTGGTTGTGTAAAATGCACAGGTTGGTATACTTTTATGAAAATAAAAAAAAAAAGCCTCCATATGTGTTGTGAGTGCAGTTGTGTTTGCAGAGCAGCTTTTCTCTGTGCTGTATTCCAGCAGCTTCACTGTTGATGCTGATGGGATAAAACAGAGTCACACATGCACACTCTGCTCTTAACATCACTATTTTAATAGTTGCAGTTGTAAAATAATGAGTGTTGGGTAGTTTAACGTTTCCATATAATAAATGATTTATATGTATTATTTTAGCATTTTCTCCAAACAATAGTGTATAAAACAATAGCGACATTTTACACAGACATACTCCCGCAAATTACAAAAGCAATAACCAGAAAAAAAGATATATTCTCTTATTTGTTCAACGGCTGTATACACCGCAACAGCGGTTTGGGAAAGACCCCACCCTGTTCCAATACGACTGTGCCCCTGTGTACAGTGCAAGCTGTATGCAGACATGGTTTGATAATTTTGGTGTGGAGGAACTTCACAAGCCTGCTCTCAACCAGAATGAACTAGAATGCTGAACTAGAATGTCTTTTTAGAGCCACAAATGCTCTTTTTCACTTAAGTCCCAAACCAAAATCTTGTGGAAAGCCTTCCCAGAGCAGCGGAGGTGCGAAGGAGGAGCTCCTCAATATAAATGCTCATTGTTTTGAAATGGATGTCTAACAATCTTATATAAGCATGATGGTTAGGTGTCCACAAACTTTTGGCCATATTACATAATTTCTACTCACCCCCGAGGATGACAAATAGCCAAATATGTCTGTGCACTGCTTAAAAACAAACTATATTCCTATGAATTAACTTCTTAGACATATAGTAACGGCGTTATGAAAACATTTCCCACGAAATAAGATTTCTTCAGGATCAGCAATGCTCTCTAACAGTGAATAAGTCGGAAATGGAGCCAAGCTTAGATTTCTTGAGTTACCACATAGTGACTCCAGCTGCCTGGAGCCATACTGAGCCATTATGGGATCCCATGAGGCTAAGCACATGTGTATTCAAGCAGCCGACACGATGCGTAAAAGAGAAATAGAACCTAAAGAGAAATATTACTGAGGGTTAAATTTCAGTGTGAGGTTGGTCTGAACATCTGCAGTTGGTTTCCCAGCACCTCCTCTGACTGGATTATAAAAAGCTTTTACCTTAAAATGGGGTCTTACATGCATTGACATGAAACTGCCTCTTGGCTAGAGAACCAAACTCACTTTCTCACACAGAAACTATGTCTGTGCCATTACTTTAAAGCTTTGGTTCCTTTGATTTACTGAATTCTGAGCGATCACATTCCCTCAAACCTGCAGAGTCACTGCGGAGTCATTTGGGGTTTCTAACAATAATTTGTTGTAAGTAAGGAAAGTGGCACTTGAAGTGAAATGTGAAAATAAACCAAGTGAAGCAGTGGAAAAATGTGTGAATGGTACCCTACTCCTACTCAAGGATACCTCAGTGGTGCCGCTGGCAGTCCTGGGATAGGAACCCACAACCTTACGATTACAGGGGCAACTCCCTAACCACCAGGCCACCAGCTGCCCCATTAACACTGGTCAAATGTCAATGAAATTTAGAAAAATGAACCATGAAAATGAATACATTCACAAAAGCATTTGGATGGACTAAAAGGATTTAGAACCTGAAAACAGACATTTAGGGTTTTGTTTTATAGAGACATAAAGAGGTAAAGTCATAAGTCATAGTAACTCATAATAAATACTATGTCCAAAAGATTTGGGAGCTTTTTGACTTTTACTGTCTACCTTCATATCTCCATATGAAAAGTTTGATCTTTTTTTTTTACACTGAAAACAACAAACATACAACTAGGGAGACAACTACATAACATTAAGCACAAAAGCTATGCAGCTTTAGGTGTTGCTGTGATTTCCGCCATGCAGAAATCCAAAGAAATACATTTAAGCTTATACCCACCACTTAGTCTCGCGTAGCCAGACCTTCAGACTGACGGCTGAAGGTCTGGAATTCATAGCAGCTTTCTTTGGCCAAGG
>JBBPDC010000039.1:8705895-8717558 GCA_037974485.1 Hemigrammopetersius urotaenia | reverse complement strand
GCGGAATTCTTAAGCACTGATGTACGTCGCTCTGGATAAGAGCGTCTGCTAAATGCCGTAAATGTAAATGTAAATATTACTGTAGCAATAACATTCTTTGCAAACAAGCTGAAACTGGTCAAATACATCCGTAAAAAATGACCGCAATGAAAGTTTAGAAAAAAATATATATTAAGAAATGAAGAATTTAAGATTTAAGAATTAATATTAAGAAATATTAGATTATGATATATATACTTATTCCGTGTACTAGAAAATGTGTTCAGATGTACTAAAAGAACGTATACTTTTGCCATACAATGTTAAACATAAAATATCTTAACTGCTTCTTATCTAAGCATCTCATTGGTATACTTATAGAATATTTACATTATGTTTAAATGCACCCTAGGGGCCAAAAAAATGGCTCTTTAATGGCATCCCTTCAAAGAACCTTATGTCAGTTAGATTTGTACGACTGAACATTAGCCCCCTCCGTTTGTCTGTGTTATTGATAAAATGGGGGACACTTAAAGAAAACAAGTCAGTACAAGAACTCAGACTCATAACCAGGCGCCTCCACACACATCTGGTATCCTTGAGCATCTTGAGTTATGTATAAGCCATTGAGCTCCTGTCTTTTAACTGCATATACTAACACACCAAACCACCATGTTAGAGACCATTTCGCTTTCTTTCACTAACATGGATCCAATTTTCCATTGTTCTCTTCTATACCTTGGCTCTTCTATACCATTTTTTTTACACCGACCTCTTCAATGTACCCTGACTCTAATGACAGATTTGCACAAAGTATACATGAGAATGTAGACTACCAGCAACTAGACTATGAGAAAACGGGATATTTCTAAATGAACCTCCAAACCACAGGGTTAGCATCCCAAGACATTCCAGCTGTTACGTTGTCCAAACCACGTGCAGCAGCTGTTCAAACAGGCAAGGTGTACATTTGCAGTCAGCCAGTGACTTCAGATAATCATATTCCATGCAATTGGGTAATGTGCTTCAAAGCTATGGAGCTGCAATGTAAACAGCCTCTGATTAATATTACAGTGGTGTTCTGTAAGAAGCTCCCAAATGTTGCAGTGGAGGAGCAGAAGAGTTGCAATAGCGACTGAAACCCGAAAGTAGTCTTTCCCAAAGACATCCACTGCTAGTAGTGCCATTCATAAAGTAATTAATGCTTCCGAATGGATACAGTTTATTATGTAATATTCAAGGTTCAAGGTTACTTTACTGTCATCAGCAGCAGTTTCTCCATGTTTCTCCAAGCTATGACAGAGACAGTCGAAAATCGACAAACAATAAATAGACTACTGTAACAGTTGTGTATGTAAAGAGTATAGCGTGGACGCTACGTAAACCTTCCAGAATGATTAGTATTGTGCCATAAGAATGATGCGTGGTGGTCTTGTGGGTAGGATACCTGCCTCTGGACCAAGAGGTCATGAGCAAGACCCTTAACTCCCAGTTGCTCCAGGGAGACTGTCCCCTGTAGTTAGGGAGTGGAAGTTGCTTTGGATAAAAGCATCTGCTAAATGCCATAAATGTAAGTTAGCAGTGTTGAAGTGCAAGGAATGACAGAAACAGCCACTGTGACAATAGAGAGAATGGGATGTTATTCTGAGACCCTATAGACATGTAACATAATAGTGGGAAGTGTATGTAAACTTATGGGATAAATGATATTGCACCATACATGTGCTGTGGAGTAAGTACCTTCTCATTAAATGCTGACTGAAATGAGTGAGTGAAGGATGGAGGTAGCTCATTGGGTAGGATACTTACCTCTGGACTAAGGGGTCATGGGTTTGAATCCACCGCTGGGCAAGACCCTTAATCCTAAGTTGCTTCAGGGAGACCCCTGTAGTTAAGGAATGGAAGTCGCTTTGGATAAAAATGTCTGCTAAATGCCATAAATGTAAATGTAAGGAAACAGACGACACAAGGTTAGTTGCAAAGGTAGTTTTCACCTTACCTAACACTAGCACATCTGATCCAGTCTGATCCAAGGATGTAATTAACCAGAGTTGGTGTGGTACATTAGAAGTAGAATCTGTGTCAGCCTCTTCAACTAGGGCTGGGGATCACAGCCAGAGAAGAACCCGTTTCGATATCCTGAAAAACCTTTCAATTACTGGTTATTTAATATTAGCCTGAAATCCAATCTGATCTGATCTGATATGTGCCTTCATGACCCTGTTCATACTATTTAAATGACAAAACATTTATTTGCAGAAGAATAAAATCAAATCGGAAAAATGCATATAACATGCAGATAGAAATGGTTCTTTTCTATTGTGCCATGATAAAAAAAAACTCCTATTGTACCATGATTATGTATGAAGGAGCACAGCCATGGGCATCAAGTGTCGAACTGCTGTAGCAGAGAGTGAAGGAATTGTAAAGTTTGATGGCCGCCGGCAAAAACGACTTTTTGTGTCAGCTTAGAATGCTCTCCAGCTTGTTAAGCATCCCTCTCTCAAACACTGCCCCTAGTAAGTCCAGCCCAATTCCATCTTCTACGACAGAGGTGCTTTTCCTAAGGAGCTTGTTCTGCCTGTTAGCTGTCAGTCCACACCGCCAGCACACCATGTATAGAAATGTTCTTAAATGTTCTAAAATGGAACCTTTACATTAAATGAAGCTTTACATGGTCTGGACGTATTTTAAAAGTACTATTTTTTCCCCCGATTCTTCCCACCCCTACATGCAAGTGCATCATGCAAGTGAAATAAAATCCGAGAGCATGACATTGTCATCTGGAATAAAGACAACATGCTGCTCAGAGTGGGGATGAATATTTCCAGTAGTTTTAAATGCTTCATACTGTGTCACAGAATACATGAAATACAACTTCTGGCCATAAAACGAACTGACAGTGATCGAGTGTTGCTAACCAAAAGGACATATGTCATAATTAGTGTTTGACTTCTTGTTTCTGATTCTGAGTAAATGCTTGTCATCGTTCTAATGCAACAACAGGCATCCTCATCAGTCAAGTTAATGAAAAAAGCATTTCAGATCAAATTTATATTGTCAGCTGTGTATCACCAACAGTGTTTCCAATGTGGCAATTATTAGACTGTCAGTTACACTGCCTTAAGTAATGTGGCCCAAAAACGAAATGTGAATGAAGAAAGTGAATGAAAAAAGTTCTGTTCTCCCAAGGCAACGGTAAAAGACTCTCCAGTGGATCTGGAGTGACATCACATGGGACAACAGGGAGATGAAACTATAGACCCACCTCTGAACCAGAAGCACTATATTGTCTGCACAAGGCACATAAGGGTCATTCCCGTAAACATCAGGAGAATGCACAACGCTTATGATTTCTATTCTAAGACACAATATATGGACAAAAGTATTGGGTCGCCTGACCATTACACCAAGAGGCTGGTGACTTTAAAGACAATGCATCCAGATACATTAGATTTTGGAGGCCCTTTGCCGCTAGAACAGCTTTCACTCCTCTTTGAAGGCTTTCCACAAGATTTTGTAGTGTTACAGTGGGAATTTGTGTCCATTCATTCTGTAGAGCATTTATGAGGTCAGACACTGATGTTGGACGAGAAGTCCTGGCTGGCAATCTCCGTTCCAGTTTATCCCAAAGGTGCTGGATGGGGTTGAGGTCAGGGCTCTGTGTGGGCCAGAAACATGGCAATGTCCAGAGAGAGAGAGAGAGAGAGAAAGAGAGAGAGAGAGAGTATGATTCTAGAAAAACCTGAGCCATGATTTGGTTCGTCTCACTGTTCAGCCTGGACTTGTTTATGTGTGCAAAACAAAAAACATTCAGTATGTGTATACATGCATATGTGTATATGTGTATATATTCCCTGATGGGCTCAGCCCCTGTTGCTGGCAGGCTTTGTGTGATCACTTTAACAACTAGATTACAGTCAAGCAATGCCTTAATGGTGTCAGTGCTAATTATCAAGCAGAACTGTCATGACGACGTATGTGACATTATGCAATTTTCAGTTGGTTGCGGTGGGAAGACACCCGGTGGCTCACTGCTGTGCATTCAAGACCCTTTACATTCGCTCGGAGGAATGGAATAAATAAATGAGCCATATACACGAGTCAATGAATAATAAATGAATCTAAAAATGGATGAATAAAATAGCATTCATCAAAATGGTAAGAAAACCTTTTTTGTTTCTCTTGAAAAGTTTTTTTTTTCAGAAACAAGGCAACATTAACAATTTACTGCCTAATATTTTCAAATATTTTTGCAACTAAAATGCCAACTACCAAGGCTGGCAGCATTCAGAGTTTTGAGAATGCACTGCAAATTCATTTCATGGAATTAGAACTGCAGGTCAGAAAAGAGAAATTAATTCAAATATTTTCCTTAAACTTTAAAAATAAAAACAAGAGTAATATTTTAAAAAATAGCAATTTCTTATTTGCATTTTTCACTCTGCACGTTAGTGTCCATAAAACATTTTCTTAAGTTTGATTAAAACCTCATATCCCAGAATTCTATGCAAGGTGAAAGTTCATGACCAAGGAGTGTAAAGACGACGTGCTAAGGGCTTGTTTTGGCAGTGTCTGGAGCTTGTGTTTGTTAGATTGGAGAGATGTTTTTTGTTTACTTTTGTTTATTTTCTTGGATTGTTTTGGAAATCTGATTTGCGTATGGATTCTGGAGTTTCACTTTGAGGTTTGAAATCCATATTAAACTGGAAATGGCTTAGAAATCGGATATTTCTGGGAAGACCTCTGTAAGGAATATGATACCTGTTCATGGATCCAACAGAGCAACTTCAAACGGCATCTTCAAGTGAGTACTTGCCAATCCTGCCTCATTTGTCCTGTAAAATTCAGTTTTCGGAGTTGATAAGATAGTTAGGCCTGAGAGATACAGTCTTAGAAATGTCAAATTTCAGGATGTTTATTTGATGTAGGAAAAAGTGAACCTATATAAGTGGACATGATTTATTACTTGACTTGTTCTTTTCTGCTTTGATACTTTACTTATGTGGTTGCAAATATCAAGGCAAATTAGTAATCAAATACAGGTATAATAGGGGATACATAAATAACTGTGACACACGTGTCAGTTGTGTATCACTCACTCTTCATTAATTAATGAATTAATTGATTAACTTTTTACCTGTCATTTATTTTTACTCAATTTTCAAATGTATACAATATGGACAAAAGTATTGGGATATGTGACCATGTATTCAAATACTGGAAATAGACTTTAATATGGAGTTAGTGCCCTTTGCAGCTATAACAATTTCTGGTCTTCTTGGAAGGATTTCTACAAGATTTTCTAGTTTCTGTGGGAATTTATGCCCATTCATTCTGTAGAGTGTTTATGAGAAGGTGTGGATCACAATCTCCAGTTCATCCCAAAAGTGTTGAATGGTGTTGGGGTCAGTGCAAAAATGGAATTGGACAGAAGTGAATTGACCTTCCTGAAACTTTCTTTTGGTTCTTGTTCAATTCAAAGCCCTACTAACAAAGTTCTCCCACCCCATGCCTTTAAATGGTTAAAATGACAACACATAGCTCACCACTTAACAAATTAGGCATTACTCGGTGTCTGCCCACTATGGGATAGCACTGAAGAGTGGGAGGTCTGATCTACTTGCTAAGAGCATGTAACACACATGTGTGGGATCAGTGCTGAGGGGGTCCCAAAATAAAATAAACAAAGGAAAGCCCTGTGTGTAATCCCCCCCCACCCCACACCTCACCTTAACTCCTGCACGTTCTGCGCATCACACACGTCAACACAGGCCCTTCCCAGTGGAATTCCCTCAGCCATAACTCGCTAACTAAAAACACTTGGAAACGCCTGGGCTGCAGGTTTACATAGCTGCTGAGCAGAAGCTTTGACGCAATAGATTTTTTTCAACCCTTTCTCCTCCCTAAAAAAGGTCACCTTTTCAGGTTAGCACCTTATTTCTGATATACATTACTAACAAGAACCTGGAGCTCTAAGAAAGTGTTTTTAAAGTAAAGTGGCCCCTGATAGCCATGTGTCAACACACCACAGCATGACATTCTTTCTTTGCATTTAACCCATTCGCTAAGTGAAGCAGCCACCAATGCAGCAGTGTGTGGAGACGGTAACTTGCTCAAAAATACCTCAGTGGTGCCACCAGTAGTCCTGGGATTCAAACCCATGACCGCAGGGGTAGCTCCCTAACCACTAGGCCACCAGCTGCCCCAAGCCTACAGCACTTGATATTCCCAGGCGTTCTCCCATCCAAGTACTCATAAGACCCAATAGGGATGCATCGATTGCAATTTTCTTGGCTGATTCTGATTACCGATTTTTTTGTAAGTGTGATCGGCCGATATCGATTTTTCCGATACCGATTTTTTCCCCAGATAACAGAAAATTATAGCTGCTGGGTTTCAACTTTTTTAACGTAACGTGGTAGTTACTTTCCCTGTTTACTGGTTACTTTTATAATAGTGACATACTGTATGATAGTGGCAACTCTACAGCAAATAAAAATTAAATTCTTTAATATAAAACTTTTTTTTTATAACAATATTTCTTTAGAAATTTAAATAAATGAAATATAATACATAAACAAATAAATAAACCCCCCAAAAAAGATCGGCTTGAAATCGGCAATACGTGTGAGGGATCGGCTGATCACCGATCACTGGCCGATCAATCGGTGCATCCCTAAGAGCCAACACTGCTTAGCTTCTGAGATCAGATGAGATCGAGCCTTCTCAGGGTAGTGGAAATAGGATTTCTAAGATCTGAGTTTAGAAAATTTGAAATAGAATATGGGTTTTGCTGGGGAAAATGGAAATTTTAAGCATAGAGCAATGAAAAAAAACAAAACAAACAAAAAAACATAGAAAAAAGAATAAAATTGAAATGTCAAGCACACAAAAACCTGCTATGTAAACAGATGGACATGTAAATGCTTTTGTCCACCAGGCCAACTCATTTGGTTAGCTCTCACTACATTTGTTTGCTATACGCTACAGACAGGGAAGCCAATAAAGGAGTGAAAAGTCTTTAATTAGTGGATTTTTTCCCTTTTCCCATAGCAACTCCTGTTTAGGTTCACTAAACTGTAAAATATGAACAGACTTATTTTTGTGATTCTCTGGATAATGATACAAAAAAGGAACAAAATTAACTGGAGAGATAAATGCAATGCGATTGAATGGTGTGAAAATATATCTACATTTTCTTATTGCTGCTAAATTCAAACTTAGCTCATTGTTCAGTCTAAGCCATTGTAGGAAGAGGACTAGCCAAATTACTGATTTTGTTCTTTGACAGTCGCATACAAATGCTACCCATCCGAAGACACATCCCCAGGGTGTGCTGAATAGGTCGGAGGTCATGTACACACCAGGCATTCTTCAAGCAATGGTCAATATTTGCTCTTTTCTTGAAATCCTTCTTTCTCGCAGGAAAGTCGTATGATCTATTGTCTGGCATTTGAGAAAACGAGATGCTCTTAGAGGACCCCCCCATAGGAATGAGTAAGGGAAATTAAACAGGGACGGTTTATATCCTAGGGAGGGTAAATAGAGCTCTGTGCCAGAGTTAGGAGTAAATAAACTTCTAAATCCAGCTGAGCAAACTTTACCTGAAAAAAAAACAAGAAGCAGCAGTGGTGTCAGTGCTAAGTTGGTAGACGTTTATAAGGGAAGAGAGTGAGGAGACAGCGCACCTACTAGAAAGCACAGTGTGATGTGTGAAGCACTAGCTGTAAGCCCTGCTTGGCCCAACATAGCCTGAGGCAGCAGCAAGAACAGCTAGAATATCAAAATGGTAGCAGGAGGCTATGTCTGAGGCCAATGTCACACAAACCATGTTTATCCTGTTTATTTTCATGCCAGTGATAGAACGAGACATTTATTTATTTCGCCATTGTAATGTTCTGGCCACCAACAAGCTGTACCAGCAATGCCAAGAGTCAACCCTTTCATCAAATTCATTAGATCGAAGCTTTTGTTTGTGTTGCTTGTTCAGTATTAGTAGTACCCGATAGCACACACAAAAGACATTTTTGTTGTGGTACCGCACCACGTTTGTTCGAATTCTCACTCCAATCCAATGAAAAGAAATGAATGAACCCATCTTGTTGAGCAGAGGTATTATTGAGCTATTATTGGCTCTGGCAAGATCAGCCAGTCATTCATCAGTACTGTTTCCACACATCCACTGAGGTGCTACAGGAGTGAGAAATATCCTCACCAGAACATCATACATCAGCCGGCTATGAAAGCTCCGACGAGAGAAGAGATAAGATAGCAAAGCTCATACGGTCTGTAAGATTGATTAGAGCATTGCCAGTGTACTCCTCTGAAGGAGTAGCGTATGTACACATGTAAGTCTGGCTTAAGATTGCCATGTTCAGCCCCATTTCCTCCCCCTGAAGCCAAACAGATGGATTCCTCGCTCATCCATCTTCAAGTTTTCGTGGAGCAATGCTATAATGGACGCTCATACAATGTGCATCATCTGTCTTGCCTTGTTGTTGCTGCTTGCTACAAGCCTCAGCTTGGGTGCTTTTTTTATTCAGTAAAATAAATAGGTCAAAAACCTTTTTGGGGGTGCTTCAAGGGTACTTTAGTGAAGGCAATGGCTATTTGTAGAACAAACACTGACTAGTCAAATAACCCTTTAGGGTTAAATTAGTATTCAGAACTGGGGCAGCTGGTGGTTAGGGAGTTGCCCCTATGCATAGAAGGTTATGGGTTTGAATCCCAGGATCGCCAATGGCACCAAATACCCTTGAGAAAGTTACCCCCACACACTGCTCCCTGGGCGTATTCCTGGCTGCCTGCTGCTTCAGTTGGTGAAAGTGGGAAATTCTTTCTCTGCATTTAACCCAATTTTGGTACCATATAGTACCATGCGACTAAAAAGAAGATTCTAAGAAGAGGGGACCCTCTTTGTCTCTTCTCCCTTGCTTCTTGCAGAAGAATTAATACACAGAGACCAGATATGTTCTTGACATGATCATGTGTTCTTTCCCTTTGGTTTTACATTCCAGGTGAACACGTGTGAACACATTCTATCTTACAGACATCGATTTTTCTCCTCCTCTTGCTGTTCTCAATTCCTGCACGGAGCCTTATTCCTCGAGGAGGCTTTTATGGCTCTTCTTCCGTGCAAATGTTCCACTTATTTCCGTCCACAGGGAATGGCACCTTTTTTTTCTCCCCATCTCTGCAATTATACCAGATGTGTTAGAAGAAGGCGGAGGATACAATGACATAATCCCCAACACCAGACTTTTTTGCCATTTTTTTAATGTCTTGTGTTGACATAAGTAGGCCAGCAGGAGGAGCTCCACCCATAGACCTCAGAACCAATGTTCTCGCTATTGGATGTTCTCACCAAGGCTGGTCCATGGTCATTTGCTGAGGCCAGATAGCCTGGGGAGTCCATTGTCCTTGGACTCTCTATCTATTTAACCTTAGACTTTTGTACCATATACCTAATCACAGAAGCACTATCAAGTGCGTGGTCTTTGCTGTTTTGTACTAAGAGCTAAGGAAACCAACAGCGAGACAACAAAAAGGACATCGGGCATTATTTCCTGGCTTTAAAGACGTCCAGCACCTCTGTGAAGGCCTTAAATAACCACTGTGAGGTTTTAGCATGGATGAACGCTTTCGAAGGTCATGCCTTAAATGAAAATGCAAACTTGGCACCATAGCCTCTAAATGACTGCCTTCCCCACAGGTCAGCTTCACTGCAGAACAGCAGAGGGCGCTGTGTACCTCCATTTCGAGCTCCAGTCTCCATGGAGAAGGAAGCACTGCAGCTTGCAAAGATTTGATGTGTGTCTTCAGCACTTTGTGCTCGGAGTCTCAAATGCTTCTCCAGCTTAGCGGAGCAGCACGTCACTGGCGAGTGAACTGTACAGCATGCAGACTTCTCAGCATGGAATGTTGTTGTTTACTGTACCACCAGCTACAGTGGAGGAACATCTGACTCATCGATGAGACAGTGAAAACTTTGTCTCTGCTGCATTCTGATTTAAACAATAGTCATGCTAAAACCACCACAGTATCCTGAGTTTATTAGAAACACGTACCTTGTTCCTAAACCCACAAGCCAATTTTTTTTTATCATGTACAGCTGCCTTAAAGGTACTGCTTATAGGTATAAAATTACAGACTGTGGCCCATCTGTTGCTACATGCAGCTTGCCAGCAGGGTAGATTGAGCGGCTGACAAATTGTGCATAGTAGCAGATTGCTTACAGTCAATAATTGTAAACCTACAAAGTGCAACTAAATGGCAGGTATGCGTGATTAAAATGGATGAAGAGTGCAGGTACAAGGCAGCCGTACCCAATAAATGAAATGCTTGCTAGCTTTGAGACACCTGTTTTTCAGGGTTTGGGCTAGGCCCCCTATTTCCAGGGAAGGACAACACCATGCTTCCAACTTTGTGGACACAGTTTGAGGAAGAACCTTTTCTATCCCAGCTTGACTATGTCCCAGTGCACAAAGCGAGCTCCATAAAGACGAACTGTGTGGAAGAACTTGACTGATCCACACAGAGCCCTGACCTCAACCCCATCCAACACCTTTGGGATCAACCGGAACAGAGATTGTGAGCCAGATCTTCTCGTCCAACATCAGTGTCTGACCTCATAAATGCACTACAGGATAAATGGGCTCAAATTCTCACAGAAACAAAATATTGTGGAAAGTATGGTGGTATGGTGGACCAACTCCATATTAAAGTCTATGTATTTGAAAGTCTCTGTTGGTGTTATGGTCAGGCATCCCAATACTTTTGTCCATATAGTGTATATTACCATAGGGATGGTCAAATAACAAAAAAGCTTTCAAGGGGTCTCATGCGGAAGTAACTTGGCACAAATGCTTCCTATGTCTTTTGTTAACCTTGAGTCTCTGTCACCAGAAAAGCTGGCAAGGTCTTCATGTCAAACATTCATCACATTATCACAAGCCTTACAATGGCTCTCCCTCCATTGTTGCATTGAGGAACTTTGCTGACATCTCATTTTTGTGCATATGCAGTATCTGTTTTAAAAAGTCAGCTCTTTTTCTTTGAAAGGCAGTGAGGCACATTGTAATTAGTCAGCTGTAATTAGGCCGACCTGACCTCCTGTTGTAAAGTTTGAGTGGTTGCTTCCGAATATGGAATTTGTAGGGTCTAGTCCTTGCACAGACATTTACACTGTATGTCCTGAAGTTTGTTGACATGTTCTCATCCAATGTTCGTCCTGAAATTAAGGATACTTGATGTCCTTTAATCTCATGTGTCGCTTTCCCTGAGTGTCACACTTGAACGAGTATGACAGCAATGGGTGTAGCTTTAAATAGCTATATAAAAAAGCATGTGTATGTATATACAGTAACGCCCCAGTTTTACGCGGAGCAGGAGTCGCGGATTCAGTCACACGCTAATTTTTTTTTCATAGTTTTATGTGGAAATCCCCATAACAGCGCAATGTTTTCACACAAGGGGACTTAGGGCAGGCTGTAGCCGACCTGGAAGCACTGTGTATATATATATATATATGTATGTGTGTATGTGTGTGTGTATGTGTGTGTATGTGTGTGTATGTGTGTGTGTGTGTGTGTGTGTGTGTGTGTGTGTGTGTATGTGTGTATGTGTGTATGTGTGTATGTGTGTATGTGTGTATGTGTGTGTGTGTGTGTGTGTGTGTGTGT
>JBBPDC010000039.1:8695162-8705490 GCA_037974485.1 Hemigrammopetersius urotaenia | reverse complement strand
TTTAAGTCCATCTCATGAAAAATCGGAGCAGAAACAAAGGTGTTGCGTTTATATTTTTGTTGAGTGTATATATGTATGTATTAGTTCCAGCTCAAGTTCAAGTTCTACTTTATTTATATAACACATTATCATACACCACTAATAAACATTACATCAACAGGGACATGTATGACAATGAAAAACCATAGACTTTAATATGGAGTTGCCCCCCCCTTTGTAGTTATAACAGCTTCCAATCTTCTTGGAATGCTTTCCACAAGATTTGAGTTTCTGTGGGAATTTGTGCCCATTCATTCTGTAGAGCATATATGAGGTCAGACACTGATGTTGGATGAGAAGGTCTGACTCACAATCTGCGTTCCAGTTCATCCCAAAGGTGCTGGATGGGGTTGAGGTCAGGACTCTGTGTTGAAAGCATGGCGTTGTCCAAAATGGCTTTGTATGCTGAAGCATTAAGATTGAGCCCTTTACTGGAAGTAAGGAGCCACCTAAATTCAATAATAATGGTGTGCCCCAATGCTTTCATCCATATAGTGTATACTAAAGGAATTTCAATCAGGCGTCAGACTATAACAGTAATAAAGCTACTATTATTTAAATAACCTGCAATATCTGACTCTGACCAGCAGAAGCGTAAAAAGCAGAATATGAACTCCCTAGATAAAAGTCCTTGTCTTCCCTTCGTCCCAAAATTAACAAGCCAATAAAACATTTTTCCCTTATAAATGTAGCTAAAGGACAGACACTTATAAATCAAAAAGTTTCATGTCTTTATTCCCATTTGATTACTGCCATTTGAGGACTGTTTGAGGACTGTTTCCCAGTCCTTCAAAAAAAGGGAAAAAAATACTCTTCAGCTCATTCAAAACATGGCTATCAACCAGAGCCAAAAAGAGAGAGCACATAAGTCCAGTTTTAGCTGCTCCTCTGCTAACTCCCTTCTTAACTGTTTCCCCCGAAGGAACACTGTGATCATCGGCTGCTGATTACCTGCAATTTTTAGCAACAGCTGAAAGACAATCAGTGATGCAGCCTTTGTCAAATACACCCCAGAGCTATAGAACACACTACTCATAGACACCAGTTTTCAGGCGTTAACCTGTGATTTTAAAGCTCAGTTTCTTAGAAATCTAATTTTGTGTTAGTGTTAAGCTCTACCCTACCATAAGCTCTGGTTTAGTATAAGAGTGGCAGAGAAGGACTGAGCAATCAAGGTATTATTTTCTTGTATGAAAGGTGTTATACAAATAAACATTATTATTATTATCCATTTTTTTCACTGATGTATTTCTTCACATAACTTAAAATAATATGGTAACCAAATACGCAGCTTTTCTTGTGTTACCTCTAGAATATAATTAATTTTTGGCTCATATGGCTACTTAAGCACTGACATCCACACCTCGGTGACGTCCGCAGGACTTAAATGCATGCATTTGGGTCAAAATTGTGCTACATACCTATTAGGATGTGTCTGTCATAGGTCTTTTTTTTTTATTTTTAAACGTAGTTATCTTATATGTGTAAAAAGTTATCAAATAAGATATTTAGCTCATCTACAGTGGCTCGATTCACATTACACTACATTACAAACATAGACGAGAACTTATTCCTGTGTCTTTAACTTGGTGTTGAAACTGTTTCTAGTTGTGCTTTTGTTAATCTGGTAAATATTCTCTTGTGTGTATTCAATTCAGTTTTATTTATCTAGTGCTTTCTACTACCTGTGTCGTCATGAAGCAGTGTTACTGGGTCCTGGTCCGAGCCCCTAGTGAGTGATACAAGGGTGACAGAATTAAGGGAAAAACCCCTAAAGCTGGAGGAAGAACCAAGAGTCAAAAGGAGGATCCACTCTGGTCAACCCAGAGAGAGTGTCTCTTAGGAAAGTGAAAAAGTGAAAAGTGAAAGTGACAATTTGTCATACGTGAACACACCACAGCACACAGTGTGAACAGCACGAAATTCAACCTCTGCATTTAACCCATTCACCAAGTGAAGCAGGGGGCAGCCAGGAACACAGCGCCCGGGGAGCAGTGCGTGGAGACGGTTTCTTGCTCAGGGTACCTCAGCAGTGCCTAGCGGTTTTGGGAATCGAACCCGGACTTTCTGGTTGCAGGGTGAATGCCCTAACCACTAGGCTACCAGCTGCCCAACCTGGGGTCCGATCCCCCTTTATGGGGGCGTGAGAGATCGCAGGGGGTGCGCAGAATTTAGTCTGCACTAAGGTTACCAAAATTATATTTTTACACACTAAATTCATAAAATCCCAATGTCTGAGAAACATAAGTATGTGTGTGTATAAGAGCTAAAACCTGCAACCGCTGATTACTTTTTGAAAATAAAAGTTTGTAATTAATCACATCAATCTGTTTGCGCATCTATGCGGGTAGATGTTGGGGTTGGGGGGCCTGGCTTGTCTTGGACACAGGCAAGGGGGCTTCGAGGAAAAAAGGTTGGGAACCACTGTCTTAGGAGATAACTAACAGTAAAAGGCCTTAATTTACAGACTTAATTACAGATTGATTACCCGTGGCGAACAGATCTTGCCTTTTTCTGTGTGTTCTTAGTATTTGCCATGTTTTTTTGTCTTTGTTAGCCCTGAAACCCCTTGGGTTTCATCATTGTGTTTCTTGTTTCGGTATTGAGGGTCCCTTGTTTACATTGTGTTTGCCTCAACCTCATTACAACTTCCTTCCTGTCATGTTGGTCAGATAGCTGTAAACCATCCGACTGGTCCTGGTCTGTGTGGTGCCTGTTTAATACCAAAAGGTAAACCGGAGGCCCTTTTTGGCTATTTGCAGTTTTGCTATTGAAAGCCCAGCTTCCACATGCTCAAATTTGGCCAGCAAGGAAACACACATGATGCAACACCTTTGAAGGTAGATTTAAATATTTTTTACTAGTATTTTTACCAGGTCCATTTGTCACATGTAATTAAATCTGATGCATTAAACTAGATGCATTTCTGCAACAAAATGTGAAGTGTGATTGCTATAAAACCAATGTTTGTGTTTCTCTGTGTTTCATCCTTCATAGCTGTGATGTCACAGACTTTCACTCCGATGCACATTTTGTAAGCAACTCGACCATCAGCTCTCTCTCACCATAAATTACAGAACTGACAACAAAAAATCATTTGTTTTTTTTTAAACGACCAATACTTGATCAACCGATCAAAAAGTTACATACAAACACACTGACCTGAATATCATTTGATGTTTTGAGACTGGAACTGTATTCCAAACTATGCTATAGAAAGAATAATTATATAAAGTAAAACGTTTTATTTATTTCCTGGACCTCTACCCATCACACAGTCCCAACAGAGATTTTACAGTTTTTTTTATCATGGATGTTATGGATGGGTGTGGCTTCACTGGAGTTCAAGCAGTCTCAAGATGTTGAGGAAAGTGCTTAGATATTTTCATCACTCTGTAGCCCCTGAAGATACTACGTTTTCTGTCCCTATGAATATTTAATTGTTGTTTTCACTTCAAATTGTACCAAGAAGCGACACAAAGGAAAAGGCAGAGGTGCCTCAGTGATTTATTCCTTTTTTGAAAAATGTCAACGCCTCCCAGAATGAACTCGCTAGGTCTGGATTCCTGACAATGGAAGTCCGTACCCTATGTTCTCTGTATTGAAATGCCGTCCATCTTGGGGCAGGGAATATTTTAATTGTCTCAGTGCTGTGGAATACCTGGAGCAAGATGAAGAAACCTTACCTAAATATTTTTAGTTGTAGCAGAAAAGAAAGAACACATGCTCATTTTATTATAAACACTGCCAACTTTTCACAGGCAGTGTAGACCAACTTCTGCTTAGTGCCAGACGACAGTTGTCATCAGCCATCTCATTCATTATCTATGAATGTATACTTCATCATCCAAACACAAAGACCCAAAACCCCACCGCTGACTATAGTTATAACCTTACACGCTTAAAACATGAAGGTGACAGAAATTGTTTCTTTGGCCCAAAAAATGGAGTGATGCATAGAGAAGAAGGAATGTTTGGTTCCTTAAAGAACCTTTTAAATACACTGTATGGACAATGGTTCAGCATTCAGCAGGCCAAGACATTTCGAACAGCGTCATGCTTCCAACTTTGTGGACACAGTTTGGGGAAGAACCTTTTCTATTCCAGCACGACTGTGTCCCAGCGCACAAAGCAAGCTCCATAAAGTTTTGACTGATCCACACAGAGCCCCAACCTCAACCCCATCCAGCACCTTTGGGATGAACTGGAACGGAGATTGTGATCCAGAGTTTCTCACAGAAACTCCAAAATCTTGTAGAAAGCCTCCCAAGAGGTGTGGAAACTGTAATAGCCGCAAAGGGGGACCAACTCTATATTAAAGTATGTAGATGAATGCAATGTCTTTAAAGTCCCTATTGGTGTAATGGTCAGGTGTCTCAATACTTTTTTCACATCCTATTAAATTTTTTTTAAGGTGAAGTGTGCATGGATGAGGAACCTAAAGTTAAAAGATCCTTCACAGCATTGCCCCCAACAACACTAATTGCACATTTCTAGTCGAGTAATGCCACAGTCATCCTTGGTTGAGAGTCCAAGAGGGCATAATTGACCTGGCACTCTGTGGGTGAGATGGTTCTACCTCTACCTCATCTCTCAGTGCAGTGTTTGCCAATTCAGTCATCTGTTTGCTAACAAAATCCCCAGTTAGCAATCTTTTCCAAGCATACTGAGCAGTCCAGTAACATTAGATTTGTGGCAGTTGGAAAAGATGCTTCACCTGTCTTGAAAAAAGCACATTCTAGCCTTCACCTTCCCAGTGTTGGTGGCTTCATGTGATGGAGAGAGATCTAGCTAGAGGTTGAAAAGTGATAATGACTAAACTGGTGGGGGGGACCTGTATAAAACACATTGTAAAAAAATTTTAACCAATTTCCCCCGAATTCTATATCAATGCCATTGAACTCATTCATTTAAAAGTGTAACCCTAATTCTGCCAGAGATATTAGACACTTGAATCATCAGCAGCTGGAAGGAAGGCTATGCCCTCCCTGGAAATGAATTAGAAACTCAAGTCTCTAAGTAACGGCTCAGCAGAATATTGTGTTTGACTGTCTTTGCTCACCTGATGACATTTTTCTTAACAATCTATATAATCGACCAGTATCTTAAACATTGCACTAAAGTCATTATATGAATTTAGATTTGTCTAGTATATGTACAATATAAGGTCAAGTATTAATAGACTAAATAAGTAATTTACCCATAAAATGTAAATCTTGAGTACTGCACTGATGCAGTGGGTAGCACTGTTTCTTCACAGCTCCAGGGGTTGGTGGTTAAAATCCGGGTTGTGCGTGCGTGTGTGTGTGTATATCGGAATATCGGATTTTAAAACCAACAAATATTTGTATCGGTATCGGCCTTCAAAATCCTTTATCAGTCGGGCTGTAGTACCCACGACACTAGTAAGGATTAAGCGGCTACAGAAAGGGAGCGATTACCACATACAGATATTTCTGCCGTATCAGAGCAGATTGTGGCGGCAAGCAGCGTTGAGTCAAAGTTGCACATGCATGGAACGGCTCAGGTGTTTTTTTTTAACACCCTATGCTACCTTCTTAGCCTGATGTCCATGTGTCTGTGGAGATGTAATTACATTTTAAAACTGCAATCCTCATTTAACACGTCTCCTTGATCCTGAATGGACATGGACTGAAATACTTCTCTGTTTTACTTTGAGGTAGGGGGTGATGGTTATGAGGTCTTCTTTGTGCTCACATTGCAGTGCTGCTCTCTGGCCTTGAATTATTGAGTATGCTGCAGAGAGAGAAAGAGAGAGAGAGAGGGAACGAGACAGAGAGAGAGAGAGAAGGGCTAGTATTGAACTTCCACATGTAAGGTTAACACAGAACATATCTGCTCATTACAGCCAGGGATGGCTTAGGAGTGCATATAAGGCAGAGTGGTTTGAGATTAAAGATGATCTTTCTGCACTTTTTTACAGATAGGAAAATGGGCTAATGGATGAGTGAGGTCATTTTCTTTGTTCCCGAGCTGAATGACAAAATCCAAGATGGGCACATCAAAGGAATACCAGCTTACTTTTAGCTACCATGTCTATTCATTGAAGCCCATTGACTAATAGAGGCCTGGGAAGCGTATATTTCTTTCAAAAGTTGCTTTAGGAATGGATAAAGGCTTTCTTTTATAAGTCAGATTGGCCATGACATGAAGGACAAAGTCTGTTTGATGTGTTGCCTAATGCTACAATTTTATCTGTCTTTTCTTGTTGTGCTGTAACATAGGGATGCGCCAAATCAATTTTTTTGGCTGAAACCGAAAATAAGAAAACACTTGGCTGAAAACCGAAACCAAAACATCGAAAGAAATTATTGTACCAACTTTTTTGTAATATTGCCATTATGGCTGTGTGTACTTGCAATTGCATGAATTAATTTTCATGCTTCAAACAATAAATCTATGGAAATATTTATTCAGCATTCAAAAAATGCACAATATAATGAAATACAATTAGATATCTTCTCATAAAACAAGTGAATTCAAGTGCATTGTAATATTCTGAACGAAGTGCATGAACAAAGTGCATTCAGAACATGTACTTTAAAAACTGTTGAAAGGTATAACAACGTTCTCCGTAGGCCGATAACAAAATAGTGTATTAAAACAAAGACTGGCACAGCCCATATATTAACAGGAATCGCTGGAAAACTTTCTTGCCTTTTCAAAAACGTCCACCACAGACGTAGTGGGTGTGCTCGAAGGGTCTTGTCTCTTCTTTGCTTGATCGGAATGTTTTGATTTTATATGATAAATGAATTCCGACGTTGAGAATGTATTTGTGGATACACCCCTACTAGAAATGGCTCGCTTTTAAAATGACATTCCATGTGTTTTTCTTAGATATATCGAAATGTTCCCACATGGCAGACATGTTGACTCTAATTCAATCTGGCGCGTACAGTCATCACTGTTTCGGCCGTGTTAAAAAATATTTGATGCATCCCTGCTGTAAAAGAAGGCTAAGACTGCCTGTGTTTCCCAGCCGTTCTCTGCACCTCTGTGCATGTAATTGGATGAGGTTAGTCTTCCCAGTAGAATAAACAAGGGGTTAATTTGATTTCAGCACTCATTTCAAGAAGTATATATAACGCCTTTGCAAAGAGTTTAGGTGGGACAGAAACTGGAATGCTGGCCTTCATTAAAATGCAGGTCATCAGTTCACAGAGACACCAGTTTTGGACAACAATATCTGGATGGTGGAGTAAACATATTGAGTAGAATGTGACCTGTATTAAATATATGTATTAAATAGTGTGGTGGCTTGTTTGGCCTGTGAATTCAAAATAAAATGTTTCCCAGTTAGAGCTGGAACACTTTATAGAGATTGATTATATGAGCGTATAGCCAATCAAGGGTTCATGCATTATTGGTAATTGTGATGACAGTTAGTGGAACGTTTGCATGTGTCGTTCACTGTCATTACAATAGACACTGCAGGTCCTCCCATGTCATTTACCAGCAATGGGTGTGTATACTGTTGTTGATTGTGCCAGACGATCTTATCTTTCCTCAGAAAGTCCATAAAATGAAGCAGTTCCCCGCGAAGTAGCAGGTGGCCAGAGATAAGCGTAAGCATTTTCTGATCGAGAGCTAAGATCTACCCAGTCCCCACCGTGTCCTTGGATCTTACTCAGGGTGACCTCGCAAGCCTCTTACCCGAATGTATCACTTTACACTCACTTCCTTACTTGCTTGCTCGAGTGTTGTGTGTGTCCAGTGATGACTCACCTTTTATTTCACTCATGGGACTATTTGAGGGCTGTGTTTTTCTGCTGAATGGTTGTTCAGATGGAAACATCTTAAACTAATTTAGTAGCAGATTAATGCATGAATCCAATCTAAGGTTGTCAAAAAAGTCAAAATTTAGTGTCCAGTTCGATATCAATTAGCACAGTGTTAGTATTGACACTTAAATGCCAGTTTTACATCTGCTGGTTCACGGAATTCGGCGGCAGACTTCAACAGGCATTGCAGCTGGCAGCCCCTCCCCTGGCTACCTGGATGACCCAATGTTTACATGACAACCCCGTAACTCGTGGCCGGTAGCAAAGCTCTCCTCCTCGCAGAACTGGCGCATCGATCCCTAGAGGACGGACTTTCGGAGCCATGACATATCAGTAGAGCTCCATGAGACCTGTCCAACGAGCCATCGTTTGCCCCCTAGCCCACAGTGATCCCGAGTTATTCGCCCAAAATCTTCCCCCATTGATCTCTATGGAGGGAAAAAAGCGTCATGCGCCTTTAAATGCTCTGCCAAGTTCTGAGTCAGCTAATACTACTCCTACTCCTCCTACTACTACTACTAATAATACTACTAATAATAATAATACGTTTAGTTAATAAAGCGCTTTACAAAATGTCCAAAGACTGTAGAATTTTGAGTAGACAAAGAAAACTGAGTGTTTTGTTTGTCTACTCAAACCTAGCGCTGCAAAATTGAGGGACCCTCAGTTGTCCTCTGCAGAGAACTGGTGCAACGACACCTGAGCACACTTAAAAATGTTTTAAATAAAAAAGTTCCTTTTGTTGTATTGTGACAAGCCTAATACGATTGAACGCTTGAATAATTAGTTGGAAAAGCCAGGAAGCTGTAAAAAGATGATGGATGATTCTAAAAAGAAGTTACATTAAAATAAAAAGTGTCCAGAGTTCTTCATATTTTGAAAATGTTACTGTTTTCTAATTTAAAACAAAATTAACATTTGGCTTTTGATATGATACATAATATTACTTGGTATTGTTAAATTGTTAAATATAGTTGTTTGAAACTGGCATCTGTAGATGAAGCTGTATTCATATAGCACCTTTCATGAGATGCAACGCAATGTGCTTTAAAACAAATAACAAAAAAAGTAAATGATAGTAAAAAAATAAGTAATAATGTTAACTAGAACTGTTGTCAGTTTTGTATACCCAGAATGTGATCCATTATGATGTATAATATTGTGTGTGTACTGTATATGAGTGTGTATATGTATATCAGGTAATGTAAGCACTCAATGCTTTTAGAAATCCTAATTTCTCTGACTGACTTCATGATCACATAGAAGTGGGCGATATATCGATTTCATGAAGTCAGTTAGAGAAACATCGTCCTGGACTGAAGTTACATTTGTCACCGTCACGTGATTAAAAATAGCCGAAATTCCCATATCTAATGAGTCGGATCATGTCTCTAATGTTTTTATTTTGTTTGGAGCCGTGTACTGTGGAAAAGCCAGGATTCATTAACATGCTAAAAGTTTTAGACCCAGAGTATGTGTCAGATTGGACTTTAACCTTAAAGTAAAGGGGAAAAAATTAAGTTAAAACTTGTTTTGAATCATTTATTTGTCATTTTTAGTTTGATTTTGAGGAGGGGAGGGGAAATCGATTAAAATGGAATTTGTTTTGAAAAAATCTGAGATTTTATTTTTAGGCCATATCGCTCAGCTCTATAATCACCTCTTTATAACACTTGAAAACAGAAAAAGTGAATATAAATCATTCAGTAATATTCTTGATATATTCATTAGTTCAGTAGCTGATTAGCTGATACAGGAGCCCTCGCTGTCAAAGACACACGTAAATACATGTGCAGAGACCTCATTGCGTGAATGTGCTGTAGCCTGCCTGTGTGACTTACCAGTTTCTCCACAATCAGGATTTGAAATAAATAGTACTGATTAAAAGGTAATATGTTTTTGTATCTTGTTTTGAATTATAATGAATGGTTCTCTGGATCACATTTACACAGACACAGCCTGGCATCCTGGACAAAACCACAAATGGTATGTTTATAGGGAATAAGAACAAAGATTTTTTTTTAGGAAACTTAAATGACTCATGATGGCTAGAGAGAGTGAGTTGCGCAGATTGTTGTGATATGTGCATCAGCTCTGTTAAAGCGTTACGAAGTTAGGAAGGCTAAACAGAACCATGCAATATTCAGTCTGGCAGCCAATGTGTTTTAGTTTCTAAGTGTTAATGACAGGCAGCATTTAGAATTTGTATTGGTTCTTTTTGATCTGACTGTGATGTTAAAAGGGTTCGATGGTCTGTTTTTGTGCATTTTATGTGTTTTTGCGAGGAAAGCCATGGCAAATCCCCAACAAATTCAGTTAGAATGGCAATAAAAAGAACTCAAATGCACTATGTGGGAGACGAGCACAGTCACACCACACACACACACACACACACACACACACACACACACACACACACACACACACACACACATACACACACCCTCTATCTTCTTCCCTTTGTGCATACACACACACATTCTA
>JBBPDC010000039.1:8680616-8695062 GCA_037974485.1 Hemigrammopetersius urotaenia | reverse complement strand
AAATTACAGGCCTCTCTCATCTTTTTAAGTGGGAGAACTTGCACAATTGGTGGCTGACTAAATACTTTTTTGCCCACAATAAATACATATATATATATATATATATATATATATATACAGATGAGAAAAACTATGCACAGCACACAAGGGCATTGCAAACTGCAGCTACTTCGGGGCCCGTCTGGCTGCTTTACGACTCCGGGAGAGAGAGGTCAGCCTTAATGATGTTCTCTCCACACGCTACAACTTTGTTGACAAATGAATAAATAATGCTCAACTTGTCTCGTCCTATTAATATGCACTGTTGCAGGGAGCCAACGGTGATGAATAATTCTGAGTGTTAGGGTTGATGGTATGAGTAAAAATAAAAACACGGAGTAGGTTAAGCAGACTTGTGCTGTCAGTGACTTTCCAGTGTGATCATGTTGCTCAAAGTCAAAAACGCACACTACCGATATCCTGTTTGGCCTCCGAAGAAATAACTTGTTTTTCCACGGGTCAAAAGCCATGTTGTTGACTAAATAGGATACTATTGGTGCTGTTGTATCTTATTGTTGGTCATAAATACACGCTTTATAAATTCTCCATTTGTCGGAGAAGAGTCCTTCAGTAAAATGCGAGAAGTGAGTGAATATCATGGAAGGACCAAAAATTCTGAAGATAGATCTTTGAATTTAATTTCCAAATCATATTTGCCCAGCCAGAAGCTGAAGTGGATGATCATGCCTCTCGTCATCTGAAATGAAACCAAAAGGGTTTTTTGGAGCCCCTTTATGTTCTTGAAAAAGCCTTTTAATGAAAGTTTTTTCAGTAAGCCAGTTTTTAAAATGAGATTTACATTTACGGCATTTATCAGACGCTTTTATCCAAAGCGACTTCCAATCCCTACCTACAGGGGGCAGTCTCTCCCTGGAGCAACTTGGGGTTAAGGGTCTTGCTCGGGAACCCATTGGTGGTATGCTAAAGGTAGGATTCGAAACCAATGACCTCTTGGTCTAGAGGCAAGTATCCTATCCACTACGCCACCACCGCCCGATGTATGAGCCACGTTATGAACCTTTTTTTTAAAGTTATGGACCTATACCAATACCTACACTAATGTTTTATCTAAAATCACCACAATCATTTTGGAACCTTTAATTCCCTTTGGTCTGTCTTAGCGTTTGTGTTTGTGTTTTGTATGTATTTAATCGGTTTTGCTGCACAGAAAAGATTAGACTTTTTGGATACACTGAATCACAGTTATAATTCAGTTTCGCCACTGAGTCACTGAAGCAGTTTCAAAAGACTTCAGGGAGACTGTGATGTGAATGTTTGATACTGAATGTTGATGTCTGAGATTGGAGGCAGGTGGTGGGAGGTGGAGTGAATGTTCTCTGATGTAAGAGGCTGTGCTCATTGCACTTCAGTATCACTCTGTTGTGTTTTTAGTTGACCCTTTGCCCTTTAGTCATTCCTTTGCCCCATGAGTGCTGGGATAGGTTCTAGCGTACATATACACTATATGGACAAATGTATTGTGAAAGTGACCATTCTTTCATACGTGAACACACCACAGCACACAATTCTTCCACTAATCCATTTACCAAGTGAAGCAGTGGGCAGCCAGGAACACAGCATCCAGGGAGCAGTGTGTGGGGACAGTACCTTGCTCAGGGCTAGGGGTGTAACGGTACACGCAGTTCGTTACGTACCTCGGTTTTGGGATCACGGTTCGGTACTGTTCACGATACAGCAAATTTAAGGAACAAAAAGTTCTAAAGAATGAGACTTGGTTTGTTTTCGTTTTTTTTAAATAAACATTAGTATATTAACCAGTAACCACACACTTACGCCAGTAGGTGTCACTATTGCAAGTATGATTTACTTGCGCTTTTTGGTCCCTCTGTGATTCCTTATTACTTCAATCTTCTCTGTTGTACCGTGTATTCTCCGAAAGACATCATGTACCAAACCGTGACCCGTGTACCGTGACGGTTTGGTACGAATACATGTACCAATACAGCCCTACTCAGGGTAGCTCAGAGATGCTTAGAATCGAACCCACAACGTCCTGATCACAGGGCGAACACCCTAATTACTAGGCTACCAGCTGCCCCTGGGACTTTTATGACGCTCTTATCCAGAGTGAGAGGCAAAAGTAAGGAAAACATGAGTGGAAGTACCCAAAGTTTTTTTTTCCAATGAATATAGGAAAGAAAAAAGAATAAGCAATAATAAGAGGCCTATTTTGTCAACAAGGTGCTCCTTGAAGGGGTTTGGTCTTCAGACAATGTTTGAAGATAGTGTTGTCCGAACTGTCTGCTGAAGCATTGAGATTGCCCTTCACTGGAAGTAAGAGGTCTAGCCCAAACCCTGAAAAACAGGTGTGTCCCAATACTTTTGCCTGTATAGTGTATCTACCCATAATGTGCATATGTATATTTGCATGTTTGTGTCTGTGCATGGTGCATAGTTCCAGATGAGAAGGAGAACCTTGGAGAATAGCTTCGGGAGTCTTGTCTGGAGGGTACATGGCCAGAGAGGGAGCTTGTTCAGTCTAAATATGCAGCGGTTTTGTTTGATTTAGACTTCTTGGTTTCACTCATGGATAAATAAAAGCTCTGCTTGGATCTGTGCTGACCTGTGTGTGTGTCTCTGGGTGACTGGTGTTTGAAGCCAATGTATGTTGGCACACAGCTTACATTTTACATTTACAGCCTTTATCAGACGCTTTTACCCAAAGCGACTTTCATTTCCTAACTACAGGGGACAGTCTCCCTGGAGCAACTTGGGGTTAAGGGTCATGCTCAGGGACCCAGTGGTGGTGCTGAAGGTAGGATTCGAACCCATGACCTCTTGGTCCGGAGGCAAGTATCCTACCCACCGAGCTACCTCCACCTACCCATTATTGCTTATTGAAACATCTAAATGTTACTTGACTTTAACATAAGTTAAGTCCTTAGTGGCATAGAACCTTTACATAGGTTTTTAACTATGGATGCACCAAAATTTTTATTTTTTTTTGCCGAAAACTGAAAACAAAACAAATTAAAGAAAGAAATTATTATTAAATTATTAAAAGAATAAATCTGTTACAAAACTATGAAAATATTTATCTATCATTCAAACAGTGCACAATATGATATTAAATTTGAACTAATATATTTTACTTGGCCCCACTCATGAATAGCCTAAAAGCAAGATAGCTGAAATATTATACAATTAAATATCTTTACTCATAAAACAAGATAATTCAAGTGCATTTTAATATTCTGAACAAAGTGCATGAGCAAAATACATTCAGAATAAGTTCTTTAAAAACTGTCGAAAGATAGAACAACATTATCTGTAGGCCCATAACAAAATTGTGTATAAAAACACAGAATAGAAAAGCCCATATATTAACTGTAATGACTGTAAAACTTCCTTGCTTTTTCAAAAACACGGACGGCGTGGGTGTTCTCGAAGGGTCTTGCCTCTTCTGTGCTTCATGCATGGCGATCGGGATGCTTTGATTTTATATGATAATCCTGACGTTGATAAAGTCTTTGTGGATGCACCCCCTCTAGAAATTTCGTCGAATCCAGTCTGGCGCATGCAGGTTGTTGATTGTGTCATTTCGGTCGCATAACAAAAATAATTTTTTCAGTGGCCGAATATTCTGTGCATTCCTGTTTTTAACCTTTCAAAAGTTTGTGCACACTTTGACATCTCATCATCTCATCAAAATGGTCCTTACGTGCCATTCGTTCTTCTCTTTAATACTTCAGAGGACCCTTTTTGATGTACTTACTTTCAAGAATGTGCCACAGACCATGCTATCCGTTTCCATTAAAACTCACTTTCATGCCTCAAAAAAACCTCCAGCGAGTTTTACTGTTTGCAACTCCAAGCCTTCAGTAATTACCAAAAGCGCAACACTGCTTTCAGCTCCTATTAAACCAAACCTACCATTCAGAGGTGACTGAATTGGAAGCCATTTCAAAGTATTTGCTCCATTTCTTTGGAATAAAAGATTAGTTTATCCATTCTTCCAGCGGGACCTCTGCCATAGGAGTGGAGCTTTCAGGATTGAGTCTTGGCCATAAGCGGCTCTCTGGGCATCTCGAGGAGGCTCTCCCCTCCAGCATCTCATGGCCATGGCTGCCAGCAGAGAAGAAAATAAGCTGGGGTCTTCAACAGGGGAAATAGGCAATAAAGCCTTTTAATTACATCTGCTTCAGAAGAGATTTAGAGTGGAGAATTCCCTTTGCATGCCGCTGCAAATGGGCTATAAGTGGGGTTGGACGGTTTGCTGGGGATGACTGTGGAGAGGATAGGACAGCCATTCAAAAAAAAATATTTAGGTTTTTTCATGCTATAATAAAGTAAGGGCTATAAAACAGAGGGAATGATGTAATAGCCCGCCAAGCAGGCTGATCAACATGCACAGTATGGACAAAAGTATTGGGACATGCCTGTTTTTGAGGGGTTGGCTAGGCCGCTTACTTCAAGTGAAGGATATTTTTAATGCATCAGCATACCAAAACATTTTTGACAATACCATGCTTCCAACTTTGTGGGCATGGTTTGGGGAAGAACCTTTTCTATTTTAGTATGACTGTGCCCCTTTGGGATGAACTGGAACAGAGATTGTGAGCCAGACCATCTCATCCAACATCAGTGTCCGACCTCTTCAGTGTTCTACAGAAAAAATGGACACAAATTCCCACAGAAAATCTTGTGGAAAGCCTTCCAAGAAGAGTGGAAGCTGTTACAGCTGCAAAGGGAGACCAACTCCATATTAAAGTCTATATAATTGAATGCAATGTCATTAAAGCCCCTGTTGGTGTAATAGTGAGGTGCCCCAATACTTTTATCCATGTAATGTATTTCCAGTGTACCGATGCCTTTATAGTCTTAAGGCTTCTGCGCCAGGCGTAGTTGTACCTGCATCCGTGTGTCTGATTTTGTATGCTGTAAACTGCATGCTGTCCACTTGAATTCTAGCAAAGTGTCTCTTGTGCTGTGATGATCTATAACAGTTTGTGATTGGGACACTGCTGTGATTCGTAATTTGTTTACATTTGACTTTGGATGAATGTATTATGCAAATTGTGGCATAATTTGGTGTTTTCAGCCTATCAGTGCTGCAGCTCTTCATATTTTGTTTGCAATTGTAAATCAGTATTCATGACAGAACTCTGAGAAATATTAATTCTGCTGTTATCTGTTTTGCCACAAACGCAGTGAGCTACGTTTTTTAAAATTCCTCATATTTCTTCACGGAGGCCCTTAACTGTTCATCATTATCCTTGTATAAGGCACAGAAGATTTTCATAGCTAACTAATGGCTGCAAAAAAAAAAAAAAAAAGATCTGTAAATTGGACACTTATTGTAACATAACTGCTTTGAAGGAAGGGAACACAGCAATTATAGGGCTGACCCTTGCATCTATGTCAGGCCTCATCTGGAAGTCTAATACTCCTTTGAATGTCCTGCGGGAGCTTGACATGGTGATGCGTTATCCTTTCATCATGGCACAGGTTTAAACCAGCCGTGTAAATATTGCATTGTGTCGTTCGAAATGCATTGTGGAACAAGCCATGGAACCCACCTTCAGGGCCTTTTGTTTATATTATGTGATTTTAATTGGGTCCAGAGAGGAAGCTCAACAGCATGTGAATCAGTGGCAGAAGCGAGAGAGAGACACAGAGAGAGAGAGACGGATGCACGGGCCATTTAAATGTATTGGCAGCGATTCACATGCCTACAGGAAAAAAAAATGAAGATAAAAAGCCTTCATAACCTATTTAAATCTTAAAGTCATTAAATGACAAACTGCTGGATCAATGTTGGTGACCTTGGGATGGTGTATGCCTCTCTCTCTCTCTCTCTCTCTCTCTCTCTCTCTCTCACGCTCTCTCACGCTCTCTCGCTGTGTAATTAAAATTTTCAGACACACAACACCATTACCGATCTTAATGTAGCTGTATGGACTCCCTAGAAGGAGACATTTATCCAAAAAAAAAAAAAAAAGTAAAAATTTATAATCTTTTTTGCGACTGCAGACTGGTGTTTAATCATCTGTATATCGTCTGAAGGCTAACCGCTCCAGACCTTGGGTAGAAAGAACGATTACAATACCTCTAAATTACCGTATTGACAGCCTGAAATCGGACACCATGTGCTTCAAATAGACAAACTAATGGCTTGAATACCTGCAGCGGAAACCGAAAGTGTTTCCGTTTGTCATCCTGGCATCTTTAGGCATCTCGTTTGTTTGCGAGCTCACCCAATTGGAATGTGTCTGCTAGCTGTTCCAGGATGATCAGAACTGGAGCATACAGATTCACGAACGTCTCCAGCAACTGACCAATAATAATGGCCATGCTGTCTGATTGCTTGGGGGAATTAATACGCTTCTGGCATTAACATTCCTCCCTAGCTTATGCCGAATGAATGTGGATGTAATGCTAACAAGTTTAGCAGTGGTTTCTAACTTTGCTCCTGAAGTATCCTTGCCCATCAAATTTTTACGTTTTCCCTGCACTCACTCTCTCTCTCTCTCTCTCTCACACACACACACACACACACACACACACACACACACACACACACACACACACACACACACTCACACACACACAGCTTCTTGAAAAACTGATTCGTTGGACCGGTAGTACAAAAAACCAAAAGTTAAGGAGACTCTATAACTAGTTTTGGATTCCAAGTAGTATCAAAACAAGGCAACATTCAAATGAATATTGTACCAAAAATATGTCCAGAAAAACCTCCAATTCATTCACTATGCTATTTGGTAGTTTGCTTGGTTTATCTGATAGAAAACAAAGTATACATTTTAGGCCCTTTCTAAGGAACAGACTCAAATAGACAGGACTTTTCACATCAATCTTCAGTGAGGTATCTGATATGAAGCTATAGGTGCCATTACTCTCATCCTATTCAATCCCAAAGTAAAAATTCGATTTTTTAAAAGAATTCGTCACAGAGGCTCTTAACTGTTCATCATTATCCTTGTATAATGCTTCAAAGATTGCTGACTATGGTCCCCAGTGCTGGTTGGACACTTATTGTAACATATATCCTTTGAAAAAAAGGAACCGAAACAATTATAAGACCGATCCTTGCATCTATGTTAGGCCTCATCATAGTACCACCACTACCAACCATCAGTCCGACTCCTAGACCTGAAAGTCCTGGAAGCCTCAGTCCCCTCTGACAGTGAGTCTGACAGTTCTCTCTGTATTGGAAGCCTGGGGCCGTCCAGCCTGGGCCTGTCCTGAACGTTTTTATCTCAACACAGGACAGAATCACAAAGGTACAGACGCGTTCCCGCCTCATGCATCTTTTATGGGCCTCTGCTGCCTTTGCTCCCACAGTGCCTGTCCAGTCAGAGACTTATACTGAGCAGCAGCGATAGACATTGCCTCTCCTCTTCTCTTCCTCTCACCTCGCTCCAATCACCTTCCCCCCCCCCTAATCCCACTCTTCTGGCTCTGTTCAATATCCTACTAATCTCCATGTGATGAAATGTGGGGATGCCAGCCGGCGGGAGAATGGGTGGCGGGCATGTAGATTTAACTTAATTTGTCCTTTTGTACGTTTGATTTCAGCATGACCAATCGGTTAAGTGTAATTGCCTTCGGCTGGCCTCTTGCTCGCACTCCCAAATGCCTTTCTACTTCTCTCTTTCTCTGGTTCTCTCCCATCCTCCCATCCTCCCATCCATCTTTCTCACTATCCCCACCCGGCAGGTATTCCGAAATTGTTCAAATAATCCCCCTCATGTGGCGCCATCAAGTACGATCAGACCCACCCAGGTTTTAGCATGTGGATGAGCTTCATTTGCACTTTTTGCTTTGAACTATTTTGACTAAAACAAACCCCAAAACCTGCATCTATTTCATTAATAATCGAATGATTATAGAAATAGGTGTTTATGCATGTACAGTCGATCCCCGACATTCCCGGGTTTACATTCCAAGAGCACCCACGAATTGTAAAAACCTTGAATTTGTGATGCCTATATATGCGTATTTTCATTGATATATTGTTATATTGCTATGGAAAAAGCAAAACAATAATCATAATAATAATTCCAAAAACAATAATCAGTTAGGCTCTAAATAAAAATGTGTGAATGACTGAATCCACAAACTCTGAACAGCGACTTCATGGTGGTACGTGGTATTTATTTTACCCTCCTGGTTTGCTTCATCACTTTTGGCCTATACTATCTCAATGTCTTCTTTACAAGGCCCACATGTATTTAGATAATCTGCATAGCCAGACACTATTAACGAAACGGGAGCCTCGGGCCTGGAGGAACACTCTGACGGGTTCAAATAAGTGCTGGCTACCTGGAGAAAACCCAAAGCAAAGTGGAACAGTGGAATTTGAGCTAATGCTCTTTTGCTGCTGGCACCTTCTCTGACAGATGACAAAGTGTCGTTACAGCAGCATTATTGGCAAATCAAGCTCAGCTTGTCCTAAAATGGCATTCTCGAAGCTTTAGCATAGCTTGTTTTGGAGCTCAGTTCGGAGTGCTATTCATTCTGTGGCAGCCTGGATCTAGTGCGACTACCGCGGAAGGGATCTCATACAGGTCAGTGCTCTCCGATGGAGCCCGCTGCAGGATGTGTTATGGCACGCACACACCCATATATAGACGCTTTTAATAATGCATGAGGAGGAAACTGCCCTTAAGAAGGCTTTGTTTTAAGAATTTATTGTGTCGAGTTAAACAGTGATTCCAAACACCTCTCACAGCATTACACTTAAAACCCACCAAGGATTGGAAAATGGACTAATCGTTGATCTATCCCAAGCCTTTTTTAAACTTTAGTGTGCTATAAGTAAAAAGCAAAGCTTTGAAAGTGTCAGTATTAGCTTGAGGAAGTCAAGTCTATTCTGAAAAATAAAGATGCCAGAGCAGGTTTTCTGAGCAACACTGTAGAATATCAGTTTTTGTGCCATGTCCTGATGAATAAATATGGGAATTGATTATTTTCCCAGTACGAGAACTGTACAGTCCTATGCCCTTATTATGTATGATCCAATAGGAAATGGGAAATGTTTGCCTAGGAAAGATTTATTTAAAAAAATCAGGCTAGGCTATCAATAAATCACCTTTCAGCTTTCTTACAGCTCTGCCTATCGTTGGGTCGCCATCCTATAATATTGAATTGGTGCATTTCTTCCGCATAAGGGGCGATTAGCTCTTCAGTGGTGTAGACAAAGACAACCCCCCCCCCTTCCCCTCCCCCCCGCCCGCAGTCACAAGAAGACTCCAATCTTGCACCATTGTCTTGTGTAATGGTAGTAAGGGAGCCCTTAATTTAGACCTTTAATTTAACTGTTAAGAATTGTGTGTCGTTCGTGAAAAACATCATCTTAAAATATAAAGATCCTTAATGCAATGTAAAGGTTTTCTTAGACTTCCTACATTCAAGTCAAGAACCAGTTAAGAACATTTCTTTTTAGGTTGAGGAAGTTTTCAGTATATTATTTTGAAATATATGTGCAACTCGGGTGGAAAAAAAGAGGATACCACTGCAATTTATTTTTATTCCATGCCACAAGCACCTCATTCTGCTTTATGAGGTACTGATCTTATTTAATGAGGAAAAGTTAATAAACACTGCCGTAATCAACGCTCTCCTCTCGCAGTGTGAGCAGTTGGATAGCAAAATTATTGCTATTTTATTTAAGTGAACAAGAGATTTGTTTTCTTTGAATAATTCGAGTCCTGTAAGCATCATTTCTCTTATTTTGATGTTTTGTCATTTTCTTTAAAATTATGCTTTAAAGAACAATATTATAGTCCACCTATACAAGATAAAAACCTCTTGTTTTTTCCGGAGCTGTATATATATATATTATATTATTTTGTTTATACTGTATATCTTACTATAAGGTAATAAATTGTGCTGGAGTATAGATTCTCAACCTAGTGGTGGAGCAGTACTGCCAGGCACTTTTAGATGTTTTCCAGCTCTAATAAATCCAGGAAAGGCTTCATCCTAGGAAGCCCATGAAAGGTTTATTAGGCAGCTGATTAGTTGGATCAGCTGTGTTGGAGGGGGAGGGGGGGGGGGGGCTAGGGAAACAGCATAATGTGCAAAGCAGGGGAGCTCCAGGACTGCTGGAATCCACTGGGTTAGAATGCTCGTCTTGTTTTGGTGTCAAGAGATGATGACATGAGATGATTTACTACTAAATACATGAACTAGTCTTGATTCTTATGGGTTTTGCTCTTGCACCGGCCAGTTATCTCACCAGCCACTTCTTTATAAAAAAAAAAAAGGAGAAAAAAAGATCTTCTACTGCGTGCATTGACCTTGCTTATGTATGCTCCTTTATGAACAACTATATTATGTGTTAGGAAGGAGATCCTCTGGATTGGTTTACGCCACCCCCTTATGCCTTTCCAGGAAGGTCAAACCAAGATAAAGCACATTATCGTTCTTCAGCAGAAAGGCAGCTCTAACCTAAGGTGCTTCTGAGATAACCTTGTGGATCCAGCGTGGACCTGCTGCACCGGCTCAACTAATAATGAGCCTACATCTCATAAATAAGGCACATCAAGATGGATATGTGTTGAATCTTTTAGCCGCCGGGTCTAAAAATAAACAGGCAAAAGACAACGGCTAATTCCCTTGTTCCTCTGTTTCATGCTTGACCCATTTAAGTGCTTTACAGGTACCTTCATCCAAAATAACATTACATGGTAAACCGTGTTATTAAGGGATTTTGTCACACCGCTGGCCCGATTCTGTCACCATCTCCCTATAGACCAGACAAGATGAGCTAATGAGACTCACATGTGGTTTCCATACCTTCTTTTTGGTGAAAAGGACCTATAAATAGATGAATCAGTATCCAGCCCACAGTCATGGTGCTTCTAACTTTTTTTTGTAACTTTGTTACTACTCAATAAAGCTTTAGGATGGGGACGTTCATGAGGTTTAAGGGATTCAAAGGAATTGCTCGAATCTCTGCTGCTCAAAAGAAGAGGAAGACATGCATCAAGACTCTGTCTTGGCCCCCCAGTGGTGGAATGAACTCCCTCTTCCAATCAGATCTGCAGAGTCCCTCACTGTCTTCAAGCACTGTCTGAAGACCCACCTCTTCAAGGAGCACCTTGGTGACTAACCAGGTCCTCTTGCTTATCTCTTATACATAGTTTACAATGTAACACTTACCCTCTTAGCTGTTTTCCTTGTGTATTAACTTAGGACTTATTTCCTTCTAACAGTTTGTTAAGGTCTGTAACTTAACTAACAGTAACTCTGTTTAAAGCACATGCTGATTTAACTAAAGCAGATGTTGATTAAGTGTTGATTTAATAGCTTTACATGTATGAAGAACAGATGTGGCTGCTCTGGACGTCTGCTAAATGCCACAAATTTAAATGTTTAGTAAAAATTTAGATGATAGTTAATCTAATACAAGACAGTTTCAGGTCTACATAATAATTCCATGATCAGATTTCTTTGGAAATTCATGATTTGGTTCTTCAATGGTTCTTTTTTGCAAAAATATAAATGGTTGCATAAATTGTTCTTCTCTATGATGAAGGACCTTTTAAAATGGTTCTATATAGCATCAAATAGATTCCACTAGTGTTATGATGAGTCAAATAACATTTTTTGGTCGTTTATAGAACCATTCTTTCTAAGTAATGCACAGATGCTTCAGAAGAAAGAGGACATGATGGAGTGCAGATATAATAAAAAGCAACATATTGTATAGAAATGTTTGTTTTTAGTTTTGGGCTGTTGCATGTATAGTGTTGATTTAAGTCAGTGGTGTTTAGTGATCCCTCTTGTGATGTTGGTGCAAAAGCAGAGATGTAGAATAATGAAAGAATGGCTTTTAATCCAGAATAAGGTATTCTAGTTCATGTGTTATTATTAATGTGCATTTAACACAACCAGCAAAAACAATCACTTTTGAAAATGAGACAAAGTGAAAGAGAGACCCTACTTTCAGTAAGGAAAATGTAAAAAAGGAAGGGTGCATCATGTTGGGTGCATTTCTGAAAGAACTTTGTCAGTCAACTGTCCCTTCAAGTCTTACTATTCAGTTCTGTAGGCAGAGAAACAGCCTGGACAGGTCATTTCTGAAAGAGGAGAAGGGCACACATCTGGGGCCTCTCACTAATCGATGGTGAACAATAGTAAAATTCTCAAAACAAACCCCTGTTTAATTAACATAAGAGAAGAGAGATTATGATGAATCGCATTGGTCAAGTAGGATAAAGAAATGTCTTTAAAAATTTAATTAGCACCTGGGCTGTTCCCCAGAAAAAAACGAGTCTGGTGATGCCAAAACAGAATTAGGAGATATTCCCAGGTGCTCTGCCAGTAAAATAATAGAACTCTTTTCACAGTGGCTGATGTGCTTTGCCTGTTGGTTGCTTGCGGAAAACCTGCCACGAACGTTTAGCGAGATGTGTTTTCTTTGCACTACAGAGGGAGGAACAGATGGCATTGTAATTAACAGGAAGGGTGAGGACTGAGTAGACTGTTGGAAAATGTGTGTTATATAGGTTTCTATGGGTGTTTTTGGGAGCTTTGTGGTGCTTACTTATGTGAAAGTACACTATATGGACAAAAGTACTGGGGCGCCTGACCATTACACCAACAGGGACTTTAATGACATTTCATTCAAATACCTAGACTCAAATACATAGCTAGAACAGCTTCTTGGAAGCCTTTCCACAAGATTTTAGAGTTTCTGTGGGAATTTGTGCCCATTTATTCTTTAAAGCAGGGGTGTTTTGGTGATTTCCCTGCTCAGAAACACCTGGTTCACCAGTTAATTGTCAGGTTTAGTGAATGTCTTTGAGGAGGAGAACCATCCAACTGTGCTGGACCGGAGCTTGACACCCTGGCTGTAGAGAATTTATGAAGTCAGACACTGATGTTGGATGAGAAGGTCTGGCTCACAATTTCTGTTCCAGTTCATCCCAAAGGTGCTGGATGGGGTTGAGGTCAGGGCTCTATGTTAACCAGTCAAGTTCCACACCGAACTCATCCAATAACCATTTCTTTATGGAGCTTGCTTTATACACTGGGACACAGTCATGCTGGAATAGAAAAGGTTCTTCCCCAAACGGTTTCCACAACGTTGGAGGCATGGCATTGTCTAAAATGTCTTGGAATGCTGAAGCATTAAGATGGTCTTTCACTGGAAGTAAGGGGCCTAATCCAAACCTTGAAAAACAGGTGTGTCCCAAAACTTTTGTCCACATAATGCATGTAGAATGAGTGATTAGCATTTATCTTTTTGTATTGTGTGTGTATGTGGAGGACAAGGTTGAATGATGCATTTTCAGAAGGTATACTAGATACTGGACTGAGGGAATATTGAGGAATGAAAAATTCACCAATCAGACTTGTGAGGCAGTGCTGCACCACAGATCCCCATTGTGGCAGCGCAGGTGTGGTCAAGCGTTAGGTAATGGTTCTCACGTGTGTCTGGGGCTTCTCACTGTTTGTGTGTGTGTGTGTGTGTGTGTGTTTCTCCGTCTGTAGGAGCAGGAGCCTGGGAGACCCCAGGAGATTCTGCTACTGTGAGGATGCGGACCAAAAGAGCAGGAATGAGATTTTGTGTTCAAATGCTGTGGTTGAAAAAAAACTGTGCCAGAAATAAAAAAAAAAGCTCTGAGGTTACACTCAACCTTCCCCCGAGTGTCCAGGTGCTACAATTACATAACATATAAAATGCTAAGTTTGGGCCAGAATTCTATTTTATTATTATTTTATTATCATGATTTACTCGAGTATTATTGTGCACTTGTCAACCTTGCCGTAATAAAAATAAGGAGATGGATTTTTTGTGAGCTGAGAACAGTAATGATCTCAAAGTATCAGAAACCTGAATGTGTATCTACTTTGTCAGAGGTGCTGTGCTGTTTTATATGAGTCTGCCTTTCATTCTGCATCACCATTTTTAGAACAGAACCCCATGACTCTGCTATTCACTCAACAAAATGATTGTTCCACTGTTTTTATCTCCCAATGCCGTAAAATTAAAGACTCCCTCATATGCAACAGAAAAACGCTCTGAATGGTCATTTAGCTGTCGCTTGGTTTAGCGTCCTTTTTGTCAAGTTTATTAATGTAGCACATTGTCATTGAATGTGCTTTACAGGAATAAAAAGAATATATAAAATAAATAAAATACAATAAAACCCCATGATGGTGAGGTGGGTAGCGCTGTTGCCTCACATTTCCAGAGCTGGGGTTTTTGTGCGTGTGCGTGTGCGTGTGCAGTTTACACGTTGTCCCCATGGTGGCATAGGTTTTCTCCGGGGTCTCCGGGTTTCTCCCAACATCCAAAGACATGCGTCTCAGGTGAATTGGGGATTCTAAATTGATCGTGTGTGTGTGTGTGTGTGTGTGTGTGTGTGTGTGTGTGTGTGTGTGTGTGTGTGTGTGTGTGTGTGTGTGT
>JBBPDC010000039.1:8669079-8680516 GCA_037974485.1 Hemigrammopetersius urotaenia | reverse complement strand
CTCTGTATCTCTCTCTCTTGCTCTCTCGTTCTGGAGCGCACGGATCGTCTCTCTGTCTCTCTCGTTCGTGACTTTTCCGTATTTAAACCTTGGGTTTATCTTTTTGCTATATATTTAAACTTTGAGGATTTCTTTAAAAAGATGTCTAAAAGTCTCGTCTCGTTCTCGTGAACCCAGTCTCGTCTCGTCTCGTGGGAAAAGCGTCTCGTCACACCCCTAATATATACATATTATTGGTCTAATAGTGTATCATTCTTGATTTCATGCATGGTAAAAGGAATCTTGAATCTTAAAGATAAGGCTCCAGAGTCTATTGACTGACTGTATGCACTGAATACTGAACTTTAGAAGGTTACACCAGTGAACATAATTTCTACACAGCAGGTAATGTCATTTTCCTTACACTCTGTACAGTCCGGATGACCTGCTGATGTATGACCGCTACCTAAAAAGGTTTAGTTACTTTGTGTGTAACTTCTACTTGTGCCGCATATGAAAAGGAAAAAATAAGCGTAATGAATCACTTTGTTTTTGCATTGGGATTAGGCTGCCGCAAATTGATTTATAGCAACATAAAATGTTTCAAGGCTCATGCGGGAGTAGTTTAGGCTTCCTGAAAATGAAAATGAAAATCATGACTGGTCATTTATTGCTTTCTATTTCCTTTTAAATTTATTGTAAACTGCTAGTGCCAGTAGGCAAGCCAGGCTCACACTGCAGAGTAAAATAGTGCTACAGTGTTATTCTACCCACTCTTACAAATATAGGAATCGAAAAAGGGTTTTCTGAAGGAGCTTCATTTGATTCCTTGAAAACATTTCCATTGATGGACCTTTAAAGAGCCATGTATGTAAATGAAATGTGTGAAGAACCTCTTTAAAGAACCTCCATATAATATAAAGGTTCAACAATATATGCTTTATAATAAAACCACTGATCTAATCCAAGAACCATTTGAGGTTATACAGTTATTCAGTTATACAGTACACAGTGAAAGCTAAATATGCCAGGTAAGTCACATCTAAACTAGTTTATTATTTAAAACGACCAACAATGCTCCATGCATTGAACGTACCCCCCCCAAAAAAACCACCCCAGAACGGCATTTCTAGGTAGTCGCAGATAGGTCTTGATCACATTATCCAGACATTAAATGCATGTTAATACAAGAGAAGAGTCTGGGAAAGATTGCAGATACTTCACAATCATATGATGGCAACCTCACACCAACATCAATACAGACAATCAATATTAAGGCCTTCTAGTATATCTTATCACGGAATTCAAAACTGGCTTCCGCAAGATCGACTAAATCATGATGACATGTCTAAAAACAGATTCCAATTTCAATGCATTAGGAATTATGCATTTAGGTAAACCTCACGGCATGCAGCTGGGCCTGCTAACAGATGGTAATTTACCTTCTTGTGAAAGCTACACTTCCCTTTTTGTGTCATATGACTTCACAACCTCTGAGCTTCTTTGAATTTCACATTAGCAGTTTCTGGCGAAAACAGGAGAGCTCCTGAAGCTCATAATCAATTTGAAAACTTCAGGTGCCTGCGAGCGGGGAGCACCGGCCGAGGTAATTATAACCCGCAGTTGCTTTAGTACTATGTAATTTGGTAGCACACTGTGAATTATGTGGGATGTGGGAATGTATTTGTGCAAGCTTGGCTCTTTTCAGCAGCACGCCTACATGCACATACGCACACCCCCTATCGATTTATCTCTGGTTCAAATGCCACAGGAAGCATTTGGCTCAATCCTGAAATAGAACTGCTTTGAGAGAGAAGGGAAAAAAAAGAGGGAAAAAAAAGTCAGTCTTGGCAGAGGGAGTCGCGTGTTTGATGTGACACCTTGTGTTTTGCCGATCAGCCTTTGAATGATGGGACAGGCCAGCCAAACAGACTGTTTCCTAATGAGATTTAATTGGTGCATCTTCACACACTTGAATTATGAAGTAATTACCCTCCCTTCTCGACTCCTCAGTAATTGACTCATTACTGGACATCACATTGCTAGACGTCAGGACTCACATTATATTTTGGCTCCTCTGGAAAATCAAGCTAATGGGCGAAACTCGCAAATCAGGGCGACAATACTGTCACAAGTAATAGGTGAGAATAAGCTTGTGGAAATATGTCTCTATTCAAATATTCTGTCAAGTTCTAGTGCTCATGACAGTCTCACTATCTGGACTCTGACACATTTCGCCTGTGCCCCCTATTGGACATAGTCATGCAAACTGTCACACAGGCTGTGTAATAGTGTTTATTGAAATTTGTAGTGGCCAATCTAGGTCTTCTCTAAACTGGCAGACATGCTGACTAAACATTGTATTGCAGAGAAAGTCCAGTGGGCCATAGAGCCGTCTTATTCTGTCATTCATCTATGGTGTCAAGGGATATGATCCATTTGGAATGCAGACTTTGCTTGTGGAGAATGTGAAAACATAGCGGAGAATTTTTCCTAATATATGTAATACACAATACAGATTTTGGTGGTAATATCCACTATGGAAGTGGGCTATATAAAGGTGCCCACCCATGTGCCCCGCAGCTCTGAAACCTCACACATTCGACATGACATTGAAAAAACACTGAAAGAATGAAGGCTATCAGGCCAGAGTCTAGTGATTTTAGATTGGCTGGAATCCAAAACAGAGGGCCTTATGAAGTGCATAATGCTGAAATGTCCATGTTGAAAGTATGATGTCAAATAGGAATTAATTGTTTGCCTGCTGAAAAAAGGGCAGTCAAAGCTAATGCATCTCCTGATGTGCCTTTACTACCTTTAGCCTAATTTCTTTCTAGAATTAACTGATTAAATAATAATAAATATAATAAATATACTAAATATACGGCATGAATATGAAAATACTAGCATGAATCATTGCTTTTGAATATATTTTAATATGCTTTTTATTGTAAGATGTTATGTTCATGAAACTGCAATATGCAGCTAGTAATAATAAGATGCAGCTAATAATAATAACTGATGGCAATAACAATGAAACTCATGGGTGGGGGGGCTGACTGGAGGTGTGAAAATTTAGTCAATGCGGGTGTAGTAATGACTTAGATTTAATGATAGAGATTTGTTTCAAGTTAGATTGAACTTGATTGAGTTTCGATTCAGAGGCAACAAAAACTAATTTGTGGTGCTGCAGTGTCAACATACTTCTGCTACAAAAATGTGTTTTATCAGGTTTTCTTTGGTCTGCCATCTTATAAAAGCCATTTAAATTTGATCTTCGCAACATGTGTAATATCACTATGCAGTAATGATTGGAATGTGGGACCTCTGGTAGCTAATTGAATCATTTAAATCATTTTAATCAGCTATTTTAGAACCGGCACTACATATTTGCTCCTACATATTGGTAAGATTCTATTCAAATAAAGGTTTCCCAATATCCACTTAGGAAATGTCCTTATTACTTCTTTACTTGGACATTCCGGGATCTGGCACATTCTTACATTACATGCAGATTCTGGAAGAAACAGCAAACAAACATCCATCAAGTAATTGTTTCGGTGACCAACTGTGGTTCTTCTATAAAGAACCATTTGGGCACCCCTAATTTTTAACAAAACAAAAAGAACGGAAGTCAAACCAAGTAGGCCAGGATCAAATGGAAGGAGCAAGCCTGGGTAGGGGTGATAGAAGAGCCACTCATATTTTATCGGAAGTAAAAACGACCAACAACGCACTGTATTTTCACAGACTTCGTTTTATTTGTCAAACCAAAGAGCGGTCTACTAGTGGCGATGGCTTTTCTGTTCTGTACACTCTTCGGGCTTTGACTAATCGATATATTACTGGTACATCTTGCCAAATAGCACTTGCTTGAGATTCAATGGAAATAAAAGGGCATGACTTGTTATTTGGAAAAGCTGTCAAAAACCAAAATAATACAAACCGAAAAAAAAAAATCCCCAAAACAAAAACAAAACCAAAACCGGTGTGCCCCATAGGGTTCCCCTGATTTTTAGCTCTATATGTTTTTTTTTCTTCTTCAAAAGTCACTATTCACAGCACATAAAATGGAAATACCGGACTATCGACCTCACCAATATACATATTTTTTAAAAAGTGTGCCTGTGGACTTTTTTTCCCCCCTTCTTCTTCGATTGTTATTCCCCAAAAAGTCTGTACAAAACTGTTACAATGTGCACACAAGTCATTTGAACAGTTAGAAGAATCTTACAGACACAGGGAAACGTTAGACAAGGAATACCATATCACCTCCATATATATGTGAATAACTCAGAAGAAATCAAATACAAACATATGATGCCTTGCAACATTTATCTGTTAGAAAAGATATGTGAACTGTACATGATGTTTACAATCCATGACACCATACTGTGGATAAACATTGCTTATGTTAATGTCATTTCTTTTTTTTTTTTCTTCCTTTCTTTTTTTTGTACACGCCACATTCAAATGATGAATCCAGAGGATGTTATTACAATACAATAGCTCAATCCCCCTTTTCTTTAAAACTGATACCTAGTCCTCTTCAGTGTTTTGGAAACATGGGTGACTTTACGAAGAATACATAATGGTCTAACCCTTTCATTTGCCTCATAAAAAAAAAAAAAAAAAAGAAATAAGGCAAGCCTTACAAAAACCAATTTCCAGTGACTTAACAATTCAATGGCATTCACTGTACATTTCAAACAATAGATAAGAGCTGTATAAATAATTTGTAATTGGTTTTCAGACATTGGACTTATGGTTGGAATTGGTATTAAGTGTCTTAAGCGCAAAGAAATAAAAAATTAAGCACTAAATGTGGTTTATAAAACATTTTGGATGCAGTTGAGCACCTGCAAATAATTTTTTATTATTATTATTGAGGATAGATCATTGCAGGGGAATAAAAGAACTTTAGCAATACAAAATAGGGATACTAACCTGAGGATTTTACATTTATGGAAAAAAAACAAAATACAATACAGTAGTTTAGCTGAGCAATGTAGCAGTAAGCAAACCATTAGTCAACAAAGAACACAGGAAAACAGTCACCTAGAAAAGGCAAAGACAGGATTTGACGTTTAAAAGTCTATAGCAAATTCAGACATTAACAGCAATAACTTAAAGACTTAAAAAAAAAAAAAAGACAAAGATCAGCGTTAGCCCTGGAAAAAAAAAAAAAAAAAAATAGAATTCCCATGGACATCATTTCCCAGATTAAAACATTCTAAAGCCTTGTAGGTACAAACCTACAAACCTAGATTGCATGGCAAATCTACAAGTGTAGCTTCACCTTTGAAGTGCACTTTTACTATTGAAACATCCAATCAGTACCGAACCTGTGAAAACTGGGCACAAGTTAGATGCACTCCTTATGCCACACCTCCAATACTGATTATTCATTATTATTTCTTTTCTTTTTTTAAATAAATGTTAATAATTATCATCATTATCATTGCCTACTTGTATCTATAGATCATTTTTTTTAAGAACCCAACTTAAAAATAGATTCAAAATGATAAATTCGAGTGATAAGAAATGTTTAGTTAGAAGCAAAAAATACAAGGTTTAGGGAATTAACCGTCTTATACATCTAATATAATTTATGCGCCATGCAGTAATTTGTGTTTTACATTATAATACAAGAGCATCGTCTTTTCCTCCGTGTCATACGTGTTCGAAATGAAAGGAGAAACGTGAATTTACATTTTAATGGTGCTTCAAAAGTGTATTCATGTTTCAGTTCGGTTATGAGCTACGGTTGTCTAATTCTGGTTGATGAAGCATAGTCATTTTCTTGGTTTAAAAGTGATACCGTACAGTGGTTGACGTCCCACTGCTTAAACACAGTGAAATAACCCCGAACCCGACCCCCATAAGCCCCCTATCAAAACAATAAAGTGACACGCATCCAGTCTAAACATATGGCAAACATTTCAACTAAAAAGTGAACATAAGGACATACATGATATAAAGTAATTTACCCTACAAAGCATTGAACATCCAACTAAAAAAAACCAAAAAATTCAAAACCAAAAAATTCCAATTTGTTTGAAAAATTCCACTGGAAACCAATTTTCTTTATACAGATTGAGCAAAGTTTATATTGAATCTGAATATGGTACTGAGGTGTACCAAGTGGGAAAAAAAGTGTGTGTGTGTGTTTGTGTGTGTTGGGGGGTTATTTACTCTTCTTCCGTGCATCCCAGTAATTCTGCACGCAGAGTGATCCTTCCATACCACGACCATGGAAGGATCCGGATGAACCGGGCGTAGATTGGAGGATCTATCACATTTTTCCTGTGCGTGTCATTATCAAAGTTTCCTTGAAAGACCTGAAGAAGAAACAGACAAAGTTTTATACAAACAGTTCATTTTGAGTTTCATACATTTCATTCTTGAAATAGCAAGAGCAATCCACTTTCAACCACAAACACCAGTGGAATCATGAGAAGAAATAGCTCATGCTTTTGGCTAGAGTGAGGTAAATTCAGATCATTCATCAGAGACCCCAAAAAAAGTTATTCTTGCATCATGGATTCAAACCATCCTTCTGATTTAGAGGCTGGCACTTGTCTTGTCTAGTTGTTGTTGTTGTTGCTCTTGGGTTCTTTTTTGAGCTCTTTGTCCTGTTTGCACTTGTGTGGCACCATGGTCCTGGAGGAACGTTGCTTCATTTTTACTATTTACTGTGTCTATATGGCAGAAATGACAAATAAAAGCTACTTGACTACTGCTGCACCACTGAGGGGATTCGAATTTCCAGCCTCTTACCAAGCCATTTATGGGTAATGATGGCTGAATGCGGGTGAATACTTTTAATTAAACCACAACAAACAGTGACACGCTCTTTGTTTATAACTGGCCTGAGCTTTAGTGTCTTGAAGTTTAGTTATGAGTCTGCATTTGTTTCTCTGTGTTTGTATTTTAATGTGTTTTGTCACTTTCCGGCCTCTATAGCCATGCCGTCCTCTCTCTGGCTCGACCACGAAAATCTATTTAAATGATCAATACTCAGCTTTTTGATTGTATACAAGCACACTGCCCCGGATATTAACTGACATTTTGATGTTGGAACCCTTATAATATTTCAAAAACTGTAGGAGAAGAAGAGGTACCAAATTCCCACTATAACTGGAATACTAATAAAAAGAAAAACTAATGAAGAACTATAGTAAGATCAGTAGTAATTTATCAGTCAGCAGTTCTTCTCTTGTAAATCTGTTTCTGCAGTAGTTCCTTAACCCAGCACTACTGCATCTGATCCAGCCAATCAGAAAATGCTGAAGAGGTTTATTTGCTGGAAAAGGTCATGCAGATTGTAGATGGAAGTAGATTTCACAGATAGATAGCAGAACAAGGTCGCTGACCACTGCTTTAGTTAACAAAAACCCTTACCAAACCTGCAGATCCAACCAATAGCTCCAGTCCTGATCAATTCTACCTGAACTGCCTTTCCTGAAGTACTGAAATTCTTGAGTATGTGTGTAAGGTTTAGTTTAGAAACCTGTAGAAATGTATATTATGAGGAGGGTTAGTAATCACTGCTTTACGTTATATGGAGCAATGAATGGATGCATGGCAATACATACTGGAGTGGTGGTGGCCAAGTGGGTAGCATACTTGCCTCTAGACCAAGAGGTTATGGGTTCGAATCCTACCTTCAGTATACCACCACTGTGTTCCTGAGCAAGACCCTTAACCCCATGTTGCTCCAGGGAGACTGCCCCCTGTAGTTAGAGAATGTAAGTCGCTTCGGATAAAAGCTAAATACTATAAATTTAGTGATCTAGATTTAGAATGCTCAGTGCTTGTCATCCGACCCCATTAACCTAAAGTAGCAGCTCAAAACTACTTTTTCCCCTCACCTTACACGAAGACCTTTTGATAACCTGATTTTGGTGCTGAATCCTATCTTCATATATTTGTGCAGATTTGGAGCACTGGAGAAGAATAAACAGTTCCCAACATTTCCTTAATACTCAAGAACCTTTCTAAACACTGCATGCTTGCAGCAAGGTGAATAGCGACTAGGGTAAAAGTTCAGAGCTCCAAAACAACTGGAAAAGTAAAGCAAACAACAAACACGTACGAGCTCATGGAGAACAAAGTCCTCCAGTGGGCTTCAAAGGCACATTCGTTTTCCTTTTGCAGCTTGCGAGCAGCCTGATGTGTGTTGACAGAAAGGGAGAACAAAAGATGAGTGTGCCGAGTCCTCGCTGAGTCAGGCTCAGCTGTCTGCTTCTCTAAGACCCTGCATCACAAATCTGAAATGCAAAACTCGTTTCTCTCTCTCTCTCTCTCTCTCTCTCTCCCTCTCCCTCTCCCTCTCCCTCTCCCTCTCCCTCTCCCTCTCAGGTTTTAACCCGGATGGTTCCAGTCCATCTTACCACCACAGGCAAGAATCTCATACCTGTGGCCCCAATCATTAGCGCAGATTGCTGGACAGAACCAGAGGGGAAGCTTGGGGTTATAACTGAGAGAGAAAAAATGGTGGCGATCCTGGTCCCAAAATCAACTTGCAGAGTAGAGTTTTTTGTTAGGCTTTTACATTAGTGACGTTGTTCACTAAATACCATGTTTTAAATGAGCTAAGCCTAGGTAGACCAAGACCTTAGTCAGAATATGACAAATTAGAGTCAGTATCCACACCATTAAATATGTTACTAGTAAACAGTGTTGGGCACGTACCTTTAAAAAAGTAATTAGTTATAGTTACTAGTTACTTCTCACAAATTACTAATTACCAAAATCGAATTTAATACAACTATAAAATAAATATAAAACATTGTACAGTAATCATTGTACACGCGCATTTTATTATCAGTAATGGTAATGGTGTTGTAACGGGGGAAACAGTAATTCGTTTGATTACTTGTTACTGAAAAAAGTATCGCTGTTAGTAACGCCATTTATTTATAGCACCGTTATTCCCATCACTGCTAGTAAATCACGTAACTAAGTAATTTATCTATAGTAGCATTCTGTGTATATAGCACAGTGTATTTCAAATAGAGCAGGGGTCTCAAGCTCCGGTCCTGGAGGGCCGGTGTCCGGCACTGTTTGATGGTTTGGTTCTGTTCCTCAAACACATTCACTAAACCTGATCATTAACTGCTGAGGTGAACCAGGTGTTTCTGAGCAGGGAAATCACCAAAACGTGCTGAACCACGACTCTCCAGGACTGGAGTTCCACACCCCTGATAGAGTATTTTCTGCTGGGTTTTAATTTGACATTTGTGGAGACTTTATACAGTCACAAAGAGACAAGAACAATACAAAATATAGTCATAACATAAGCAATCCTCTGGTATCAACTAGATTCTAATTCTAACCATGCTGTTCGTAATCACAACTTAGACTATCAGTCTTGGGGCAGCTGGTGGCCTGGAGGTTAACGAGTTTCCCCTCTAATCAGAATTGTGTGTTTGAATCCCAAGTAACTGTCAGTGGCACCACTGAGGTACCCTTTGAGCAAGGTACCATCCCCACACATTACTGCCTGGGCACCGTTGTCGGCTCCCCACTGCTTCACGTGAGAGAATTATTTAAATGCAAAGGATTTAAGTGATTTACTCTGGGATCAATATAGGATATAAAATAAAAAATAGTATTATTTTATATAATGTTGAACTATGAACTTGTTGCTGACACAATGTGCAGAACAGGCAACCTAAGTAAACAGTACAGGGGTCCTCAAGTTACACCACAGATCTGTTCCTATGACAGTGATGTAAATACAGCCTAGCCTCAGTCACTTACTGATCGTAACATAGCTGTAAAATCATAAAAGCACAACGAACACGCAGAAAATGGAAAACTCCCTCACTCATATGCCACCTTACTGCGTATTCTTCCACCATGTGCAACCAAAATAATTCACCCATGTAGTCCATAAATAAGATGCTAATGCTGTAAGTCGAGTGGAAGTGAGCATTGTAAACTCGAAATGTCGTATGTCAAGACGGTTGTAACTCAAGAGCCCCCTGTACTTCCCTTTAGTCCGCTGAGAAGTGGAAGTGTGGTAAGAGCCTAAAACCCCTCCTACCCTGTGACTATCTAACCCGTCTAAATATCTAGGGCTTGATAATTAGTTGAACAAGGTGGTACTGAGGATCTGGGATTTGGCAAGGCTGTCCGCACCTGCAGACTCAACAGCTTGGGCAGGCCAGTCCAACTGTAGCAAAATGCTTGGTTGCAGTTTAAAAAAAGGATATATTTGCATTCAGGAATAACCTTATAATAAAGCCACGATGGAAAAAAAACTCACCTTCCCCAGTAATTTAAAAAGTGACCTGCATGCAAAATCTTGCCTGGCTGACATGAATAACAAGATTTCAGTCCTGTGTCATCCAGTGTCAAAATGCCTGACATTTCCAGCTAGATAGGACCTAAATGTCACTACAAGCTTGTCTCTTAGTATTGGAAGTCAGACTGAAGTGCATAAACAACCCTAGAAATGCTAGCACGATAAAGAAAGGAAATCAGTACTGTACCGAAGGCTTTGTGGTTAATTAAACGTCTGTGTGCTTAATTGAGTGCGCAATTGCCCAGAATAGAAAAGAAATGGACCCACGGGTGACATCAGAAGTCCATGGGTGTTTCAATTAAACCACTCAGTTTAAAAAGAAGACTAAGGAGTTCACATCAGAAAGCTGAAATCACTGGACTAGACCTGGAGAGTCACTTAGTGAAGGCAGATACACCAGAATACCACCTCAGAAAGTCTCTAATGACCTCTAATGTTACTTTTCTACAAGACTTATTTGCTGTCTGTAGTCTTTCATGCAATACTGGGCTCTGCTGCAGTCCCTGTAAACAGACTATATGTGATTAGGGCACTCAGACGAGTCCCTCTCCTTGAATGATGGTGACAACTAACACTTCGTCACCACAGAGATATGGATACACAAAAAGGACAAAGTATTTAATATTCACAAGTCTGCAAGTAAAATCAATGCATGTCTAAAGGCAAAATAGGAACAACAAAAATGCACATGTGGATTGTACATGAACTTTTAAAACGTTTCCATAAAATAATTTTTTTAAAAGGATTTTTAAAAAAAATACTATCTCCAACTTTTATCTGTTGGTGGCCCTGCAGTACTCTAGATGCAGACATGAAACATGGGAAGAGCATCAGGGGACTATCCCGAGTCGTTGTGGCAAATTTTACAACCTTTTATCAAACAGTTCTAGCGGCTGCACTAGAAACCCTAGTCACAAGAAGAAGAACTGGAATCGTGATAAGAAAATGTACAAACACAATGTGGCCCCTATTAATAAGCACAACCCCAGCATTCACCTCAAACTACACATATGATATTGTTGATTGGATAGGTATTATTTTCTTACACCATTCATAAATGCTGGTTGCTAGGGCTGGGTGATTTGGCCTAAAATCAAAATCTCGATTAATTGAACATTTTAACTCGATTACGATTAATGAACG
>JBBPDC010000039.1:8633402-8662989 GCA_037974485.1 Hemigrammopetersius urotaenia | reverse complement strand
TCGACCTGGAAAAATTTGATCGATTATAGGTTCTGAATGTCGGTTTCGATTACTTTTCGATTAATCGCCCAGCCCTACTGGTTGCCCTGTATTATTATATACCTCATAATGAAGTGACCAGTTTTTCAAGCTTTTCAAATTAAAGTAACAGATATGAACTCCAATACACATTTCATAATGTATTCTGGTACATATCTGCCAATAAAGAAAGTATATCTGAAATAAGTGTAAACAAAAAAAGTCAATAATATTTGAATGATAGGGTTTAAGAAAATCAAGGTTTTTTATATCTTTTCCTTTTCTGCTTAAAAAACCTGTTTCGGGGATACATGACTCTTCCGTCGGCGACAGTCTCTTAAGGATGAGGGTGTGGGTTCAGGATTGGCGGCAGAATCAGGGAGTTATCCTATGATAGATCAGCAGAGCAGTTTTGCAGACTTAGTTCCAGCTCCTTGACAGATATGAAGCAAATGTTTGCGTAAGGCTGCGGTGCTCTATCTGATGCTCATGATTATGGAGCGGCTGGGTGCTTGCTAAGAGCAGATTACTTTAAGTGAGCTGAGGCAGTGTGTGGAAACATCTGGAGGATTAGAGCCAAAAAAAGCGCGCGAGGTAGTTACGACATTTTTCTATTCGAGGGTGAGGTTCCTTGTTATGGAAACAAGATTGCACGAGAGCAGCTAAGTATCACTTCATAGCCTCTTCAGGGTGTAAAGACAGCTCAATTCATAAACACGGCCTTTGAAGTCTGCCCAACATATGGAGATAATTCAGTCGGCAAATCCCTTGTGCGGCGAGCAGGAACAAGGAGCACCTGGGCAGGTCCCTTTGGAAGCCTGCATGGAGCTCGCCTAATCTGCTCCAACAACAAGCCTGGCTTAGAAAAGGCCACCGACAGGAGGCGGGGAAAATAAATAAATAATGCGAGAGAATGACATTTGTTATCTGCAAGGTGTCTTTGAAGACCGTGGCGTGTTTGAATTCAGTGATTCATGAGTCATGCTAAAATAATATAAATGTCATTCTCGGATCAAAGTGTGGGTTCATTTTACTTGCTGTTATTTCTCTATAAGTCTAAGACATCATACACATTGAAATGTGATCTGTTTTAAGGGAAAAAAAAAAAAGGTCACGAACATCGTTCCAGCAGTATTCTTTGGTACAAACACATTTACTGTATGCTCACCATTTGAGAACCTTTATGAACCAGCAAATGTATTTTTTATTTAGTACTGTTGACCAAAATATATATATATATATATATATATATATATATACTCACCCCAGTCAGAAAAATGGGCAAGCTGATTTTTATGATTGACTCTGACAAGGCACAAATTGCTGAAAAAGTTGCTGAGAGAAAGGTGCCAGCTTGCCATGTTTGGGCTACAGTCTGGTCTGCGTGCCCATGCTGACCCCTGTCCACCAACAATGGGGGTGGAGGGGTGGAGGTAGCTCAGTGGGTAGGATACTTGCCTCCAGACCAAGAGGTCATGGGTTCGAATCCTGAGCAAGCAGTCTCTCCCTGAGTTGCTCCAGGGAGAGACTGCCCCCTGTAGGTAGGGAATGGAAGTCGCTTTGGATAAAAGCGTCTGATAAATACCGTAAATGTAACTCCTCTTAGAGAGGCCCTTTCTATCCATAATGTCTTCGCCACTTTCTGGCCCGCTAATGCTGCACTGCAATAGCCCCTAGAAACTATAACGCCCCCTCCCACACTGTTGTTCAGGAATGGGATGTCCTGGATAAATTAGTCTAATCTAAGGAGGCCCACCACACAGTACAGAGTTTAAAGAATAATGTAACAGGTCTGATCTTCCATAAGAAAAAGACATTTTGGGCAAGCTGTAGATCAGCTATTCCAGAAATCAGCCATTCCACAGAACTGGTAATTGGTTTTGTACACATTTCCCACTACTTGTATATGAAAGCAAGACTGCAGAGAGAATTCCTGCTTCTTTTGTCTTAGACTGGAAATTGCAAAGGGCTAATTACTGATCACGAAAAATAACTCAAATGCAAAGTATATTCTTGTTCACATATTTCCTCAGAAAGCATTCTTACATCATGTTACACGCACTCTCACAAGAGAAAGGTTTCTAAAAGGCTCTTGGAAAATCATGTAATTGATGTAGAAGCTTGTGGACGTTCTGAACGTTCAAAACAAAGCCCAGACAAAATGACAGCAAGGCTTCTACGGATTAAAAAATATAGAGATCCAGCGAAAGATCTCTCAAACCAAAATCATAAAAACCAACAAAAAATGGCTGGTGTATTGTTTCTGGGTTGGATCTCATCAACGGAACAAAATGTTAATTAGGAAAGACAACATCATCTCTTGAGGACTGCTAATCTTTGATTGAAGTGTAACATTATTTTTTTCTTCTAAGCAGCTGGCATGATCAGCTTCTAGCACCTTCCTGGCCCAATCCATATGCTGTGCTTTTGAAGGACTTATTCTAGAGAGAAGCAGCGCGCTCATTCTTGCATTAATAGCTAATGATGGAAGAATGGCACGTACTGTTGCCCTCTCGCCTGACACCGCCTGGACTTTCTATAACTAACTGTTCTCCTCTGGGAAGGCAGAGCATAAATTACCCCTAGGCCCAGTCGATCTATAGAGAGAAACGGACCAGATGAGGATACAATTGTTGCTAATTCTCCATTCTTTTTCATTTTCCGCCCTCAGAACAATCATCTTCTTCTTTTGCATCTACCGAAAACTCTCATTTTAGGCATTACATGCTACGCCAAGATCTTTGATGTTATTCTACTCTCTCTTTTTTTTTTTACTGTGCAAACCTTGAGGGAGCTTTGAGTCTAAGAATTTCATTGCAAGTAATAATGTTCCTTTCTGTATGTGACAATAAACCTAAAAATTATATTGGTGTTTTAACTCCACAGCCTTAACATGATGACTATGTATATGATGTTTCTTTCTGTTTTATTTGGTGCATTTAATACACTGAAGGAGAGTATGTGCATTTATTTGCCCAGATGTTTGCATATGACTGTAACGTAAGAAACTCTGGTCAAATGTAAGTCAGAAAATTTATCCTCCAGTGTAGCTGATGTGGCTGCATTGTCCACATGTGGTGTAATAAAACATTTCAGTATGTAACATAGGAGCTTCCTGCGTTCCTCTATTTTGTAACACCATAGAAAAGAAGCACAATGCTGCTGTTCTTTCTGAATGCCCTGGGACAGCTTCAGAGCAGGTGTGTGCTTACGTTCAGAATGGACAATAGATCACTCAAATAAGATGTCTAGTGTATTCTTTATCACATATGTTCTTCCTCAAAATGGCCATTTGGCAGCTTTGTTAGATCATGTTTTTTTGTTTAATATACACTGTTTCCAAATGGTTCTTGGCTTGAGAACACAGTTCTATAGATGTGGGTGCAATAACTTACAGATGTTCACTGTGCTGTGAAGCGGTCTTTTGTATTAACACACAGTACAATAGTGATCTACCCTAGAGAGCCTAGTGCATAAACACCATCTCTTGCAGACAGAGATGGCTGCCATTAACAAAAAAATATCTAGTTTTAAATGATGTGAAGGTTCTTTAAACTTTTAAATTCCTTTTGTTCATGTAGTGTATGTTCAAAAAGGTTGTGAAAGAGTCGCAACCTTTTTGAACACTATATGGAAAAAAAAGTATTGGGACGCCTGACCATTGCACTAATAGGGATGTTAATGACACTGTATTCAAATAGTTTGTTCCCCCTTTGCAGTTATAATATCTTCCACTCTTCTTGGAAGGCTTTCCACAAGATTTTGGAGTTTCTGTAGAGCATTTATGAGGTCGGGCACTGATGTTGGAAGAGAAGGCCTGACTTGCAATCTTTGTTCCAGTTTATCCCAAAGGTGCTGGATGGGGTTTAGGTCAGGGTTCTGTGAGGGCCAGTCTAGTTCTTCCACACTGATCTCATCCGACCAGCCATATCTTTATGGAGCTTGCTTTATACACTGGGGACAGTCATGCTGGAATAGAAAAGGTTCCTCCCCAAACGCCGTCAACACAGTTGGAAGCACGGCGTTGTCCAACATGTCTTGATATGCTGAAACATTAAAATTGCCCTTCACTGTGCTGATGCATTAAGATTGCCTAGACGTATGATGATGGAAAAATAAAGCAAGACTTGCATCAGGACTTGAATATGACTGCTGGTCATCAGAGTAGTCTATTCAGCATAATGCAGCCTTTTCCAGGCCTAGTCCCCTGATAATGAGGTTGCAGTGTAATGGCAGAAAGCTTGTGGTGGACCATAATCCTACCAGGCCAAATAAACAGAAGTTACAACATGTTGACAAAAATAAATCCAAGTTCTACAGGTTAAACAGTTTTTGAGGTCTGTCTGTATCTATTTGAATTTCTTTTATCTCCAAGAAGAAGTATTACATCGACTTCTGTTTTTCCTTTTGAATCACAGCAGAGGACGATGGAAAAAGGCTGAAAATTCTGAGTTCAAACAGCAGAATAAAAGAGGCAGAGTGGGGCAGTAAGATTGAAATGGCCATCAGAAAAGCCGGCTGAAGCATAAAATCCTCTGCTGTAGTGCCCCAAGAACTCAGCAGTGTCACCTCATCTTCCCATGATAAACAGTCAGCATAGAAATGGAACAATAGGGGTTTAGAGGATTGCTTTACTCCTTGTTACACAACTGTTACTCAAAAAGCTGTTTGCTGAAGTAAAACATTACTATGTGGACAGACATATGCTGATCAAAATGATAGTTTGGCTGAAAATATTCTACAATCAAGCATTTGTGGGATGTGAGGGACAATCTAGACTGATTCATGGCCCAAGCCTCATCATCTTGGTGTCATATACCACAACACACGTTCCAAAGTCTTATGGAGTCCATGTAGGTTAGAGTTGCTTTCATAGCATGAGGTGGACCTAAAGAATATTAGTCAAAGTTAGCATTAGGTAACCCAATAAAAGCTAGTCTTAAGCACACAATCTGGTGGCCTAGTGGTCAGAGTTGCCCCTGTGATTGGAAGGTTGTGGGTTAGAATCCCAGGACAGTCAGTGTATGGTACTGCACACACTGCCCCCTGGGTGCTGCACTGGTGGCTGCCCACTGCTTCACTTAGTGAACGGGTTTTAATGCAGAGAGAGAATTTCACACTGTTCACACTGTGCGCTGAGCTGTGGTGTGTTCATGCATGACTATAAAGGGTCACTTTACTTTACACCTCCCATAGGTGGTCTCAGAAGGAGGGCATGGGTGGCTAATCTCAAGATGGCATCTTGATTAGTGCCTTTCAAACGTTCTGTTGACCCCTTTCAGCGAGGGGGAATAAGTCTTTATGGGGGCTAATTAACATTTTGTCACCGACCTCAGCAATCTTTAAACACCAATCAATTACAGCAGTGCATGACTGCCCTCGATATTGTGTGCAATATCAGATAAAACCCCTCCAGGCATGGGAAAATGGCCTTGAGGGAATTTTGATAGAAGCCCTCATTTCATTTGTCTGGTCTGGGCTTTTATGGGGAGAATATTAAGGACACAAGCAGCCGAGTTCACGCAGAGCTGAAGGTAAAAAAAGAGATATTTCTTTCAACTCCCTCTCGGCTTCGGCAACCTGCAAAAAAAAAAAAAAACACCATGAAAGTGATCGCTTACTCAACTCCGCTAAGCCTCAAAACCTGCTCTAAAAGTGAGTGAACACATCTGCTTGTTGTAATTTGTGAACCAATTGAACAATGTTTTATTTCTGCTTTGAAATATTTGAATATATTGAGCACTGTATGCCTTCATTCTACTCAAATCCGTGTTATAAAACGTTACATTTTAGCACCATCAGAATTAAACAGCTAGTTTTGTTAGTTACTCTAAGCATACGTATTTAATTAACTTTGTTCTGACTCACTACCCTCTCAATTTACTGACTGAAACAGTCCTTAGAACTTCGGTGTAGTGGACTGGGCCAAACTTAATGTGTGTACATAAAGGACCGGGAAAAATGTTGTTGGACTGGTCACGCCTCAAGGTCGGCTGAACGCGTCTGATTATACTTTTCCAAACCAGTTTTTATGCTGATTTCAGATCTGCTTTCAGTTGTTTCCAGTTATACGTTTTTGAATTAGGAGTAATATTAGATTTGCAATAGACTTGCATGCAGGTTTTTATTAAACTACAGGCACCAATCAGTAACTGGTTCAATATTTTCAGTGTGAAGTCAGACAGGCCACACTGTGGCATAGATATAATGATCAATGACAGTCAGCTCCCACTGTTTCTTCAAAACCACTCAGCATATGATTATTACATGATCATTATACCAACTATCATTCAGTATAGAACTAGCTTCATCGCAAAAACTACGTGCGGGAAAAACTAAACACAGATTTGAAATCAGCATGAAAAACACTACAAAACACACATAAACGTAGCTCCGAGTTTGACCTGTTGACCTGTTATTTTTAAATTACAACAGTGACGGATGTATTTTTTTCATAACTGACCTTAACTTTCGTATCTTGAAGTCTGTTTAAGAGTCTGCTGTGTGTTTTGCTTCATGTCCATTTCTGCATTCTGTCCTTTTCCTTGGCCGTGAAGTTACAGACTCTGTCTCCGGTACATATTTCAAAGTCAACTCAACAGTCCGCTCTCTCTCCCCATACATTACGACCACAAAAATTGATTCTTTAAACCATCAATTCTTGGCTCCTGATCAAAAATCTGAGTACACATGCACTCGATATTAACAGGCATTTTGACTAAATTCAATATGGGCTCCAACGAGAAGCTGATGGAATAAAAATAAATAAATAAATAAATAAATTTGAGCCTCAAATTCACACTGCATCTTCGGTAATGTGTGACTGACTGAAGCAATGGCTGCTAAGTGGATACTGAAAAAATCATAATGAAAAGAATAATTTAAATGATCAAACATCTTTATTGGTGTATATGACTGTTTTCTCTCACTGTTTGTCATATTTGTAAATGTACACCATGCGCTATTTTTGCAGCCTGGTTTCCATGTATGGAGAATCAGTGGTATCATCTTTGTATTTCAAAAAAATGATACATGATACAGGTTTTCTGGTGATGGGATAGGCTTCTCTAAAGCGCCTACAGTGGATCACATGTTGCTATAATCATTCTTTATGATAAAGATTTGCTAACTTGCTTTCAGACTGCGATATTGCATGACTTGTCACTCTGTTAAAATATTTCTGTGCCTTCTCTCTGAAAATACAGGGCACTCAGGCGTGAGGCTCATATGAAACATGCACATGCATAAGTGGGATGGGTCAGCTGTGCTAGCGGAGCATGACAAAATGCTGACAGTGTGATATTTCTGAGAGAAGCTCCAGAGCAAATTGGCCTGTTCCAGCTCCTCTTCGCTCACATGCTCTGGCACTGGCTCACCAGCTTGCCATGGAGATGGCTTATGAATTCTACATGTCTTCATGGTAAATCTTGCCTACAGACATGCAACCCACTGGAGAAAACAGAAATGTAATTAAATGTAACCATTGTGCGCAGTTTGCCACTATTATTAATATTACAGTGTCCAGAACATTAATGCATGTGCATTTCTAAAATCACAGACTCACGGTGGCTTTTCCATTTTTTTTTTTTACTTTCTTGTTTTATTTTCTTTTATTTTTTGGAGCGAGCTTAAGTTGCTAGTGTGAAGCACTGGGGGTGCCGATGTGGGAATTTTTTTTTTATCACCTTCTCCTGCTGTTTGAGAAGGCTCTCTCTTTTCTCTAAAGATTTGCACTGTGCTGGGCTTGCCAAGGCCCTGGCTCTGCTCCAATCATCCAAAACCGTCAATACCCTTCATCTCCCTCCCTCTCCACACACACACACACACACAACTACGCATGCTTGCTGCTTCCATGCTAAGCTGAGGCCCAAATCCAAAAGATCATCTTTGGAGGCAAAATTAACTTCTTCGGCAGAGACAGCGGCCCGCCTGACAAATGGTTTTTGAAATAAGCCATTTATTGGAAGTGTAAAATTGGTGAACATCCACTGCAGGGAGCTATGTTTCATAAAAGTCTCCTGTCGAATATCATTTCTCCCTTCAAGGGCCAGGATTTCCGGCAGATTCATGAGGATAAGCAGCCTGTTTTAGGATGATCCACATTGGTCACCGCCTGTCCTCCTGCCTGTTAGTGGACCCCTGGCTTTCCAAAATGTCTTTACTAATGAGGGGCATGTCAATTTGCAATTATCTTCACATAACCAGGTTGCAAGTGTGAATGCTCTCGAGTGTAGATGCACCCAAAATGCATTTAAAACCAATATAAAACTGATCATCCAGAGGGCCTCATGTTGTAACAGTGTAAACGTATCCATCTCTTCAAGACACACTGGACAATCAAAACCACTCCCACTGTAATCATAGCACTCCCCGCTAATGGGAGAGACCGTCCTTCACACAATGCGGCATCGCAGCTCTTTCAGTTCGTCTCCTGGCGCTGAGTTTAAATTAAGTCTGTATCTCTGTCTCTATTCTGGATGATTCGGTTACCTCGCCTTATTGTTTTTCACTTACAATACACTGCTTTAATGCACGTGGTTATGAAGACAATGAAACAAGGGGATAATTATTCTTAACAGACGCTTTTTGTAAACACCGACTGTGTTGTGCTTTTCTTTCGAATAGAAAAGAAAAATGAGGAGCAGCAAAGGTGACTGTTTTTTGTATGAGAGCTGATTTGCATGTTAATTACCCTATAGTAAACAGATTTGAGTCTGATTGACTTGAGATGCATTTGAGTGCCATATGTTAACACATGTGGCTAAAATCTTAAGATACAGACCAGCCACTAATCACACGAAGTGACCAGGTGAAACTGGGATCAGTGTTACACCCCTCCAAACCCCCCACCCCACCACAAGAGGCAGGGCTAACTGGAACAGCCTACACTAAAGAAAGCCTGGCAAACCAAACACACACACACTATTCATTCCAATTCAGTACTGTTTTAACTAAATGAGTTTTGACATCAAAAATACATATAAATTATTAAAAATGAACATATAAATATTTGTAATAATTAGTAAAATATTTACTCATCATTGTAACTGCGGTAGAACAGCAAATATTAGCATTGCAAAATTGAAATCTACACATGTAGACAAGTATAGACAGTACTTTTGATGAATTTGTGAATAGAAAGTAGTTATAACTACAACTCCGGAAAAAAACGAGACCACTGCAGTTTATTTTTAAATCAGCATCTCTATGAGTATGACAACCATTCCATGCCATTGTCTGTTAAATTCCTATACAAGCACCTCATTCTGAGGTGAGGTACTGATTACTGATCACCTGAATCACATCTTATTTAATGAGGAAAAGGATAAAAAGTTGGATGGCAAAACACTACTAGAAAATTAGTACAAAATGGTGAAATACTGTCAGCTGTTCTTAAAAACTAAGGCAAAGCTGTTCAGTTCAATACCTATAAAAGATAAAAACCTGAGAAACTGAACCCTTTTGCAGTGCTCTCTTATTTTTTCCGGAGCTGTATATAAAGGAGATGTGGAGGGGCTTAGAAAATGTAATGTAATTTATCCCTGCTGTGTGGAGTTCTGCCAGCGTCTTACTGGAAGCTGGCTGCACTCTTCAACTGGTGCTCTTTTATAGTCATCACAAAGGATTATTAAAACAATGAAGATATCATTTATGACTCCTGATTACAACACTTTTGATTCAAAATGTTATTTTTATGATGAGAACCAGCCTTCGTGGTTAGCTGTCAAAATTCACGAAAGATGTTATGGTGGTTAGAAAGGAGGACAAAAACATTTATCCAGTTTAACTACAATTAAAAACAGAACTTTTTTTGTTTTTTATGTTCTGTTAGGGTGTGCCACCCACAGCCCTATATGCAAATACATTAGTAAATAGCTGTTGACAACACGTTTCCATATATACATTCTTTACCTAACTGAAATTTAAAAGTGGGAAATTGTCTAAGTAATGTATGTATCCAAACTTTGGGTCGCTGTGTATGTTAGTTCTAGAGTCTGGAAGTGAAATGAAAACTTCACAACAGGCTTTGGTCTTGGATTTGAAGAAACAGCACAAGCACTCCCTGCAGACCTTCCCACGGCGACGGCCGGCCGCCGCAAACCGCAGCTCCATTCTTATCGGCGAGGAAAAGGGAAGGCATCACATGCTGTGCTGAAAAAGGCTCAGAAAAAAAAAAAAAAAAAAAAAAGCTAGGGGGACTGGTGGGAGGTCTTCGTCTGGCCTCAGACAGTTGGCAAACACCCCTGGAACGGACGCATGTAGCTCACTGGAGAGCCACAAACAAGATTTTCAGCAGGCCATCAGTCAGAGACATGTCTGACCGGACTCTTATCTGAATGCGAGCGAGAGAGGAAGGAAGGAGAGTCCACAGACCCGTCCAAGTGCGCTGAGGCTTGAGATAAGAGGAGCTGGCATTAGGGGCCGGAGAGTGGGAACTCCACAGCCTTTTAGGTAAATAGTATTCGGCAGGGGTCATCATTCACTCTAGGGTGCATCCTCGACAGTAGACCTCAAACGCTGTTACGTTTTTTTTTTCCAAATGTTTTCCCGAACGTTCTCAAAGAGAAAAACCTATCTTTGAAAATCTGCAGAACACTCTTTGATTGGACTCTTCAAAGCAGAGCCTTGAGTGTAAAGATTTCATTCATGGCAGAGCAGCTAAAGCTATGTATCATTCACCTGTGATACAAGCTTTTCTTTCTCTTTCTCTTTGATTTTTAAAGCAATTAACCACTTCAAGAAAACGGTTATTTCAGTTTCTTTGTTTACTTTTCTAGGGAATACTATCTCTAAATGGTGTCATCCCATCCAATCCCATGGACTGTCATGAACTACCATTCTGAGAGACAACACATGGTCCTGTACAATAATTATATATGGATATACTTACGGTGCATTATAATTCTGCAAGGTCTACATCCTTGTCACACTGTAATCTTAAGATACGTATGTATGGTGCAAGATTATGCATTCTATAAGTTTACATACACTTATGTAACACTTCTGTATGGTCTTCTTGGTGAACTGTCTCAGATTCACATCTAATTTACATTATAGTATTGGAGCTATACTCATTATTATGGGAGGTTTAGGTAGTATCCACATATTTCTTCCTTGTCTGTTGTCTACTGCCTGCGTGCTGCTATATGTTGCACCGTGGTCCATGGAGAAAGACTGTCTTATCACACAATGTATGTGTTCACATGGTTCATACTTTAGTTATTTCTTATCACTCCAGTTGAACATATGTTTCAGAAATGGAATGTATAGTTATTTTCATTCTGAGGACTTTTTCAGGCACAAGAGAGGCGATATTGTAGAACTCTGCTTCCTTTTCACGTAAGGCCATTTGTCACATCTGCTCGTGTTAATAACAGTCCTTGATTGGCCAGATCAGATGCATTAGTATTGGGTGAGGGGGGCAGCATGACGGATGCAGATTGGATCTAAATTAGATCTCCAGGAGGTGGGTTGAGGTGCAGGGTTTCTTAACCATGTGCAACCTGTGGCCCACGCGACTGGCCACAAAAGCTTCCACAGCCCATAAGCAGAATTAATGGACCTGATCATTTAAAATGCAAATAAATATAACACAAGAATCACTGTAGCGTCTCGAATTTCATTCAACTGTATAATCGAACAACATCGTTCATTCATTATACGAGTCGCTTATCCTAACCAGAGTCATAAGAGTACTGGAGTGAAAAGCAGAGAAACACCCTGGACAGATGTAATAGTCACAAAAGTATTGGGGCACCTGTTTTTCAGGGTTTGGTCTAGATTGCTAACTTCCAGTGACGTTTTGGACAACGCCATGCTTCCAACTTTGTGGACACAGTTTAGGGAAGAACCTTTTCTATTCCAGCATGACTGTGTCCCAGTGCACAAAGCGAGCTCCATAAAGACATGGTTGGCTCTCAGGGCTCTCAACACCTTTGGCATGAACTAAAGCCAGACCTTCTCATCAAACATCAGTGTCTGACCTCATAAATGCTCTATGGAGTGAATCGTCCAAAAATTCCACAGAAACTGATATAGATACAAATGGGGGACAGACTCTATATTAAAATTTAACTTGTTTGGTTCAATGTGTATATATTTTTATTTTAATAAAAAACAGTTCCCTACTGGTACCATCACGGTCCATTGGCTGGCCACAGCCCTCAGGCTAAAAAAAACAACCATGCAGTTAAAGGTTTTGTGTTTTATGCTAGCATCTAAGGGGAGTTGGGTAAACAAATCAAGTATACAACACGTCCTTGGCTTTGTAAAAGGCTCTGTAGCCACGTAGTATATTTTTATTAGCATCTTTTCATACAAAGTATGTAGCGTGTAGACGTACCTTATCTTTCTTCTGTTTTGCGTCCTGATATATGTGCCATCTTTCTCCGTCGTTGCTGAATGCGACCTTGTAGGAACCAACAAACTGCACATGGCCAAAATCCTTTGCCCCCTGGGTAATGACGCCTGTGATTTTGGTTGGCATGAGCATATCCACCTGAAAGAAAGAGAGGACAACAGAGACAGACGGAATGAGTAAATGATAATGGCAGTCAGAAGTGAGAGCCATTGCTTTGCTCTCTTGATGCAGTCAGCGTACTTAGCTCTAATTTTCCATGAGGGCTCATAAAAACACTGTAAATTCATTTGGAGGGGTTGAAGTAGAGAGAAGGGAACCTTGCTTCAATTATTCACAGCATATTGAACAACAGGGCTCTGGCGCTTTTCGCGCTCAGCAGATCTGAAACAGCTAGCCACAGCAGCTTCTTGGGTGGAGGCCTAGCATTTCAGTAAATTTTTAATAAGCTTTCATTTGCTCTGGATGCTTAATTCATATGTTGCGGGGTTGTTAACAGGGCATGATGAAGTTTATTCGAGGATTGCGTGTCTATTCACCAAAACGGCATGCAAGTTCAGTTTCATGTGGTTTAACACTGAAGATCTGACAAGAATGAAAAAAAAAAAACAAATAGTTTTGCTCTAAAGCGAGCCAGTGTTTTAACATTTTTTGTACTTAGAAATGAATTAAAACAGTTTTTAAAAGGAATTTGCATCCTTAGCCTTGGAGCTTGCTTTGTGTACTGGGACACAGTCGTGCTGGAATAGAAAAGGTTCTTCCCCAAACTGTGTCCACAAAGGTGGAAGCATGGTGGTGTTCAAAAAGTCTTGTGCTGAAACAGTAATACTGGAAGTAAGTGGACTAGACCAGCCCTGAAAAACAGGTGTCCCAGTACTTTTGTCCATATAGTGTATGTCCAGTGTCCATTATGTCTAAACAACAAGGTGTCATTAGTTGGCTCATTATTACCATTAATATAAAATATGGATAGCAAGCTCAGTTTATCTTAGTTCATTCATGAACTGTGTAGTAACAGTGGTTAAAAAACACCTAAAAGAAGGGAATACTGAGTAGTTTAATTGTGTTGGTCCTATTTTCAGGCGATCACAGGCTTTATCCCCATCAAGCCCTTGGCCTTCCATGGTCGGATGTTTCTCTCTTCCTCACCCATGATGTTGTATAATTCTAGCTGATGTATCAGACTTGGCTGTAATTGTTGTCCTCCAAGAATATTGAGCTATTCAGTGATGTTGCATTAATGGGAGCTTAAAAAGATGTGGACTCAAACTAGTTTTCACCCCCACCAGCATCATGTAAAACGGTGGAGACCCTGTAGGTAAGACAGGCCATAAATAGAGGGAGTGGCCCCTCAAAAAATAAAAATAGAAAGGAAAGGATAGAGAATAATAATACTATTTTAAGGATGTGGCTACATCCTTTTACTGGGTTAATTCCCTGTAAAATATTTACACGAATGTTTTCTATTTCTGCATTTCACTGGAACTCCTCCATATTTCCAAGCACATTATGCATACAAGGAAGTTCAACTGTCATCTGATGTATTTATTTATTTATTTATTTATTGCTGCAGTAGCAAAGGGTGTGCTGGTCAAAAAATCTTCATCAAGGTTATATAGTGTAGTTAAACTCTGATTTATAACTGTATAACAATGTCGGACAATGCATTAACTGTGTCTACTGGAGTATTCACTTGTTTGCTAACTTTACAGCTGCTTTAACATTTCTAATAGCAGCTAATATTTAATTCTGTAAACCAGTGTTTTCCAACTTCAGTCCTGGAGGCCCCACTGTCATGCACAATTGACTGTTTTCCCTGCTTGAGCACACTCACTCCAACACAGAAAAGACTTGATTATTTGCCTATTAGTCAGATCCGATTTGTTGGATCTCTAAAATATGCAGAGCAGGAGAGTCTCCAGGAGCAGGGCTGAGAAAAAGTAAACACAGGAAAACTTCACATTTACATTACATGTCTACATTATTGCATAATAGAAATATTTCATTGACGTGAGAATTATTAGAGCTAGAATAAGACATGTCTCTCTCTGTCTCTCTCTCTCTCTCTCTCTCTCTCTCTCTCTGTGTGAAGTGATGGTAAAAAATGAATAAATAAAAAAATAATTAAATGGAAATAGATTTCACAATGAGCCCTTTAGGACTAGTACCCTAGTACAACTGTGGTATAGTATAAAATATAAACTAACAGAAGTACAATATAAGAATATAGTAAAATACACATGATTAATAAAGCAGCTGGCTCAAAATATTACATGTATAAAGGGATATTTTCATGTCTGGCCCAATTTGAAAGGTATGCCTCCACTCTGGAACAACTGGTTCCATTTTCAGAATATAGGTTGTCCTCGAGTTACGCCACAGATCCTTTCCTTTGACAATGATGAAACACGAATTTTGGTGTAGATCGAAACACACCGAAAGTCACTTACTGATCCTAAGAAAGTTGTAAAATCAGAAAACACAACTAGGAAAAGGAAAACTCAATCCAAGTTACTGCATATTCTTCCACCATGTGCAACCAAACTAGTTCGCCCATGTGGTCCGTAAGTACGAGGCTAACAGTGTAAGCCGAGTGGGAGTGAGCGTTGTAAACTCGAAACGTCGTATGTTGAGACTGTTGTAACCCGAGGACCTCCTGTAAGTGTCTTTTTAGCAGAAAAACATCAATATCAGTTTTCTTTTGCATTTGTGTTTTCCCCCCCTGCAGTTTCCAGTGATTACATATATGCATTAAATACTAGAGCAATCTAAAACTGAACTTCAAAGTGAGAGATTTAAAGGAAGGTTAGCCTTATGACCAGAAAGACCAGACACAGTTCAAGCAGCACTAGTGAATTAAAGCATGCACACCATCCCATTCACCCTTTTGAGCTGGGCTCGTGATGGCACAGCGTTCAGTCGTGCCACAGCCGCGAAAGAAAAGGGCATGGGAGCCAAGCTAGACTCGGATATTTACAAAGAAATCAACACAAAGCGTTGTGTCCTGTCATGCAGTAAATGTTGAGATTGCAATGTAGTATATAGCGTTTGTGCATATATCTGCGCAGAGATGAAAAAGTAAAGGTCACACAGCTCATTTGCATGCATAAGGCTTAGGGGGTAAGATGATGAACCTAAGCAATGAATGTGTGAGGTGGAGTTAATACACAGAGAAAAAGATGTGGTGGTCTACAACAGCAGAACATGAAGGCAAAACAATCTGTAGAGTGGAATTGTTCCACCAGTCTATAGGAGACACTTTAATCACTGGATGTGAAAAATAACAAGGTGCAGTTTTTGCCATTTTACTGCTTCCGTTGTTATAAAGGCATAGCATATACACAGACAAACACACACACAAATACACACACTTAAAGGATAATTTTCTACATTTCCTGTGCTTTTTTTTCTTCTGAAGACCATTTCTATCATGTTTGTGGATTTGTAATTTTGGTACACAGCCTTTTTCCTTCCGTTCACTAGCCTTATCAATGGAATATGCCACTATAAGACGTGTATATGTAAATTCCTTCTGTTTCCTCTGCAAATAGTTGCCCTGTACTCTTCCTCACTCAAAAAGTAGTGTGAAACGAACTGTTAGCCATGCAGTGTAAACCAAACAAACAATTAAATAAAGCAATTGCAACTTTACAAGCTTGGATTATATGGAAGGCTGCTGCATTTATGTATAGACAGCCACAAAAGCAGCTGTTACAACCACACAGCATATAACTGTTTCGCATTCTACATCGAAGAAACATGTAGAATGGGACTTCACAACCAGGATGAATTCAAAAAAGAATCCATTCTATTAGTCGTATGGTTTGGGAGGTGATTGATATGTAATGAAACTTTCACAATAGTAATACAGGACTGAAACGGGCTTTTGCCATAGAACATTTGGTTTCTGGATGCTGCGCCTTTTAGGAACTCCTGTAGTTAATCAGATTTTTGTTTATCTTTATGTAATATATTTTAAAACGTTGTTCAAAGCTTACTGACATGTAGAACAAAAAAGTTACAGTTGGTTTCTGGTGTCCTTTTTTCACAATTGCTTACGTTCTAGATATTGACCACATATGTACGAAGTACAAACTCCATGATTTGGAGTCAAATGAAGTCAAATGGAGGCAGTTATTACGGTGAAAATGGGCAGTTATGAGTAAACTATCTTTTGAAAATGATTTAATAAGGAAAAGAAACTCCCCACAATTTTATTGCAATGTCATGTTTAAGCAGAAGAGTAACTTAACCATTAGAACTCTCTGCCCACAAGTGGGTGGGAAAACTCTCAGAGGGAGGGGGTCTGGAGAGCGGCTGAGTGGCTGTGCGCCGAGTGAAAACTCAGCAAACGACGAGCATGTAGAAGAGCAAACACAGGTTTAAACTTTTACACCGTTTTAATTTGTTGATATTCTCAGTTATAAGGGTTAAAAACACTAAGTAAATGGTCAAGACCCAGTAAAATAGAATAGAATGGATTCAGTCTCATTCCTACATAATGAACTCATTCTGCTTTTACAGCCTACTACCTGTAACCAGCTTGAACGTGTAGCTTTTCTAGTGAAATTGAGGTAGTCTTGGAGCACACCATCTTTATACCAAAAGCAGTTACAAAGTTTCTTAGAGTCTGTACCTCATACTTACCCAGTTAAGACCTTAAGGAACTTTTGAAGAAAGTATTACTGTGACCTGAAGTTGCCATTTCTTTACACACAGTGTAACTGTAGGAAACTTTTTATTACTGTTACATTCTCCCATCTACGCTTGATCTCACTTTTTATTCCTGTTGTGCTCTAGTAACCTTCAGCAAAACCTTGCAGAAAGACCAGAAAGTCTCTAAACTGAACGGTCCAGCTCACGCTGCCTGTGGTGCAGGATCCACAGCTTCAGCGGAGAAACGACGCCTTGACTGTAGATCAATGCTGCTGCTAAAATGAAACAAAGCGGCCCAAATCTCATGCTGGCTCCAGAAATATGTCAATAGGGATTAGGCATTACAACGGACCTTCGCCGTGTGCTGCCCATGCACACTGGCGTCTGTGACACTTCTAAACTAATTGCGCTACTTGTGGCTGTAAACAAAGCAGGCTGCTGGTGAATGGGCATGCCAGAGAGAGGCTGTGAGAGCTTGATTACACACACAAAGCTAATCTCGTTCTGACCAGTAAGTTACAGCAGTGGCCAAATGCAATGGCCAGGCCTTAGAACCCCATAATTGCTAAAAAAATATATCCCTGCCTTGTACCTCATGCACCTTAAGCTTTGATGGCTGCAACTGAATTAAGGTAAAAACAAGTTTGTGTTGGTTTGCAAGGTGCTAGTACAGCAAACTTTTTAGAAAAAATGCTTTGAAGTCTGGAAAGGCCCAGCTTGGGTCTCATAGTGGATCTCATTAAAAAAAATCAATGACTCTTTGTTAATAAGTAAATACATATACAAATGAGTCGGTAAAATCTCCTCTGGGGGGCCAGACGTCTATAACAAACTACAAATCCCATAATCCTTTAGGGTACCTATTTTGCCCTACTGACCTCTAAAGGTTTATTACCCTCCCCAGTATTCGAAAGCATGTTCCATAGACTTCCATTCAAACTGACTTTCATTTTTTGACACAATGCATTTTTCTAAATAAGGTCTTTTTTTAGTATGCTAATTTCTTTATGCCGGCGATCTTCCAAAGCCACTTAAAAAGCAGTTTCTCCTAATTTTTCATGCACAAGCAATGAGCAGCACGACTTGGCTATTGTTCAGACCACAGAGGAAGTTGATACAGATGATGTACTTTGAAGGGGCCGTTACACGCACCACTTAGCGAATCTCACTGAAAGAAATAGGCAGCAATGACTTTATCCTTGTCTTATATTACTTCTTATACTACTCCCCTTCCACCCCATCCCCATCATCTTTGCATCTTTTCATCTGGACCTTCTTCTGGCAATGAATTTTGAGCCATTGTGTGACAGTCCATGCAGAGAACTGTGAGTAATGAGACGTGTTAACAATGCTGATTGGCTCTGTTCCCGTTCTTCCCACAAAAATTAAGCCAATCCATTGCTTCTTGGAAATTCATGTGGGGATAATTCACAATCTTCGCCCAGACACCACACCCTGGGATCCCAGCTGCAAATTTGAGAAATGGCTCAGGCCTGTGTGTGGCCACTGCCTTTGTTTAGATGAGTGGGAGGGAAAAGGCTGCATCTTCTCACTGACATGAAAGCCAATGCGTGGCAGCGGCAGCAGCAGCATGAGAGTTTAAAGTGGTGCTTCAGAAAGGAACGGAAGGAGCAACTAGCAGACTGGTTTGAAATAAATCAAATTAAAAGGGCTCCATCCAGTTGCATGGCTGGGCTTGGGGATGTTCCTGGAGCTAGCATAATTTAATTGCGAGCACTGAAGATTCATTTAATTTGCAGTGCCTGGCATTCTGACCCGCTTTCTTGTCTCCAGGTGAACAGGATGTTCAGCTCCATATGAGAGTGATGATGTGCGCTTTATATACAAATCGCAAATGAAAAGCAATAACCTTGCAGAACGCCATCCCGGCTAGAGCTAGCAACACTACAAAAACCGTCTGGCAAGCCAAGACATTAAAACCAAAGCAAAGCAATTACATGGAACAAGGACTGTACCCTCTAAATGCTGACGAAACATTCACAGTGATCTTGGTCACCTAAGACATATTCATTGCATCTAGCCTGAGAAAGAAGATATGCTGCAGAAAGCCCATATGGGCTTATTAAATGTACTGAAGTAAGGACGCTATCTCAGGTACTGCAAGGATTAGCACACACTAACTCTGCACTGGATCATTTTTCTTGTTTTACCTTGTCATCAATGAGGTACCCTTGAGCAAGGTACCGTCCCCACGCACTGCTCCCTGGGCACCCCTCGTTGGTGGCAGCCCCCTGCTTCACTTGGTGAATAGGTTATATGCAGAGAGAGAATTTCCCATTGTTCTCATTGTGTGAATGTGCTGTGCATGCGTGACTATAAGGGGACACCTAACTTTACTTTATGTTGCTTCATTGATTCACTTTTGTCACTTATGTTTAACTGTTTTTACTGAATATCAGTGTTATACAGGTTGTGTGTGAGTTTTGAACTACCCTGTGATAACATCTCTGCGGCCTCCTGAAGTCTGGAAGGGAGTGTTTGGTTCATACATAGGGCAGGGGCCCGAGGTCACAGCTGGTTTAGACAGTAAACATCTTTGCAGCCCAGTTAAGCTGTAAATTAGAGTGGAAAATTAAGGTTCAAAGGCTTCTTGATTGATTAAGAGGTACTCACCTACGTGTACACGGTAGCAAGTGTTAACACTTCTAACCTTGGTGTTTTTGAAGTCTTTAGGAAAAAAGGGGGGAAAGAGAAAGAAACTATGATTCATCCGACCAGGCTTCCTTCTTTCATTGCTCCATGATCCAGGTCTGATGCTCACATGCCTACTGCAAGCACTTTCAGTGGTGAACAAGGTCAGCATGGGTGCTCTGACTGGTCTGCAGCTACACACAACAAGCTTAATATTTTTTTCATGGCCTGTATTCACCTTTTCAGCAATTTGTACAATTCTTTGGGATCAGAGCAGGTGTGTTTGCCTTAATTCCCCATGCACAGGCCTTGTAATAGACAGCACTTCAGTCTCATAATCTGAAGGTCGTGAGTTCGAGCATCAGGGTTTTGGGGCAGCTGGTGGCCTAGTGGCCCTGGGATCAGAAGGTCTGCTAGTGTCATCACTGAGGTACCCTTGAGCAAGGTACCGTCCCCACACACTGCTCCCCAGATAACCCTTGTTTGTTGCAGCCTCCTGCTTCACTTGGTGACTGGATTAAATGCAGAGAAGGAATTTCACATTGTTCACACTATAAGGGGCCACTTTTCTTTACATCAGTGGGTGCACATAACTGTTGTCCTAGCTTGGAAAACTTTGTATGCAGGAGGTACTAACCGCTGCATGCCAGGAACGTCCTACAAATCCTGCTGTTTTCCAGGTGCTCTGACCCTGTCAACGTTGCTCAAATCCTTATGTTTGCCCATCAACTTCAAGAACTGACTGTTCACTCTTATATATCCCATCAGTGCCGTTGTAATGAGCTGATCGATGCTATTCTATTGCACTGTAATGATCAAATTACATTGTAGTAATTACGATGAATTTATCGTTTCTGTTACATTTCATATCATCAAAAATGGAGTGACAAATCAATAAGGAGACAGAACTGTTGAGACTGTGAATTGCTAAGGGAATATTTCATCAACAAGGAAGTGACTGAGAAACCCCCTTTTTAAAAGACTTGGAAGCAATTAATCCCTTGTGGCATGATATTTGCATTCACTGCGCGGTCCCTTGCAGGCAAAGCCTGTCTTCATCTGTGTGGAGTCACACTTAAAATTTCTTCCTTTTCATCCCTCTTAGATCAATTAGTTCCACTGTTTAGCAAACTGAACACAAAACAAGGATTGGGAAAGAGTACTTTAGCATGGCAGGGAGAGAGAGAGGGGGAGGGCAGAGAAAGACAGAGGAAGAGAGACAAAAGGAGGGAGGGAGAGAGAAAGAAAGAGAGAGTCCAGAGAGACAAAGAGATAAAGACAAAGGAAGAGAGAGAGAGAAAGAGAGAGTCCATAGAGACAAAGAGATAAAGACAAAGGAAGAGAGGAGAGAGGAAAAAAGAGAGAGAGAGGGAGAACATTTTCATGTTGCAAAGCGGTATCCAATTTGGAGCCAGCAGCCAAAGTCAAATGAAGTCGATGGCTCCTCAGTTAGATGCAGGCTTTCTTCTTCATGTTTTATTTACACCACGGCAAATCCTCGGCTCCGTGCACTGCAGAAAATGACTCAAAGCATAAAACGCACCTTTGCAAAAGGATGCAAGCTGAGTGAGGACGCACTCAATTAAGAGCGAGGCTTAAATCAAAGAATCGGCTTTAGTTAACATCAAGTAAAATACGGCTCTTGCCCGCCGTCTGCGCGGACTCGCTTGAGTTATCGCTGCAGCTTAAGATCTTTTGATAGATGCTGGAGAACTTTTCCTCTGTAAAATCACTTCTGCCTGTTTTACTGCAATGAATCACTTAAACCCACTGCTCCCAAGAGGAAATCAATCCCTTTAGCCAGCCATGCTTCATATCCATTTACGAGCTAAGGATAGGTCCTAATGTGACAAATGCGCGAGTCAGTGAACATGCTAAGGAGTTACGCTCTTTATGGAATGGAGTTGAGCCCACAAGAGCAAAGAGCAGCTGGATGCCTAGACTTTTACTGGATTCCAGTGAAACTACAGGGGAATGAATCCAACAAAAGAGGAGAGACTAATTAAAGAGTGAACTGACCATTTGACCACAATATTAAAACGCTTAGACGCTGTGAGTTATTACATCCATTTAGCTATAAATTCAAATGGAAGTAGATATTTAATAACAGAGTGAGCTATGCAGACAGTAACATTGATTTTTGATACACTCTGTGTTGACAGCTTCAATTCTGTTTGTTGAGGGTCACATTTCTATTGGTCCGTAAAGTCAAAGGCTGAAAATGATTGGTTGACTTAAAGCAAAACAAAGTAAAATAAACCAAAACTTAGTAAAAGTAAACTTTTTCTCTTTGCTTCTCTTCAGTGCTGCATGGCTTGCTTGTTGCACAGTCAGCTGTTGACTAATGGAGCTCATATCTACAATTATTCTGTCAATAAAAAATTGTAGTTAGAGTAAAAATATCAGAATACCGGGAAAAATCTATATTTTATTTCAATTTTATTTTAAATTTTAGCCATGTCTGTGGATCACCCTGAAGGCCAGGATAAGGGCATCACACTTTACTGTTGCACCATTCCAGCATTAACTTTCAGAGAGTAAACAAACAAAACTGTAAACAAACTGGCTAATTTGGATGCATGTTGAAAATGTCAAACCTAACAAGGCATGGGGGGAGCTAATTCCCCTTAAGCTCCTATGGTAAGCAAACCTTATTACCTTTCTTTAACACCTCAGATTAGTTACTTCCCAACATCCGAGTCAGGGAGCGTACATGCTGAAATTTTCATTTACAAACACAAGAAGTCTCACCTTGCATGTTCACATTCACAGAAACCAAGCTCATCAAACGGCAAGCGCGACAGGAGGTGGGAATGTGTACACAGTGATAAGACTTTGCTCACTATAATAGAAGGCACCCAAGTTCCTCGCAATGACATAATCCTTTTAAGACAACCTGACTTAAGAACGGAAGCCGGTGTGCAAGTGGGACTGCAAATAGTTGCACACAGCTCTACTGTCCCTGTGGTGAATTTATGTAGCCTCTATTCAAATTTCTGGAGAGAGAGAGAGAGGTTTTTTTTTTTAATATACCTTAGCTTAGTAGTTCCTACATGTCGGAAAGCATATACATGTTCATGCGTTCATGTGCAAACACAAAAGAGGATGTTCCATTGCTTTGGGAACATACCTCAAAAAGTACTACATGTCCTTTTACATTATGTTGAAAGTTTTCACCAAATGGACCAACAGAAAATGGTTCAAAATTACTTCAAATAAAATCTTGTTGCAATAAATTCTGTTGAAAATGAAGCCGTTTTAACTGCTCCTGTAAAGTTACTGTTTTGCAGCTACTAGGTTCTCTTCCAAAAGTGATACTGCCGTGAGAGAGCAGTTGACAATGCCACACCACCCAAACAGCATCTTGTCAATAAGACACCTGTGGTCAATGATGGCCAGTGATAGATGGGATGAAGGGTAGTTGATAACAGATGGACCACAGTGTGTAGCTTCCCACTTGGACCACTAACGGACCTCATTGAGTTTTACACGGTCAGTGTTTCTCATAAAGTGTATAGTGCGTGTTGTTCCAAGTTGTCCCAAATCGGAAAACTGGAATGTATAAATCAGACCTGTAGACATTTGTGGCATTTACACAAAAAGGTTAAAACAGTCCATTGAAATTGAATCCAAATTCTACTGAACCATATTTGCCTGTACTAAACCTCCGTGCCAAGCTGCAAGGCAGAGCGCCCAATTCAGAATCAATTACATTTAAACAGATGAACAGATAAACTGTCAAAGTCCACATCATTCATATGAACACTTCAGTCTTTGTACACAACCCCAAGAACATAGAGACAAATGCCCCTTCATCCAATGCACACTGGGATAAATGGCTCGAAATGTTTGTTAGAGCCCTTCTATTTGCCAAGGATCTGAAGCATTGTGATAATTGTATTGGAAAACTGGAGACTACATCACACGCCGCCTTGCAATTAGTTTAGCAAGGCAATATGGCTACAGGTTGTGCTCATATTGATTCCTGAGCGGGGCAAGGTAGCAAGACAAATAATGATAAAAAGGCTGTTGCACCTGGTAGTGATGGTTGCATCTGAACCTGTTTTAATGTTCAATGCTTGTGGATTTCAGGTAACAATAAGCATCTTTATTTGTCCTAATGGAAGAAATTAACAACGGGGCAGCTTTTGGAACATAGTACATAGATCTTTTCACAGGTGCATTACAATTAAACCATCTGAGTGAATCACTGAGTGTATGCATGATGGTAATTCTTGCAAGCAGTCTTGAATTTGAATGAAACTACAGATACAGACAGTTTTTGGGGTGGTGGTGGCCTAGTGGGTAGGATACTTGCCTCTGGACCAAGAGGTCATGGGTTTGAGACCTACCTTCAGCAAACCACCGCTGGGTTCCTGAGCAAAACCCTTAACCCCAGGTTGCTCCAGGGAGACTGCCACCTGTAGTTATGGAATGGAAGTTGCTTTGGATAAGTGTCTGCTAAATGCCTTAAATGTAAATGTTTTACGATCTTCTAACAATCTGTATTTAAAGGACTATGTTTTTTAAGCTAGTGGAGTATCAAAAAAAAAAACAAGCACTGTAATTTATTCTAGTCATTAAAGAATAACTATAGTATTATTTTAATGAGCTGTTTCTATTAAGAGCCGTAAAAACACAAAAACATTTAAAAGTAAACAAACTTTCTGGGACATTAAAATGGCATTAATTAGAAAAAAAAAATCATTTTTAATATTTCAGAATACTGCTTCTGTTGGTCCTGCAGGCTGATGGGGAATAAATGGTCCAGTTTGCCACACAGGTCTTTCCTAGCAACACCTCTAACATCTAACACCATGGAAAAGGAGCAGGCACAACACAAAATACATGCAGAAGAGTCCTAGTACCCAGCCTGAGCTTACACAGCTATACTACACCTGCATCAGTCAAAGTAACTTTATTATAAGCTCATCTATATACACTTGTACAGTGAGATGCAAAGGTGTGACTCCAGATTTTGCAAAAAGTGTGAAAAGGCATATACAATACATGTATAAATAAACTATAAATATATAAAGTGTAATTAAAAGTGCAAAGACTGTCTATAAAAATGAAGTAACTCAAACATTGTTCACATACAAATGTAACATGGATCTGCCTGAGACTAGCTAGAGATCTAGTTTCTACATGAGTAGTAAAGCAAGATTGCAGTAATAGAACAGGAGCATTTCTGTAGAAGGTAAATAAGGGATTTTAATGTTCAATAGTAGTCGCACAATGCAACAACTTAGTTTTGTGTGAATATGTTCATGTTATTTTTTATTTTAGGGGTGGGGGTGTTAATGTGCCTTCCACACAATTTGCTCGTGTTGTTTTGCACAGCCAATAAACACCTTCTTGAGTTTAATCCAGATCCACACTTCTACTCCTGTGTCTTTGATTTTCTTTTTTAAATGGATAAAATTTTACTCTCCCGTTCACATTCTAAGCATCTGTCTTAAAAAAATACCCTCAGCGAAGCTGTGACATGATTTCAGACAAGCTCAAATTGGCCGATTAATTTCTTGAAAATGTAACATTTACTTTTTAATAAGAAAATAAAGGCTTTTCCATATCCGAGTAATGAGTGACAACACATGCAGCACGAAATTAAGTAAAATGTAGGATATTTTGTTCTGAAATGTACTGCGGGCACACACACATGCATCTTCATAACATCAATGCCTTTTCCCAGCATAACTTGCAAACCATAGGCATTTGTAAAGCATTATTCAATGCATTATCTTCATCCTACACTAACGGAGCTGGAGTACATACTTAACAAGGACACACAGTGTCAATGATGTAAAGCACTGCTGTAATGAAGTGTCAGAAGCTAGTCCTAAGCTGAAGTCCTCATAGCATCCATTTAAGAAGAGTCTGCAGTCTATGGGTAAGTGAGTGAGTTACAAACCGGGTCAATGAGACTCTTTACCTCTAAAACGTTCTCCATACACTACCACTCTGCTTTATATTAGCAAGCTAGGCTAATTTACTGCCTTACGGTGTCCCCAAAACACAATTGATGATGCAAAAATTCAAACACAGAGGCCCAGAGATATGTATGGGAAAAGGCACAGTGCGTCATTTGCTCTGATTTGGCTCCCACAGCTCACTAATCTGGTGTATGTTTTCACTGTGATTAACTAATACGTATTCACTCTTTCACATAGATCATTATGTAAAGTAAATTTCTTTGGGCTATCTTGCTAAGCTAGAATTTAACATTCTTCAGTGATATCTAAGTAGTTCTTGGCCTGGGTCTACTTGTATATAATGTATACCGGTTCTTTCAACATAGAATACACTCAGCGTTTACAGATATGGTTCCTCTAACAAACATGCATTGAACAATTCCAAAGCAGTTCTTAGGGACCCCCAGATGGCCCATGTCCTTGGTGCAGTTTAACTCACTGGGTTACAGCAGTATGTGGACTGTCTGGTTGTTCTATGGCATCGTTCCAAAGAACCCTTCCTGGGAAACTTTATTTTCAAGAGGGAACATGTCTCCTAAATCCGAAACAACTGGACCACTCTCCCTAAGCTCTAACAGTGATGTGTTGCGCTTCATGTGTGACATTTAATAAAAAGAGCAGCTCTAGTGTTTCATTTAGCCAGGCGTAATCACTACTTCCGGAGACAATTAAAATCCCAGTAATACCCTGTTTGAGCTGGCCTAAACAACTAACAGCTTCGACAAGGAACATGTAGCACTGCTGTGAGTTGCGTGTTTGTTAGTGATTCTGCGAAGGGCATGACTGAAGCACCCGGCAGGTGACACAGTGAAACTGCACTCTAAACCTGAAGCAATTACAGGAAGCTCTCTGATTAACACAAACACATGTTTCTATTTGGCTGAGTCGCCGTTGTTAATCAAGGGCATGCAATCTAACAGGAATCAATCTTGCAGGAATCAATCTAATTAATGGCTCAGTCCTGCACTCCAACTCTTGCGAAAAGGCACGGAGCCATTTGCAAGAGCGCTGCCACCTCAGGGGTGGCACACCGGCGTACCTGGCTTCCGTGTGAGGGCTAGCTGAGGCTAAGCCAATTTGCCCAGACTATTTAAATGTAATTACATCGTTACAGGACAAATCTCTTAGTTAATGAATTGCATTTATATTCGATTTACTTTGTGTCTCTGCTCATTTCAATGTCAACAGGTGACAAAAACGTGACAAATGTAGATTACACAGGGCAACAAAATTGTTTTTTTTGTTATCAGAAACCACAACACACTTTTTCATGCTGATTCCAGATCTGCTTCCAATTTTTTTCAATCACAGTTTTTTTGAATTATAAGTAATATTAGACTTGCATGCGTTTTTATTAAACCGCAGGCACCAATCAAGTAACTGTTTCAGAATATGATTATTATATGATCTTTATACCAACTATCATGCAGTATAGAACTAGCTTCATCACAAAAACTGTACGTGTGGGAAAAAACTAAACACAGATTTGAAATCAGCATGAAAAACACTACAAAACCCACATAAACGTATCTCTGATTTTGACCTGTTGACTTGTGTTATCTTTGTATTCGTGGAATAAAAAGTCTTCAAAAAGAAATGATACATTTGGCAACAGCAGAAAAGTCCCTTTTTGCTTAAATAATGTAACTGTGGTCATTTCTGTCTCTAATTGTCCATGAAATACACTGAACACTCCATGGATGTGCAGTCAGACCTAGGTTAAGATGACAAGTCAGTGGAGCACTGTTATTAACCACTGTGCAGCAAGTGCAGAACAAATTGCCAGCATAGGAGAGCAATTAGAAGTAGGAGTAAAGTCAGTGTGAGAGTAGGCCTACATAATGGTTCATCTTTCTATGGCTTATTTCCCAACTTTCCAAGTAGTTGCTGTTCACAATATGCAGAAAAAAGGTCTCAATATGCCAGAGGTGTAATGTTAAATCAGCCACCCTGCTAAATTAATGACAACTGTATAAGCCACTGCAATGAGTGCAATACAGCAGTTGTTTGTGACTATGGCTTTGCTGCTTTGCACCGCGGAAACGTTAACGAGGGCCAATTACATGAGGCGGAATCTTCAAAAGCCGTAATACAGGAGGCTGGCCACATCTGAGAAGTGTTCAAGGCAGACCTAATTATGTGTCTGACTACAGACAAACCGGCACACATATTTATCACTGTACAGGAGATAATTAGCTGAGAAAACACGGAGCAATCAGATGACAAATGAGCAATGAAAGTCGAAACTTGCAAATAGCTTGTTTATGACCCCTTCTCAGTCGTAGGGATTACAGAAGGGGGGCGCTGAGGGTGGGGAGTTGAAAAGGCGTGGTCTTACAGTTATGGAGACGAGTGGCATGTCAATTGTGAAATAGTTTAAATAGTTTTATTATAAAAACTATATGGTAAAAAATAGGTCTTTTAGAACAGGTGACGTAGACATACATTAACATTTATAAAGTATTCTGACAAGGCCATTTCTGTCAGTTTCAAAATCTAATGAAATGCTTGTTGGAATAAACCTTTATAAATGTCTTAGTATTAACATTTCTGTTAAAATGTTTGAACATTCACCTGCGTCTATATTAGAAATGCCTGCTGATGTACTGTTAAGCCCCCCACAAGCTAGACATGCTGGGCCGCATCATATAGTGGCCAAAAATGTGAACTCAGATTTTGAAAGTGCCTCTAATTAAATTCAAGTCAGTAACTCTTGCATACAGAGTGACATCTGGGTCAGCACCCAGCTACCTTAAACCTGTCATTCAGGCTTATGTTCCTACTCGCTCCCTCCACTCCTCTGAGGAACGACGTCTGGCTCTGCCGTCCCTACACAAGGCAAACCCAGTCCAGACTGGTCTCATTCTGGTCCCCCGCTGGTGGAATAAGCTGTCTAATCCAACAAGAGCAGCGGAATCCCTCTCTAGCTTCAAAAACCTCCTGAACACTCATCTGTTCATAATGCATCTCCTCTCTTAATGCATCTTTCTTCTTGTATTACTCTTACATAAAGATATTAGAACACTCTCGTTCTCACACTGTCCTGAAACTTGAGTGTTTCCTTGCATTATAAGTCTCTTAGGATAAAAGTGTCTGTCAAATCAATTCAATGTAATGATTATCTGCCTAATTAGCTTACAGCAGTTTAGCCATGCCTACTAAGAATGAAGGTATATGGAGTGTGCAGGATTGAATGAGGCACAATATAGAGCAGCCGTTCAGAACGAAGGCCATTTAAATATATTTTAAAGGCACAATAACACTAACAAAATCCACCTGCTTAATTCTGAGTAAAGAGGTTGAAAACGGTAACACTGCAATGACTGCCACAGAGGACCACGCAAACATGAAGTGCACAGAGAAGGAAAAAAGTGAAACGTGTAGAATATGGACAGTTTTACAAAGTAAACCCAGTATGAACAAAGAAGTCTTTTAGATAAAGGCAAATGCTAATGATCTGTTATCTCTAGTTTACAACTCAGTGATTCTTGTCTGGGGTTTTTTGGGTGGACAACTTAGCCGTGACACTAATTCAGTAAAAAGCACAACTTATAACGCCACAACTATCATCAGTGTCACTGCTCTACTGAGAATCGTCCAACACCCAAATAGTTCTGTATAGATCTACCTATCAAGTCAAGTCGAGTAGATTTTATTGTCATTTCTACCGTATACACAGTACATAGTAATATGAAACAACATTACTCCAGGACCATGGTGCAACACAAGAGCAGAACAGAACACACGTGCAAGAGCAACAATACCCCTAAACACAGAACAAGAGCAACAATTCCCCTAAACACAGAACAAGAGTAACAATTCCCCTAAACAAGACAGGACAAGACAATGACAGTGCAAATGACAATGACTACATTGAGGATAAGTACAGTATTTGACCAGTACTGTAGTTTAGCAGCAGAGATGTGCA
>JBBPDC010000039.1:8606862-8631217 GCA_037974485.1 Hemigrammopetersius urotaenia | reverse complement strand
TATAGAACTAGCTTCATCACAAACACTGTACCTGCAGGAAAAACTAAACACAGATTTGAAATCGGCATGAAAAACACTGCAAAACTCACATAAACGTATCTCTGATGATTGTGACCTGTTGACCCGTGTAATAAACCAAATATATTGCATGACTACTTCTCAAAGATGTCAAACAAAAATGGAAAGAATGAAACACTCATTATACACCAGAGCAACCAGAGTTTCTATATTGTCTCTTGCAATACTTTAAGTGTTATTTGGCCATTAGGTTGCAGCAAGCTGTGCTAAGCAGTTCCCTTCTAACTCACAAGGCATTGGGGCACAGGAGTTGTGGGACTGTAAAAATGAGAAAAGCCAGATCCGATCCTTGGCAGGGTCCCTCCGCTGTGTGGTTTCTGTGTTAATGTCCGTAATTGAGTAATTGGGCTCAGCCAGCTGGAAGTAGCGGCCATTCGGCTTAGGCTTCTGAGACCTACATCATCTCATCTAGAAACGTCTTGCTGAGAACATCTTACTTTGTAATCTCCCAGCTATTACTAAATAGGCTCCGAAATCCAATAAAAGGGACGCACGTTCTGTCTGTTCAGTTTCAGAGGTTCATGGTAATGGGGTGCTAATGAAAACCCTACCATAAATCAACAGGCGTCTTTCCAGGCACACAGTTTGTTTATGCCCAGCGAACAGAAGGACGCACGAGTCGAAGAGAAGTAAAGTTAGAAGCAGCAGTACCTTTTTTTTTAGTATTTATAGCTCCAGGACTGGAGTAATGTAATAAAAAGTAAACGCGGCATAAAGAAAGATATTTCCATATTTTCAACCACTGTGTATAAAAGTGCGGGAGAAACATGTCCTTTTGCCTTTTTTTTTTTCTTTTCCAGAACTATGGCTGTTGAAGTTAACATTAAAGTTAGTGACTAGTCAGCACTACAAATGTCTGCCCTACTGCAAATGTCAACCCATGGCCTACAGCAGTACCAGTAAGTCAGCTGTCAATGTTCCAGAGCAAAAGCTTGGCGTGAATACAGTACAATTCTTAAAGGTGCTGTATTATACATTTTCCCTGTATTTCTTTCTCCCTTGGGTCCACTTATGATGTACGTGTGGGTTTATCTACCAAAAACAGTCAAAATTCATTTTTACCAGACCTCTTTCCAATTTCTCTATAACCTGAGGAATTAAACAGGCTAGTTTTAATTCTGTGCCATATCAGGAAAACCAGGCGCATCCTCCCTGATTACTTGTTTTTTCATGTAAATACTAAAAGAACTTGACTGCATACAAAATATAATTTTATTTGTGATTAATTTACAGGGGCTCCTAGTTATTCAGTCAACCAAGAAATCAAACTTGATAATGGGAATCAGTTAAACTACACCCAGTCTCATTAATTACATAGATAGCAGACAGACAGACAGACAGACAGACAGATAAAAAAATATATATCTCAGTGAGCTATGAGCCATTATCTCCAAATAGAGGAAACATTTAACTGTTTTTCCCAAATTCCTACCACAGTGCAGTGACATCGCAAACACAAAGTTGCATATGAACCAGTGACATCTCAAACACAAAGTTGCAGATGACCATCTATGAAAGTGTAGGCCTAGTCTCTTAAGACAAACCATGATTCCACCTTTGGAAAGTGACTGGGCAAAATGGTTTTCCAGCTGAATCAAAAACAACTACTAGCCAGCTTATAACACTTTCACCAAAATCCCTAAATAAGCCTCCTAGAAAAATGTTTTATGGGCTGATGGGATGAAGAAGACAATCTGGCATAAACCGAACACAGCATTCCACAATAAGAGCATCATACCAGCAATCAAACATGGTGGTGGTAGTGCAATGATGTGGGGAGGCGTTGGTGCTTCAGGGCCTGGGTGATTTGACATAACTGACATATCCATTAAGTCAGTTGTTGCAGTCAGCAGATGCAATTACTTTTTTTTAATCCTGAATTCCTTATAACTTCAGCATAAGTGGGCAGGGCTAAACTGCGGTATACCCAAAAGCATATCTAAATGCCCTGTATTTTATGGCATCAGAAAATCAATAAATACAAAACAGACTGCATTCAGTTGACCTTGCAGCGAGAAGAGCCTATACAGGTGGTGCGGTGAAAGAACTTTTAACAATACTTTAACCAAGATAATAAAAGTGTAAAGCTTAAAGTTTAGGCAAGTTGCGGGATGTTTACTGAAAACCCAATGGGACGCCTCCAGATTTGTATGTGATGAAGCCCTAAGATGAGATGCGACCGAAACCTGGCAAGGCTGAGTGAGCAGGTTTTGGTATTTGAACAGGGTTTACCAAACCACAGTCTATAATCTGTGCCAACAGCATGCTTAAGGGGTGCAATATAATCCCATAACTACTGTTCTATTTGTGATTTGGGAGTCATTTCATAGAACAGTCAACCTCCCCGAGATTTAAAAGCCAGAATAATTAGACTGGCTCCGATACATCTCTGTCACAAATCCCAGGTCTTCCGGATGATATAAAAAGACAACACTGACTCATGTCAAATGTGACCTCTGGCTAAATGTGCTGAAACGTTGAGTGCACTGAAGCGGCCACCCTAAATGGACCACTTTAAAAGACATCTGCTCAGACATTCAGACAAAGCAGCGATCCTCATGGCAGAAGTCATTTAGAAGACGAATTTCTGCAACCCTGGTCCTTTTCTTGGACTCTTTTGCATTTTATTCTGTGGTTTCATTGGGCAGAATTGATGACAGAAGCAACAGATATTCGAAAAGAAAAGTAAGAAAGTGTTAGAACACTTTATAGTAAATGTCCCTGATATTTGTATGTTTCTGCATTAATGGAACATGGAACAACAGAATCTTTACACTCTAGTGCAGCTTATGCACATTAATCAACTTTTTAACTCATTTAATTACATGTAATTACATAGGATACACTAAGAACTGGTGTTATTAAATTTACATAAACTGCACTTCTGTCGGGAGTCATTTAGAAGGCATTTGTTATTAGGAGTCATTTTGAATGCCCCAAATTGCAGTTTGGGGAATTAAAATGATCCTTAATAACACACTACAAAATTGTCACTCCCATGTCAAAGCTTTTAAGTGGGTCTTGTTGCACTTACACTGTCTGCACATTCTGAACATTTCACAATTAAAGTAAATTAATCCAATTTTTTAAAATTATATATATTTTACTTCCTCTTATATTTTACTTCCTCTAATATTTGACTTCCTCTTTAAAGCTGCTTAAAGTCGCAGATAACTGGCTCAAGGTTAGAATGTGCTATTCCAACTAAAACAATGTAAATATTACCAAAGATACGTTATCTTATGTAAACGTTCTTCAAACTTATTTTGAAAAACTATACAGGATCAGCACTTGCAAAGTTCTTCTGCAAAAAGGTTTGGTAACATCTCCTGTGAATCTTTCCTAATGAATAATAAATGCATTGACAACATGTTATGTGGTATACATAAGAACTTACAATGACTGGCATAAATCTGTATAACTGCTCCAAAGTAGTTATAATTGTGGACCCATTATCTAAATCGAGTGTATGACTAGTCATGTCCCATATTGTAAACATTGATGTTGTATAGTGCTACATTGCCTGTAACATTACTGCAGCACTAAATAAAAATAAAAAAATTCTGTTTTTGTGCTCCTTATAGACGTATTCATTGTTGTCAAAAGAAAATGAATAATCTTTTACTGATCCAGTTCTTTAAAAGGACAGATAGGCAGGTACATTCCAGTTAGATGTGAGAATAAGTTAAAAAAGTAGATTGTTTCCTGTGTCTTCAAATACACAATATGGACAAAAGTATTGGGACATACCACTTCATTAATGAATTCGGCTGGGCCCTTATTTCCAGTCTTAATGCTTCAGCAGACCAAGACATTTTCAACAACACCATGCTTCCAACTTTGTGGACACAGTTCAGTGAAGAACCTTTTATATTCCAGCATGACTGTGTCCCAGTGCACAAAGTAAGCTCCATAAAGACATGGCTGGATGAGTTTTATGTGGAAGAACTTGATTGGCCCACACAGAGCCCTGACCTCAACCCCATCCAACAGCTTTGGGATGAACTGAAACAAAGATTGTGAGCCAGGTCTTATCATCCAACATCAGTGCTTGACCTCCTCTATGCTAGAATGAACGAGCACAAATTCCCTTCAATGTCATTAATGTTCCTGATGGTGTAATGGTCAGGCGTCCCAATACAGCTATTGTAAGCAGTGTTACTGGTGGGGAACCTATTGAAAGCACTCTGGTGTGTCAATGATTTGCAATGAGTGACCATTAAATGATAAGTTATATATCCTACTCCTAGTGTCATGACTGTCAGTGTAAAACTTGGGTTCCATCTTCGTGTATGTTTGGAGAAAGTGACATGAGAAACTGTTGTTTCTGCAGGAAAGCTCAAGCAGTGCTGGATGCAGGAGAGAAAGAGGAATGAAAACAGGCCATTTTTCAACTTCAAGGGGATCTCTGCTTTGAAAGGCTTCCTGAGACATACCCAGGCAAGTGAGATAAATTCACAAGCAGGAGAGCTCTGTGTTGTTCAGAGGAGCCTCCCAATCTCCCCATGAGTGGTGGAAGCTGCAATGTCCTGAGACTTCCTCTCCTTTCTGGACTCCTGGCTGGTAATTGGTTTCTGGCCAATTGAAGCCAAAATTGTCAGTGGGACTTATTAACATTTCAATGCATAATGTTTATTTGAAAGGAACTGGGCTAGTTTTTGGAAAACATGGGCTGATTTTGCCTGACTGATGGATGTTTAATGGGGAGGTGCTCAGAGGGAGGCCAATGAACCACGCAGTTGACTTACTTTTTAATTTGGAAAAACATTTTGACTGACGTACATTTACAAATGCTAATTCATAAGGCCAGAAATGAATTTGCACATTGATTTATTTATTCATAAAAACCTATTTTAGTTTTTTAACAGACTGGACTGTCCTAGGCTTGCAATATTACCTCTAGTATTAAAACCTTTAGTTTACTTTAAGAGATCAACAGAAATCAACTGGTGCAGAAAGTCCATTGTATCATGTAGATAGAGGTTAGAGCATCTGATTAAATTATATATCACAGTCATATCCATACTTTTGAATACCATTATACAATACTGTGTTACAATACTATTCATTTTTGAAACGGTACATTTATAAGAGAAGAAAAGAACATTCGTAAGTTAATAAAATGGGATTTGAGCTGACGTAAGTTCGGACCATTTCTCTTGCCCCAGCTGTCATGAAATGTTAATATAATGTAAAGGTCGGCTTGCATTTTTAAATGGTTTTAAAAAGGCACACATCTGAAAAATGTACTCATCCACATGAAAACAGCTTTTTAGTATTCTGGCAATGAGGGTTACTGAAAATACTGCCCAGGGTGGAAATAAAAAAAAAAAAATCAGTGTTTTTATGTGATTAGGTACAATGCAAATATATCCAGAAATGATTGAATAAGGCTCACGTGTAAAACCAATATAAAACAAGCAGTTTTTGACAGGGCAGCAACTACCCATTTTTTGGATCCTTAAACAGCTTCGCAGGGGATGTTGGGGCCTATCCCAACACTCGTAGGGCAGAAGGTGAAGAAACACCTTCTGGACAAACATATTAATGCACACAGTCACACAAGGACAAACATATTGATGCATACAGTCATACATGGGGGCAATTTAGCACATCCAATTCATCTGAAGTGCTTTTGGACTGTGAGAGACACATGAGAACATACAAACTCCACAGAGGACCCTGGTTGTCCAAGTCGAGAATCGAACCCGGGATGTACATTCTTCGTTATTCTAAAGACATTAACCCCCAAATCAATCATAAATTGATAAATAAGATATATAAGTTATGTGCACCAAATTTGTTTCTTATTTTGATTGGTTTTGATGAACCATTAAGGCTGTTCAATCTGTTGTGGTACTTTATTTGATATGTGGAGAACTTGATCTAACAAAGCTAGAAGTAGATTATTTTATTTCACAACCTACCTTTCAGAGCAAGCAAACACATGCTAATTAATGTACTAAACGAATCAGTCACCTTTTAGTAATGATCTGATTAAAGCAATCAATAATAACCTGATTATACCAATCAATACTAACTCTGAATGTGGCGAATGCGGTCCCCTCACAGCAATTTTAAAGAAGTTAAAGGGGACCAAGACAAACACTCTGAATATATCATCAGCAAGAATTTAAGTTTAAATGGGCTCAACTATATTAAGCCTATCCTTGGACTACATTACAGTGCCAATTTAAAAAAAAAATTTTTAGGGCTCAGTCTGTCTGTAGGACATCAGCGTTGTGTATTCCGTCACAATCTTGACGCCATTGCTATAATTATAACGATAATAGGTAAAGATAAAAGGTAAAAAGTAATAAAACTAAGGCCCTATGAGTTTAACTGGCTCTGTATATAATCAGTGGGATAAATCTAACAGTAAAATCATGTTTACTACAGGAACATGACTTTGGAAGTTGCCCTTAGAGATCAATCCACAAAGATGTCGCCATCTCTAGATTAGCCCACCTGATCTAAATCAGAATAACGGACAAATAGCATGTGACCCTTTGTGCTTCACTGGCCAGAAACCAGGCAGTACGTTCTGCCTGAGTGGGCTTTTCTCGAGGAGCTTGCAGTGTCTTTTTTTTTTTTTTTTTTTTTTTCCCCTTAGCCTCTGCAGCATTGCAGTCCTCTTGATTAATTGAAATACTTAATTTGTCATTAAGCTTGATTAATTCCATTAATCTATCAAGTCTGCAGTCATTCTGTAATGTCACTGATAATCGATTACTCACCAAGGCAACCGGATTAGAAAAGACGTTTTGAATATCTAGGTCTGTGCCGCATGCTATTTTTTTTATGTGTCAGCAGTGAATTTTCATTTTCAGGAACTGAGGATATGAAATATTCTACAATATACTTATAATAAGGATTTCAAAAATGGTTTTGGTGTTGGACTGACAAAATGGTAAGTCTTTGAGAATTCATTCCCTGTCAAACTCCATGAATTAACTCCTGACGTTGTTGCAGGCTTATCATTAATCCTCATTTTGGCCAAGCGAAGCGGATAATTTAGCACGGAAGCCAAAATAGTTCCAGATCTTCTTCTCCAAAACAAGTAATCCACCAGTAGGCACGAGTGCGACTGGCACAACAAATGAATTGCGGATAGAGTAGTCAAACGCAAGTTAACGCAAATTGGAGCAAAGGGGAAAAAAAATGGAATATGCTCCAAGTGGTTCCTCTATTCGCTAATGCGTGCCTTGATAGGAAGCCATTGATTTTTAATCTGGCCCACAGCCCTACTCTTATCTCAGCATGTTTCTTTTCTAAATCTTTAATCAATGATCGATTTTACCAGGATTTCGTAGCCTTGGCAGCTGTGAGCCAAACAAAACGCCCAGTAGCCTGCTGTTCCGTTTAGAGCCTTTCAGGAGACAATAATGCAGAATAAACCATCTTTCAGGCCTGGATACAGATGAGACATTTTGATAAGAGTAGGCTGTGTCCAGAACCTGGTGCTGCTACACCTGTCCTCTACCTCACTGACTACCGATCTTCTGCTAACCCTGAAGGAATGTGAAGGGGTCAGAGAGCAAGAGGAATTTGGAGAATGAGCAGTAACTGTGGAAACAAGTTCATTCTACTGTTGAATTTCATCAAGTCTGATGCAGATTATTGATGAACTATTACAACGTTCACTCCATTGTTCCTGCACAACCTACACTGTATGGGCAAAAGCATTGGGACGCCTGACCATTACACCAACAGGGATGTTAGAAGGTCTGGCTCATAATCTACATTCCAGTTCACCTCAAAGGTGCTGGATGGGGTTGAGGTCAGGGCTCTGTGTGGGCCAGTCAAGTTCTTCCACACCAAACTCATCCAACCATGGAGCTTGCTTTATACACTGGGACACGGTCATGCTGTAATAGAAAAGGTTCTTCCCCAAATTGTGTCCACAAAATTGGAAGCAGAAAGTCTTTGTCTGTTTGATTTTATACACCTGTAACAATGTGTCTGACAAACACCCGAATTCAATAATTAAGAGGTGTGTCCCAGTACTTTTGTCCACTGTGTATTTACATGTACATCATCTACTCCAAATGTTCTCCAAATGTTTTCTCTTACACATAATAGATGATGACACTAGTAGATCTGCAAATCGGAAAAGCTTTCCGAATAGCACACACTTATGTACTCTGCTGAGAATCACTTAAGCAGGTGTTTGGAGCTGCTTCGTTCTCTCCCCAGCTATTGGGACAGATGGTGAGATGTCCTCACGAAATCAGTTTCTGGGTCACAGAGGACATGAGCAGGATTGGTGAAAGAAGCCGTAACTTTTAGGGTTTCTGGACACATAAAGTAGACTTCTGTCTGTCACCATAGAATCTGGTGCATTTCACTTATCGTGGCCAAGAACTGCCCACTTTAACAGGAAAGGGCTTTTGACTGACATGTAAAATAACCACTGTTTGAGCACGAAGTGTGCAATTTTTCAAAATGGGACCTCAAAACAAACCCCACATATCGCACTTAAAAGCTTCTACATGCATGAAAGAAAGCTTTTGAAAAATGTTTAAAGATGCTGCGAATTTCACAGACTATCTGTCTCCAAAAGGCTAAGCACATCGAGTGAGCAACTGTTTGCAGTTGAAATGATACAGAAATGTATTGTAAAGGCTTTGAGGCTAACCAATCAGAATACAACCCATAACACCTCAACTGATGTGGTCTATTGAAACGATAGCTCTGCCTTTCTATGTGCTTTTTTTCTTAGCTTGATCTTATTATTGTCTTTGCAAATATCAACATTCACAATGTACACTGGTTTCCAATGGCATTTGACCGTCCTTCATGTTTCTAGCATGAGTAATTTCAAGCTGTTGTCCAGTTCAAATCTTGTTAAAAGACCATGTCAATGTTTTCTTTAGTGAACCATTAATTAGCTTTATGTTATCTAAGCTATCTGATAGCATAGTGGTCTTAATATGGTCACTATGGTCTTTACAGGCAGCTGGTGGTTAGGGAGTTGCCCCTGCAATTGAAAGGTTGAGAGTTTGAATCCCAGGACTCTCAGTGGCACCACTGAGGAACCCCAGATCCCCAGATGTCACTGTTAGCAGCCCACTGCTTAAATGCAGAGGACTCAAGTAAATTCCTAAGGGATCAATATATATTATATATGTATGTAAATAAAATAACTTTTGCTCATTAACAGGTTTTAATTAGAAATCAATTCTACAAGTTTCCTTTCAGAAATTGCAGACATGGTGGATAAAGCACAGATTGCTGAAATCGGTGGTCGTCAGTGGTAGAAGCCATTTGCATGTGCTTGCATTTGTAAAACAAACAAACAAGCAACAAAAAAACAGAAAATGTTCCTTTAAAAGACTTTTAAAAGTGTGCACAGTTTGACTGTTAAACTGCCATTATAATGTAGTGCAAATGTGCCTGTTTTGGTGCAATGATACATATACCCTCATGTCCCTTAACAGAATGGGAAAACTGCTTACCGCCTTATGGGAAACATTTGGCTAGCACGGCTAGTTAGCACACGATGCCCGTGATGTTATATTAACTGCTCCCCCATTAGCTTTCGCTCATTGCTAACCACATTAGCACTGGAGAGTTAGATATTTCTTTGAGAGGCGTGACTACAAAAAATGCAATATGCCACTCTTGGGAAAGTTTAGAAGTTAACAATGACCAGGATATTTAGTTTTCCTTTTGTCCTCTGGCCTATGAAAGCACCTGAATCCACCAGGAAGAGGAAGAGAGGAAGGGAGAGAGAGAGAAGGAGAAGGAAGGAGAGAGGAAAGAGGAAAGAGGAGAAAGATAGAGAACTTGTTTGTGTTAAACTCTGAGTTAAACTTTGTTTTGTAGACATTTGTTTTCTGTTACTCTGTGTGAGTTAGTTTGGTTTTGTCTACTAGTAGTTTGCTTATGTTTTCACTTTGTTGTTTCTCTTGTTTGGTTTATTTTGATATTGTTGAGGGTGCACAGGCAGACACTGTTTTGTTTGGTTTGTTCATAGTTAGTTTGGGTGTAGGCAGGTGTAGGATTTATATTGTGTTCATTCCTTTGGTGTTGTTTGTCCCCTCATCAATTCGTGTAAGTAGAGTTTGTATATAGATTTGTATATATATTGTTGCTGGTTATATTGTTCTGTAAATAGTGTTGTAAAACATCTTGAAAATAACTATATAAAACCTGTAAATACTCTATATCCTTGTGTGGTTATCGTTCCATGTTCAGTAGCCATTGGATGCACTCTTCACCACACCACACCATATTATCTCAAAAACCTTACTTTTACACATATTTCCATATATCTGAACCCAAGACGTAACAGAAGGACATCTGGTATTAATGTGACAACTATAAACATGTGTGCAGCAGGTTCTGTGTGGTTCTCACAGTACTGCAAGCTTCAGAGCTTGTTGTGGTCAGTGAGAAATGGCTCTTGCCAGAGGCCTGTTCAAAAGTGATCAGTTACCTTAATGAACAGTGAGTGAAAAGCCTGACAGCGACACTCTGGCAGCAGAGACGAGGAAGGGTTTGTCAGGGCTTTGGAGAGGAGTAAACAACTAAAGCCTTAGTCTGGCGTGTCTATATTAGCACGCGCTTGTGCCCGGCATGATCCCCTAAAACTGCCTGAGCAAGAGAACAAAAGTAATGAGAGACTTCCCTGAAGACTGAAGTCAGTGTAGCATGTTTAACATTTAACGTTTTGTTATTGTTGTTTAATCAGTGTGTTGTTTAATCATCTTTCAGTGTGTGCAAAAACACGACAAGCCAACATTCCGTCTGGCTTCAAGTGCAAGTGGTCTACCCAAGTTTTGCAGTCAGAGTGGGAGTTGTTTATAGTATATAAATTTTTTATGGTTATTATAATGGTTACATTTATTTATATAGTATCACATTGTCTGATGCTGTGTGTATACTATGGAAATCTTTTAAGTTTTTGAAAAATGTTTTGTACAATTTATTATTATAATTCCATAATTAATTATTTACTCAAATGCAGCATTTATAGTACAAATCCCTGTGGATCCAAATCTAAAATTTTATCAAAGCCAATTGTAATTGCAAACAAGTCTTCCCCAGTTACACAATGTTACTGAGCTGGGAGGGTGAAACAAGCCCATGTCCAGGCACAGATGGACTGAAATCACAACCCAGCCAATAGTCTGGAGCTCCACCTCTCAGAAATAAAACTCCATTCTTGTTTGTAGCAGATGAAATATATACAGCTTTTGAAGGTTAATCCAATCTAGGGATTAGAATTTAACAAGCTTGGAAAATAAATCTCCAAAATGCTACTTACTGTGTTGAAATAATTTCCATTTATAGTCCTGCTAGTCATGCAGAGCTGAAGAAGTAATGTGTGATCATTAGAGATGATATTACCTGTAGCCACTGGGACTGGTCACTGTGTCCAGCTGTCCAGGCGTTGACCTTGCCCTGCTTATCCAGCCTGGATTTGCTGGGCTCCCAGGTGAACATATCCATGTTAAGCGTTCGGAAGATGCTGGATGCTGTGATCTGATAGTCCTGAATGTGGCCGGATTTCATCCCCAGTGGCTCGGAGCATCCTACAGAGTTAAACAGCTCGAAATTAGCTTCAGGTCTCCTCTGCATCACGGGAGGCTGAACATCAAGCATGGCAATCGACTTACACTTCAGGAGGTCGTACATCTTTTGCTACATCGTAAAGGCTCTCAAACGACTGCAGATGGAAATGTGTTGAGGGGACAAATGCTCACTGGACTCGAGTACAAGCAGCCACGCGAATGGCTGTTGTAAGAAGCCATTGTGTGCAACAAATTAGACACTCTAATACAATTGCGTGCTGCATACATTTACATTTATGATATTTAGAACTTTCATTCCCTAATTACAGGGGAAAGTCTCCCTGGAGCAGCTTATGGTTAAAGGTCGTGCTCAGGAACCCAGTGGTGGTGTGCTGAAGGTAGGATTCGAACCCATGACCTCTTGGTCCAGAGGCAAGTATCCTACCCACTAGGCCACCACCACCTGTAGTCCAGTCTAGATGGCGTATAATTTCAATATTAAAATCAGTGAAAACATCAGTAAAAATAAACCTGATATTAAACTCCAAATGTCTAACAAACTCATACAGGTATGACTGTCAAGTATCCATGAAGTGTGTAAAGTAAATTATGTCTAAACATTTAATTAAGATTTGATTCAATCATTTTGGACTTTTCACAGCTGAAACGATTGAGAGGTTCAGTCAATTAAGCACTGTTTAAATGAAGCTGTCGGAGTCCGTTTAATGTTTTCAGATTAAAATGGAATTAGCCAGTACTACGGAATGTGGAATTTTGTAAAAATGTATATCTGTAAAGTTCCTGTTTGTCAGGCCTTCACTTGAAGTAAGTTAATAAATAAGCCACAGAAAAACAGCTTTGCGGACTAACCTGTGAGTTCGCAGCCTAGCAGCTCCATGCGCAGAGTGCAGTGTCTCCGGCAGACTTGGGGGTAGATCCTCACGTACTGAGCCTCGATGGGAGGTGTGAACGAATTGGCCGAGGGAGTGTTGTTATCAACATTTCCCCGGAAGATCTGCGTGCAGTGACCCAGACAGAAAGATTTCAGACTTCATCATAAAGACGCCACACTAATAGATCTGAGTGATTTAGCGGTTGTGATGCAAAAACTATTTGTCATTGTCATGAGAAATCTCATGTTTTTTTTTTTTTATTAGTGCTTTTTATATCTTTGGACAATAGCTGCCCTTTAAATTATATTAACATTTCAGGACAAATGGAGCAACAAGAATCAAAGAAAAAAGTTTGAAGTTACATTGGGATCACATCCGAATTATTTTTTTCTCCTATATAATTAAAATTACACAAGGTTTTCTTATGACAGTGACAGGTTGCTATTACTGTAAAATATAGAATAATGCACTGACATAAAGTACCAGTCAAAGCTGTGGCTACACTGGATTGAATATACTTACTGTATGTATGCATAATCTTTTTTTTAATGTAAGGACTCAAACTTTAATACTTAATAAATGTGTTTGTAAGAAAATATAAATTCAGACGTTGGTGTCTACACTGCAAAAGCATGTTACAAGGATGTAAATATTTGTTTATTAATTATTAATATGTGAAAAATGTAATATAGAAAAGAAGAATGTCAGCACTTTAGTACTTATAAAATGTATTGAAAAAAGCAAAACATCATCAAAAATTGTGTGACAGAGATCATTCCAGTTCCTAATCTTTTGTTGTTTGCAGTGTAAATTAGATATTTATATAATAACCTTGACTTTTTTGTTTTGCTTACAGCCTTGCTAAGTGATTAAAAAATTGTATCCCATTGGCAGTAAGTTGCTAAGATTTAGTTTTCCGCAGTGTCTGTTCATAAATACAAATATTCTGCATTAAAAAAAATAAATCTTGTAAAACCAATCCTAGTACGCAACAAGTGCTCAGCATATGTGGAACTTCTTCAGTCCTGTTGGAAAAGCATCCCAGGTGGCTCCTCATGAAGCAGCCTGAAAGAATGATCAAGAGGGCGTAAAATCTGTTTCACAGCAAAGAGTGGAAGAAATTAAAGGTTTTGATTCGCTTCGTGTTTTTGGTCAGTGCATAAATCTATATTTAAAATGTCATCCCTTTAAAAATGGAAAAAAATTCCCAATGAAAATTACTATGTATTGTTTGCATATGACAGGTGGAAATAATATGATAACTGTTTCCCAAGACTTCGCTGTCACAGGGCCCATAAACGACTTCATCTGAGCCCACCCCCTGCCCGGCCCACAACGATCAAACAAATAAAACTGACAACGGACAAGAAAAAGAACACCCCAGACAAAAGCAGACAATGATACAGCAGAGGGTAGCCATCTCCACCCAAAGTCATTAGAGGAGATCATAAAAAACAACCAAAAAAGCCCTACAAGTGGGATTTGAGTACAGGGTAATAGAAAACGAAGGGAGGGGTTCCGTCAAAAATGATGGAGCATCTCATGTCTTAGGCGGCCCCCGTGGCTCTCCTTCATCCCCAAACAGTATAAAAATCCAATCTGAAGAGCTATTAAAGCGAGGGGTGGAGGGGTGGTGGGGTGAAGTGGAGCAGGGGACTAGCCGGGCCGCTAATTAAAAAGGCATCTCACCATATCCTCGTCCGTGCCCTTGACTTTGTATGTCCTCCAGGTCTTTCCGTCGTCGCTGGAGGCCACTTTGTAGGACTTGACATACTCGGGGCTGCCGATTCGCTTGGCCCCCTGGGTTATCAGCCCCGTGACCCGCATCCTTCTCTGCAGGTTTATCTGGGCACAGAGAGAGAGAAAGAAAGAGAGAGGTAATCAGTGGTGACCTTCTCACGTAGGCTCACCAAAGGGCAGACTAAAAAGGAGAGGGAGAGATTAGTGGAAAGAGCCAGATGCATGGAGCCTCGTTCTGATTTGCATATGCGACACCACGAGTCTGTGTCCACACACTCAGTCACTAACAGTTCTTAGAGTAACGATTGATTTTTGATAAGAAACTCCAGAGTGAGATATAAGGGTGGCCAGTATGAACTTCATCTAAACCTGAAATTTATATGTATATTTTGTCGACGGCCTCTTATAACATATTTCACTTTTCTTTCAAAAACTTGCATATTTATTCCAATTTTAGAATAGAATAGAACCTTTTCTATTGCAGCATAACTGTGTCTCAGTGCACAAAGCAAAGTCTACAGAATGAATGGGCACAAAATCCCACAGAAACTCCGAAATCCTGTAGAATGCCTTCCAAGAAGAGTGGAAGCTGTTAGAGCTGCAAAGGAGGGACCAACTCCAATGCAATGTCTTTATAGTCCCTGTTGATGTAATGACCAGTCGTCCCAATACTTTTGTTCATATAGTATGTAGTGTTCATATAATAAATCTATCAGCAACTGATCACTACTTTATGATGTGACGGTTTATAATTTGAGTTAAATTAACAGTCATATCTCAATATACGGGAAATATTCAATGGCATTTCATTGCAATTGCTATTTAAAAAAAATTGTGAATGGTATTGTTCTCAAGTTTCTCCAGTTTTGCTGGTTTTCAGTAAAAAAAAGAAAAAGAAAACAGGTTAAGTGGAATTCCAGTCTATGCCACTTTTGATGGGCAGCAAAAACAAAAAAATACTGTATATATATTTATTGCCACATAAGCACAGTGGTGCACTTATGGTATAATCTCAATCAATCGCTAACTGAGTCAGCACATACATTGTCATTCTCTAGCGCGCAGCAAGAGCGTACAGCAGAACTGTAAGTAATGGGGCTTTGATAACGACTCCCACGCCGTTTGATAACTCCCACAGCGTCCATCTTACTTATGGAGAATGCAAACCCTGGGGACTGTATTGAGGCATTTTTTCTAACCTTCAAACAGCAAGTGAGTGCAGTCAGTCAAAGCTAGCGATGTCATGCCTGAGGTAATGCTCTGTCGCTGAACCACCTGTGATGCGGGGGTGGGGGTTATCCAAGTGTGCAGAAAGAGAGAGGAACGGATAAGGCTGAAAACAACATCTAGCGAGTGCTGGCTGGTTTTAAAATCAGCCTGTGTGGAGAAACCGCGTCGATACTTTTAAAATGAGTGAAATATAGTGCCCTTATAGTCATGCGTGAAATCATCACACAGTAAAGTGTCCATTTGTCACATGTGAACACACTGCACAGTGTAAACAATGTGAACTTCTTTCTCTGCATTTAACCTTATCAACAAGTGAAGCAATGGGGATCCACTGGCACAGTGCCTAGGGAGCAGTGTGTGGGGGCGGTACTTTGCTCAAGGGTAACTCAGTGGTGCCACAGGCAATCCTGGGATTTGAACCCGCAAGCTTCTGATTGCAGGGTAACTCACTAGTGACCCGGACACCAAATCTTAAGTGTAAAGCAGGTAGTAGGTAGTGCAGCTGGTGAAAGTAATGAACCACTGAGGTGGCATTACAGTCAGGACATGGGTCAGATGCCCTGCAGCCTCTAAACAGTCTTCGCAAGTGGGGAGGAATTGATCCTGAAGCTGAAGGACTTCCTCGTACACGGTTCAGTGTAGATATCCTTGATACAAGCAACACTTGACCCGGTGATGAGTAGTGATCCCAGTCTACCATCACCTTTTACGGCACTTTCCTTTCTGAGACACAGCAGTTGCCATACCAGACAGTGATGCTGTGGGTATAGATGCTTCTGTAAAAGCAATTAAATATGGGTGAGTCTATTTCTCCCTCTAGCTGCCTCACCTCCTCTCTGTAAGCTGTTTCTGTGTTGGTCATGAGACCCACAGCATCAGTTTCATTAGTCATCTTGATCATTTGGCTGCTGTGATGTTTGCAATAACAAATGTGAGTGAGCAGGATGTAGAGGAAAAGACTCCAGAATTATTGGCACCCTTCCTGATGATGACTGGCAAGGCCTATATAACATTACCCATAGCAGTTCTCTTAGTGTTATATTGAAAATAGAAATATCTTACCTTTAAGGTAAATTTAGTCTTAGGGTAAACAGACCAATAGTTCAAATGGCATTTTTGAAAACCAAATCACATTTATGCCAATTATTGGGCACTCCAAGAAACTTTAATCAAAGAGATGTAAATGAACTATGATCCCATGCAAATTTAGCTGCTTGTAATTTGGCCTAAGGGTTTAGAACATTCTAAGCAGTCATTAATCATTTCCTGTTTCTTCTGGGAATGAAAATGAACTGACGCAGGACCTAAATTATTTCATCCTTTAATCCTTTGGTGTTGGGCCAATCATGACCTCATGCATATTTTTTGGAGTAATATTCTGTGTTCACCTATGGCTCATATGGAATTCATAGATTTGCTTCATTTACAAAAGAAAGACAAATATTCAGGGAAATGTTCTGCCTTTTTCACTCATATTGAATAAGGGTGCCTGGAAATGTCCTTGTTGTCAGAATGGTATCAAAACAGATGATGGCAGATTTTATAGCATCCTCAGTGGACTTCCCAGGATCCTCAGTGGAGCAGTGTCAAAACAGGTTTGGAATTTGTTCAGAGCATCTGGGAGGAAGACACTGTCAGTGCAGGCAAGGTGATTTTTCCTCCTGCCGTAAGTGGCAATTTGAATACTCTGCCATATATGCTGTGTGTTATTGTGCTCTTCCCTGAGTGCCACTCCATTTGGTTTGAATGCCACACTGTGAGCTTTGAACAGGGAACTAATCTCAGTGTTAAGCCACTGTTTCTCGTTTGGGTGTACATTAACAGTACAGTAATCACTGCATAACCCACACACTTGCTTGCGGGTGACAGATTGCGAGTATCACTCCAAAGGGGTTTCTCCACTGACTGGTACCAGTTCAGTGCAGTTCGGCTCTACTCTGTTCTGTTTGGTTTCGGACCTACAGTTTTCCACTACAACTGGTTGCTATAGCGACCAAACATTCTCAGAAGCAGTGCGAGCGGAGAGCTCTAAGCTGAGGTGAACAACCAGGCATCATTACAATCACCTGCATGGATAAAATCAGAGGGTTTTATTCCTTGTCCTTGGTTTGTGGCTGATTGACACAAAACGGAGACAATTGGCTTACCAGACAAGGCTTAAAGAAGCAACATTAGGCTAATGCTAATGTTCAGTCAACAACACTGGCATAACCATAGTGACCACTAAACAGTGACCTCCAATATGTACACATCATCATTTAGTATCAGTTCAGCACGCTTAGAACCTCGGCCAAGGTAGTACCAAGAATGGTACCAGGTACCAGATTTTAGTTGTGTAAAAGCGAGTAGAGTTTAACCGAAACGAGCTGGTACCAGTCAGTGGGAAAACCCCCAAAAGTGATCTTCCCGTCGCAGTGTCCTAAAAATATGCTCCAGTCAGTGCAGCTGAAACAGCACTGAGGTAAAACTGCTTCCTTTGGCCGTACCTAGATGATGATGTGATCTTTTTGCCAATGGTCACCACGTAGGGGTATCGGCAGCACAGCGGTGTGATCAGAGAGTCTGAACTGAGGGAAAACTGGATGTGGTATTCTCTCATTGTATTTGTGTTAACATGATCCAACATGTTCTTCTGCCCTCTCTGTAATGGAAACTTTGATCAAATTTGGGAATAGCATTGCTCAGGTTTATCTTAGTGAAGTTTATGGCAATAATGATACTCTCAGGGTGTTTGTTCTGGAGCGAGGCGGTTGCATCACAGATTGCCTCCAGTGCATCCTTGGCAACTGCGCTCAGCAGAATGTAAACACTGATTATGAAAATGGGCCTGGATTCTCAGGGTAAATAATGGAGTTGACACTTTATCATTATGTATTCCACTGCTGAAGCAGGTTAGCTTGTCTAGTCAAACTGTCAGGAATGTTCCTTTGAAGCCATGTTTCAATCAGATTTAAACAGTGGAAGGCCTTCGCCTCTCGATGTGGAGCCAGTTTGACCTGGAGCAAGTCAATTTTTTTTTGTCAAGCGACCAAAATAACAAAGGTATGAGGAGGACTATGCGCATTCTTTTATCCTTGCCCTGATGCGGGATCACATGCTTTGTGTCTGATTCCACTCATATTTGCTCCCAGGTCAGCTGGTTAGGAGAGGTAAACCTGGTGTTCCAGGAACATTTATCAGCAAACTGTCTGTAAAGTGAGCCTGATTACATCTAATTAGGCTACTTCTGCAACATTTTCTTCATTCATATTTACATTGTTTATCATTTAAAATGCTTGATTTTTTCAGTCCTTGCACATTGTTAGCTCAATCTTTTTTCAGGTGTATTTTCATGACCTTTTATTACCTTCCCATTACAAACTACTGCCGCCTCGTGAGTATAGGCCCGCTAAAGGGGAGTTCACGGATCCCCTGTTGTTGGGAAACCTGTGAAACACTCAAGTGGAAAGTACAGAAGAGTTTTGATTCGACATGGCGAAAACAGCACAGCCTGTTTGGATTAAAATGCTGTGTTAAATGGTGTTGGCTATTTATCCAAATATTATAAAGTGTTATTAATGATTCGCTTGGAGATTCAGTTCTTGGGTAATCTGCCTAACATTGCTTATCACATTATGATATGTCAGTACTAAGCAGACTCTTGTGAAACAAGCGGAAAGAAATAGTTACATTACATGGTGAAAAGTGTGGGTGTGTTAGAGAAAGAATGAGCTTGTAAGAGCTAAACAGTCAGCTGCACCTGGTGACAGCTAATTCATAAATCCAAGACTCATGACCAAACAGCAAACAGACGCTAAACATGCGCGCCTGAGATAAATGCACATCATTACGACTCCAAACGCATTTCCATCTGCTGTGAAGGGGATTATTTAGTCTTTCCGGGGGCCTCTTGGGTTTCTTAAAAATCCAATTAAAGCTACGGTGCATAGGCTTGACGTCGTTCCCTCAGTGGCCAACATACATACTTCTGCTACAGTTCTGTGACCAAAACAAAAGTAACTTCAAGAAAGAATGTGCAGTTCAACACATTTTGATATGGAATATTTGAGTTTAAAAGAATGGGCTTTAAGTTGATTTTGGCAGAGAAGAAATGTAGATAAAAGAGCTCTGACTGAAATTCCTGTTTTGGAATTCTCCAGAACTACAAACAGAAGCGCTATTGCTAGTGCTCAAAATAAAATCAGGAGCCAAAGGACATTTTAGCACCAGTAGTGGTATACAGCCAGTGTTTTGAAAACCATAAAGTTTGGTACAGAATTGATTTCAAAGTATTACTTATTGTGTACAAGCCACTCGATGATGCATTGTGCTCTAAATACATTTCTGATATGTTTAAAGTATATATATTCCTGGTAAGTCTCTTGGATCTAGTGAAAAGAAGAGGCGATACTAAACGTGGTGAAATGGCATAAAGACACTATGCTGGCCACAGGTGGAACCAACTGGTCATCAGTATTAGATCTGCACCACCTGTAGCTTTAAAAAGCTATTAAAACTGAACTGATTCATATGAATAGCAACACTTCAATTGCACTTTCAGTTTTCTTTTATTTCTAATATTTTATTCTATTTTGTTCAATTTTCTATTATATGACCTTTTGTGTATGACAGTGTTCTATAAAAGTAAACTTGACTTGACTTGACATTAAACCAGTGAGTTTTTAGTCATGAAAAAATAGCATTTCAAATGAGCTACAGAATAGCGAACACTAGAGGTAACCTGAGGTTGGAGATGGTGGATGATATGCCAACATGTCAATGCAACACTACTTACACTCTTAAAAATATTCTTTCCTTGGACGATTAAGAATCTTTTAAAATAGTGTAAAGGCTCTTAAATTAAACCGTTTGGTTTTGCTCGCGAATAACGGTTAAAGCAGTTACCTTAGTTAGTCAAGTCTTTTACAACATGTTCTTATATTTCCTGTCACGATTTTTTTTCCTGTCCTTATCTGTCACGATTCATGCCGGTGAACACCGGAACATGGGACCAGTACCCGTCTGCGACCACCAGGAGTCGCATTAGACACATGGACCGCCTGTCCCTGCTCGGTAATTAGTTCTCACGAGTCACATTGTTTTTAGTCCCACACCTGATCTGAGTCCCTCCGCTATTATGTCTGTGTCACCATTGGTCCTTGGTTTAGTTCCCCATGTATTTAGACCAATCCTTGTCTTTTGTTCAGTACGCCAACATACCTTCACCTTGCCTTGCATTGTGTCCTGTTTATCTTGAGTTTAGGCTTGGCCACCGTGCCACTTTTCTGTTTGTACCTTTCTCCTTTTTCAATAAACCCTACGTGCTTAATGCATGGAAGTCTGTCTTGGTGCTTCCCTACCTGCTCTCCTTCGACGGGGCACGGACGTGACACTATCACTTCAGCATAAAAATAAGTGAATAGCGATTTCAGAATCTGAAGGCTGCACTTCAGTACACATGCACATATCCGATGGTTCCTAACCTTAACCATTTCTCAGATATCACATACAAAGATCATAGTTCTTGTGTTATTCTGTAATCTTACTGGATTCTCATTATTTTTCTTATATGATCTACATAAGAAAGAAACTGAACTATGATCCCCAATCACTCATGAATATCAAATTTGCAGCTGACACATTTTTTTTCTTCTGGGTAGCAATTATGCACCAGGTGTGAGGAGATGGTAGTGTACAAATCAAAATTTGTATTGCTTCAATCACAGTTGATGTTTGTCTTCCGCGTCTATTGCCAGTGTACTGTACGCTTATTAATCTAAATTTCCTTTGGCATAGCCTCCCTTGAACCAAAACGGTGGCGTCCAATTACACAGGCATGATTAAAAGGCTGTGGCTTTTGTAACTGGAATGATGTATCGCGGTCATAATGGCCACAGATGTTGGAGTCACTTCACCTATCAGTGATGCTGCCACACTTGCAGAAGACGCTCGATGGAAACATCTGCCACCCAGACATTCGTCAGTTTTGTGTAAATTGTTTGGGCCGCAGATGACTGACACAAAACGCCAGCGGCTCCCAGAGGCCGTCCATCAGCCTGACGTGCAGTCACGCGAGAGTCGTTTAGCAATCATCATCTCAATTCTCCAGCCACTAGGGTAGATGAGGAAGGGGTGGCAGGGTGGGCGTGAGCTGGGGACGAGAAAAAGTGAGAACCCTACACATATGCACACTCACACACACATGAAGAGGTGGGTGGAGTAGTCTCAGACCATACTTCTTTCAGCATATCACATCATTAAGTTTAATGAGAACTGGCTCTTTTAGTCATTTTACTCTTGTATAGAACGTATCTTTTATCAGAATTTCTTAATTCACAAAAAACCCAAATTTCCCATGTCATGGACAAATAGGGTTGTCACAACTTCTTGATTAAAATTGATTACTCCACTATAAAAGCTCTGATTAAAATGTATATTCTCATTCAGTCATCGTAGCAATTGCTTTGCAAGTTGAAAGATAAGCAAGATTTCCACAGGTCATTATAAAGCAGTGTTCAGCAGTCTAAACATTCTCCACAAGAGGGAGCTATTTGTACTTAAGTCACAAATGAGAAAACCCACACCAGCAGGATCTCCCTAATTCACACATATTTATAGTTACAAATTTCATATAGGAAGTAAAATTAAATGCTTACAATTATAAAAAGTTTGTGAGATTACTTCAGTAATATTAAAAACAACTGTTACCTTTCTATAACCGCCAATATGTTTCTAAACTTGCTCCTCCTTTTTTTAAATGAACTCAATTTTAATAACTATTCGAAAACACGGTACACTGTGTATACCATAAGCAGCAAAACAACCAGACCCTTGTATCCTCATGTCGCTGAGACACAAAGGTTAAAGTGAAGCTTGTCTAGTTTGCTAGATTTGTTTCTAAATTATAATACTAAACTATGGAAGTCAGATGTTGAGGTGAACTTTCACTGGATGCATTCTGAGCAACAGCACTGGAGCTGCTGATTATCAATGAATTTTCAGTAAGAAAGTCAAAAGCTCTAACACCAGCTTGCGAGAAGCATAAATGTGAAGCATCGGCCATATCTTCACTATTTCTCAATTTATTCAACAAACTTATTGGATTCTCATTGTTTTCCCTTAAAAATGACATTTATGTGAAAGAAACTGAGCTATGATCCACTATCCACTAGGTATATCCTCGTGACATTTTCATTTTTCTGGGGATCATGCACCAAGTGGGTACTAGTCAAAATTTATATTGTTTCAATCACAGTTGAAATTTGTCTACAGTGTCTATTAGCATCTACTGAGCAACATTACACTGCATGTGATTAATGGCACCAGACCTGAAGAGTATTAATGAATTTTCAGTAAGAGCGTCAAAAGCAACAACGGCTTGCGAGAAGCACAAGCGTCCAAGCGTTGGACATCATCGGGGTGCACTGAACTGCAGGCTGGCAGCCATGAGAGCATACAGTACACGCCTACACAGCACATTAGCATTGGCATTCTCGCAGGTTAGAGAGTGTATATGTGTGGGTGCGTGTGTATTTAGCTCTTTGTGGATACCAAATATCCTCAGGATGATAGAAAACACTGAAATGTTTGACATCATGAGGACTTTTGTCTAGTCCCTAAAAAAGGCACTGTACTAGATTTGGCTTTAGGTGTGGCCATAATATTATTAGCTACAGAATAAAGGAAGTCAGTGGACTCGTAAAGACAGCAAAACATTTGTTGTGTGTGTGTGTGTGTGTGTGTGTGTGTGTGTGTGCACATATAGAGAGAGTGAGAGAGGGCGAGAGAGTGTAAGATGTGTTAACGAAGCAGAAACAAGGAGAAAAAGCAAGTTACCATATTTGATGTGTGTGTTGTTTTTCAGCCATCTGTTCTGATAATGGATTACCGCAACTTCACATGTGATGAAAACTAGAATAAATAATTTGGATGTGCAGGCTAGGGAATAAGAGTGCTGTTACGTTCATTTAGAGCATATTTTATACATTTGCCTAGTCTAGTATTTATATAGTTTCAGGCACACTTTACGTCCTCTATAGCTTATCCTCAGAATGCACAGAGAACCTTATTTAATAAGTAACGCTGTTTGTGTGGGTGAACACATATGCATGAAAACAAAATCTCTTTATAAATCTTTTCATCAAAACAAGTACCCTCATCAATCACAAAGGTAGTATAGACTGAAACTAGCATTCTTAAAGTGAAAGTGACCATTCTGTCATATGTTAATACACCACAGCACAAAATTCTTCCTCTGTATTTAACCCATTTAGTGAAGCAGGGGGCAGCCAGGAACACAGCACCCGGGGAACAAGTGTGTAGGGGACGGTACCTTGCTCAGGGTACCTTAGAGGTGCCTAACGGTCTTGGGAATCTAACCCACGACTTTCTGATCGCAGGGCAAACGCCCTAACCGCTAGACTAACAGCTGCCCATTCTTGCTTGAATGGTATCATTACCATTAAATCTGTGAGTGAAACTTGCCCCATGATCTACTATAAATCAGCTGGTGTTATTTATGTCTGATACTCAAAACCTGTAGATTCATGCATGTTTGTAACTTCTGCTGTGATGGTGTAGTACAGAACAGAGGAACACCAATCAAGCATCCCCATTTGAATCTTAAGCCATGGCTAAACAATTCCAAATAGGAAGTTCAGCCAATTCTGGGCAGGGTTTAATATTTAGTGTTTTAGAGTAAGAGCTATCTTGGTAGTCAGAGTGAGATGAACAGATTAGTTTTAATTATATTTAGTTAAATGCAGAGGTGGACAGTAACGAAGTAGATTTACTTGAGTACTGTACTTAAGTAGAGTTTTTGAGTATCTGTACTTACCTTTAGTATTTTTTTTGGAAACTTATGACTTTCACTTCACTACATTTGAAAGACAAATATCGTACGTTTTACTTCACTAC
>JBBPDC010000039.1:8590910-8606703 GCA_037974485.1 Hemigrammopetersius urotaenia | reverse complement strand
CTTTTTACTTCACTACATTTCTATCAAGGGTCTCGTTACTCGTTACTTTTAATTCTAAAAGTGGATGTTTTTTCCTCTTTTTCTAAAACGTGATTGTTTATTTCCCGCTGACAGCCTATCAGTAATCAGTAGAGTTACGTCGCGTCTGACGTAGCCTGTAACCATCAAATTAAGTTCTACGCCGGTATTGCATTTCTGCAACGCCAGAGGATGGACGGTGCCATTTTCGCACCCATGGCCATATCTTGACAAAATGTTTATATTTTCCGAAAGCATTAAAGATTCATTTCGTTTTAAGTGTGTGCTGTGTCTGCCTAAAACAAACTATAAAACGGCCTACAAAAACTAGCCCTCCAACATATTGAGGTCTGTAAACATTTTAGTAGCTACAAGTGAAAGTTTGCAATTAAGTTGTTCGAGGTTTTAGATCACATTAACATGTCCAAAACGGCCTGTGAAATGACTTTGCCCACCAAGTCCAAGGCAAGGCTTGTGTACTAATTAATTTATAAAGTTAAAGCACGTAAAAGCGGAGCTATGACAGCTCAGGTTGTGTTTCATTCTGTAACATTTTACCAATTTCTTATTCTAGAGGCGAGTCAGAAGCATTAGGTATTGTATGTGTTGTGCCAAAAATGCAACAATGCGGTTTTAATACTTAAGTATTTTTTAAAGCAAGTACTTCAGTACTTTAGCTTAAGTAAAAATTTGCCTGCATGACTTTCACTTGTATTGGAGTAACATTTGACCAGTGGTGTCTGTACATTCACTTAAGTACTGAATGTGAGGTACTTTGTCCACCTCTGGTTAAATGTGAGGAAATGTCAAGGCATGTGTAAAGCACATTGTATGAACAAAAGTATTGGGACACACCTATTTTTTAGGGTTATGCTAGGTCCCTTACTAGGCAAGACATTATATCAAGACCTTTTGGATAACACCATGCTTCCAACTCTGTGGACACAGTTTGGGAAGGACCTTTTCTATTCCAGCAAAACAAAGTCCACGAAGACCTGGCTGGTGAAGAACTTGACTGGTCCACACAGAGCCCTGACCTCATCCAACACCTTTGGGATGAACTGGAAAATAAATTTTCTCCAGGCCTTCTCATCCAACATCAGTGCCTGACCTCAGAAATGCTCTACAGACCGAATGGGCACAAATTCCCATAGAAACCCCTCCAAAATCTTGTGGAAAGTCTTTCAAGAAGAGTGGAAGCTGTTATGGCTACAAATGGTGGACCCGCCCCATTGGCAATATTCTATCCAAGTGTTTTCACTGAATCAAATTCATATCATGGTCTTGGCTTGAACTTCTGTAGAGCAGCTCATGGCATTTAGGTACAAATTCTTCTACAGAACGGCAGCTTGTGTTTATAAAGCTGAGCATTGCAGTCAGTAGAGCTGATCTATCTTGGGCCCGTGAGGCACAACTCTCTCCACTTACTATCTTTTGCCTCCAGTTTTCAGTGTCGTCTGAAAGAGGCAGCATTACATCTGTCGCCTGAAGCACTACCCATTCAATCCTGGTTGAGACCTGACTGGCAGAGCTTGGATGTTTTTGTTGCTCAGAAGGCAGTACGAAAGTCAGAAGGTGAAGAACCCGAAAACAACGGGTTGGGTTCTGATGTTTTGTCTCAACTGAGACAGACCTGTGCAAGATAAGACTCCAAGACAATGCACATGCTTATAGCCAAGCCATTTTTACTTGCATGCCAGTATGATACTATAAAACCTAACAACAATGACAGAAATGTTCCAGACCAGTTTGCTGCTATCGTCCATTGTCCTCAAGTTTACTTTTTATTTGTTTTTTTATTGGTCCTACCTATAGGCAATAACAACATTTTAACATTTTTGACTGCGTCGATCAACCATAAGAGACAAAACTGCAATGAATGTGCATTTTATAGGCAATGATAAATCAACAGAGTCAACGATGACCTTGGTCTACCTTTGTTTAGATTTTCTGTTGCGTCAGCCAAGTGTGGGATAAGAGCTAGTGTACTGGTCAGACTGAAACAGTGAGAAATCCTCCCCTCTTCCAAGTATTCTACCATTTGGGTTTCAGATGTGGGGAAGATCTCAGTGTTCTCTCAATGTTCCACTTGAGCACCTTACAATCAGGCTAGCAATTACTGACTAGCAATTTAGTTCAGGATCAATACATATGTCTGATAAGATCAAATAAGATAAAATATAAGATCATCTGTACATTTATACATACATTTGATTGAATTAAGTAAAATTGCAACATTAATCCAACCTGCACCAGGGGTTTACACCTGAGAAACCTGAGAAACCTCTATAACTTGGGGTTTCTAGAAACAGTTTCAGCCTTTAGACCAAGCACCAGTCTAATAAAGGTCATACTGATATTCCATCAGCAACTGGAATTTGCTGAAACAGTTACTGGTTTCATTTCTAATTGCATTGTTGCCATTGATCCAAGACTTACTGTTAAAACATTTTCAAACCAAAAAATGCAGATGAATGGTGAAATCTATACTTTGCTTAAAGCATGGATTGCAGGGCTAAAGGTACTCTAGGTATGAACTCAACAAAGCAGTAAAATCTGCCAAAAGATGAAACAGGAACAAGCAGGAGTCTTTCTACTGGAGCTCTAACACAAAAAAATAAAGTAAAATGACTATTTTTGTCATGCGAGAACACACCACACACACCCCACCACACAGTGTGAACAGTGTGAAATTCTTCTCTGTTTTTAACCTCTTCACCAAGTGAAGCAGTGGGCAGACAGCAACAGTGCAAGGGGGCAATACCTTGCTCAAGGGTACCTAAATGGTGCCCTTGCAGTCCTATGACCTTGCTATTGCAGGGGCAACTCCCTAACCACCAGCCACCAGCTGCCCCAAACTGTCCTTTGATTATAAAGGGTATCCTGGTAGTGTTAGGGAAGTGTCTCCTCCTCTTGAGTCAGACACACTTCATGCACATTTTGACAACACCACCCCATGAACCAAGATGCCTGCGCACTGCAGGTGTCCAGGGCAGATGTGTGCAAATCCTTTAAGAGGATAAACACACACAAAGCTCCTGGACTAGATGACATCCCAGGACGTTTTCTCAAGATCCGTGCAGACCAGCTGGCAGCTGTGTTCACTGACACCTCCTGCTACAGTCTGTTGTCCCCACGTGTTTTAAGAACACTGTCATTGTTCCGGTATTAAGGAAACCCAATTTGTATGCCATTGCCATCTTTCATTGGAACGAGGATGAAAGACGGCTATAATGGGCGTTTTCAACTCGGCTCGGTTTAACTCTACTCGCTTTTTTTGCTTTTCCATAACCAAAATCTGGTTCCTGGTACCACCTTGGCCGAGGTTCAAAGTGTGCTGATACTAAATGATGTGTACATATTGGAGGTTACTGATTGGTCGCTATAGTTACGTCCGTATTGTTGACTGAACGTTAGCATTAGCGTTAGTGTTAGCCTTGTCTGGTAAGTCAATTGTTTCCGTTTTGTGGCAGACAGCCAAAAACCAAGGATAAGAAATAAAACCCCTCTGATTTCATCCATGCTGGCCATTGTAATGATGCCAGGTTGTTTACCTCAGCTTAGAGCGCTCATGCTGCTTCTCAGTTGTCGTGGAAAACTGTAGGTCTGAAATCAAACTGAACTGTGTAGAACTCAACTGAACTGAACTGAACCAAGCTGGTACCAGTCAGTGGAGAAACCCCTTTGGAGTTATAAAAGCACCTCAAATTTAGCTTACATGTATTAGATTTGTGTTTTTAAATTAAAAATTGTACTTACTTTTATACTTATTTCTACTTTACCTGTACTTATTTTTTAAATTTGTATTTGTGTTTTAGACCTTTTCAGGTTTAATTAAAAAATGTATTTACATTTTTAACGTGTGCACAGTCATAAAAAGGAGTGGTTCAGGATACATTTCACTGCATGTTGTACCTGTGTAACTATGCATGTGACAAATAAAGAATCTTGAATTTTGAAGGAGGACCTATATGAGAGAATGCTTTGGTTGATGCTTTATCACACCAGCATCATGGTGAAGACAGTGACACAACACCCCTTCTTCCTCCACTAGCTGAGAAGATTTGGTATGGACTGCAGGACACTTATTAACTTCTACAGATGCACCATTGAACATATCCTGACTGTCTGCTTCACTGCCTGGAAATGCAGCTAAAATACCTCAGACCATAAAGCCTTTCAGAGAGAGGTCAGGACAGTGCAGTCCATCACTAGAACTGATCTGCCAGCCGTGCAGGACCTTCACACCCAGAGGTATCAGAAGAAGGTCCAGAACATCTTAAAGGAAAACGGTCATCCTAGCCACCGACTGTTTTCTCTGCTACCATCCAGAAAGCATTTCTGAAGCAGCCAGATGAGAACAAGCAGGCTCTGGGTCAGGTTCCCTTTTTTTGCTTTATTCCTTCGTTTTTATGTTGCATATTTATTGATTACATAGGATTACATGTCAGGTTTATAGTTTAATCTTATTTCTACACATTAATATGTTAGCAAAGGATGTCTGGAACCCATACATTTTTTTGCTATAACCCTGCTATGCTGACAAATGAAACAAATAAAACAAAGAGATTCTTGTTTACTTATTAGCAGGGTATACTAGAATTCCTTTGGCTCCATGTTTTAAAACTGTATGTCAAATTCAAATGCAATATTAGTAGTGTGTAGTAAATATTTATTTTTCCATATATAAATTAGTGGGCCAATGTTACCAATATGGCTGACTTGTTCTTATATATTTTTTTATCTTATGTCTGATTTGAGCTAATTAAGCTTTTGCACATTCTCTGTTTGTTGAGGTAGAGAATCAGCACAATGTGTAAAAAATAATAAACAAACAAATAAATAAATAAACAAACAGGACATCTGTCAAAAAGGCATGGCTTACCACTTTTTCCCACCCGTGCCTGGTGTAGACAGTTGTGCCGGGAGTGTTCTGCTTTTGTCATTGACACTCATAGGCTGCGCTTTTCTTCTGGGACCAAAAAAAAAATTGCGTTTTTCACGGATGGCGTCATCCAGATTAGCCTCTGTGTCAGTATGCTATCCTCCTTAGCAAACATGCCCAGCGCTGATGTCAGGGCATCATTAATTTTGTTACAATCAGGAAAGAGTAGGCTGCCGCAAGATTCATAATTCTGTTCAATAATGGCCATTTTACAAACCTGATCCACATTTGACAAATTGGTTTGGAATTAGTTGGCATACACAAGACACAGCACACATTTGGAGTTACCTCAGTGGGAATAGGAGGAATCGCACACTGCTTTTGATTCTGATAAAATTAGATTAAACTCAGTAATGAACTGGAATCACAATAAACACATCAAAAAAACCTCTAAGGTGTTTGTAACTATTCATTATAGATGCTTTTATAAAATAATTTAAATTTCTTAATCTCTAGTCTCCAGTATGTCAACACTCCAAGCTCTTTTTTTCTGTGACTGCACCATCTAGAGACTTCCACCAACGTCACTCTTTCAATTATAAATTGTCTTATGTCTGAGGTATGATCTGGAAGTGGTCCACTCTGAGGCAAAAGAAATTTCCCTGGAGTGTCGCAAAGCAAGCGCATGTGTGTGGAGACGAAGACAGTGTAGACAAATCTCTCACCTGCCCCTCCCCACTGTTTTTCCAGACCTCACATACAAATAATCATAAACTCCATTTCTGTGATCAATTATTAACAGCTGTAGGTGCTTGTGTGGTTTATTTGCTACTTAGTAATACACCGCCTCCAGCAGGACTGAGTGAGAGAGATAGGGAGAGGAAAGAACGGAGAAAGAGAGCATAAAACAAACTAGAATGCATTTTTGCTAGAAAATATGAAACATGATTGTTGTGGTAATGGTGGTTGTTGTCAGGTGGTTGCTGCGATGTTCTATGTGGCTGCTATGGTGTTGGTAGTTGAGGGTTACTATGCTAGGTTACTGTGGTTCCACAGGTGAGGATTAATGTAAAAACAATGGTCAAAGATGTGGTGCCAAGCCTTTTGCACAAAGATGCCAATACTTCTGCACAATAAGAGGGGTGTCGATACTTTTGACCAAAAAGCAGAGTGCCTAAATGTTTATTCTTTAGCCAGATTTGAACCAACGACCTTTACTACTGCGAAAGGACACCCGAGACACTGTGAACCACTCTCTCTATCTCTCAGTTTATCTTCATTGACCAATATAATTTTCAGACAATGTCAAACTTTTGCATGGTGAGAGGCTTCCAAACATTGTTTCTGTGGACACAAGTGGACACAAGTTCTGTGGAGTTCTACCATATAACTACTGAGCCACATAAGCTCAAACTCCATTAACGAATTTAGTATCAAGGGTGGCTTAAAAAGTTGCCATCAAGCAAAAAGGGCTGGCTCACTTATACTCTCAAATGAAGGCATATTAAAGTCCTTAAGACTGAGTATATAAACACGTGTAAACACACTGAAGACACGTTCTGTTGGCTAACAGCTTGCTGGCTAACTAGCAGCAGAATAAACAAGCGTTCACAGGATGATTATTTTTAATAAACAGAACAGTGACATTTCATTTCATAACTGATCTGTGCTTTAGTGTCTTGAAGGCTGTTTATGAGCTGATATTTACACACAAGATGAGTGTTACAGCACTACTTAGCCATTAGCTCTTGGCTGGCACTGAGGAGGCAGTTGTCGTAAATATTCTCTTTTCACACTGAATTAATGTGAGTAAAAGAGCAGAAATCTGAAATATAGACTTAATTGAATGTGGTCTCTTCATTTCTCTGGGCAGAGGAGCAGAGGTCTCGTTTAGCATCACAGGCGACCTGGTTAGCAGCGTTAGCAGCTCTAGTGCATGAAAACGATTCGTACTGGATTTACCACACAGTTTAGCGAGCATCGGTTTGACTCATTCCGTCTACTGGCGGCTGTGACGTAACCTCACAAATCCTAAATATTACCCTGAAAAGTCAAATTAACAATCAAAAATGATTTATTAAATGATCTGTAAAGTTGAATACACACGCAATGCACTGAATGTTAATCAGAGTTAGAGCCTCAAAGGAGAAGCGGCGGTAAAATTCAGCTATTAAATGAATATCAAAAGGAAAACAGTAGAACAATAAAACAATAGTGTGAATAAAAATAAAACTTCAAAATGACAATAGTGTGACTGCTGTAATCGGGCTATTAGAGTACTCCAAGAAATCCAATGGACACACCCGAGGGCTCTTTGATTTAACTTGTAGACCAAGGGCATGCTCTGGCTTTTCCTGTTTCTGTGGCTGAAGAACTGGTCATGTGGCAATTTCCAGTGTGTGCCGCATGCCACCCCCTGCCCCCTCCAATCTCCTACAGCCCCACAGTGCACTGTTCCAAAGCATGGAGAGCCTGCTCCCACATGGCATCATTAAAGTCAGACAAACACCCTAAATACTTCATGTTCCTCACGCTCCTTTCCCCAGCACCTCCCTCTCTTTCTCCCCGAGCCTAAACCTGTCACCACCAGCAACAGCTAGACTGTTTTTGCAGTCTGTACCAGTGGCAACGGATGCTTTCAGACACAGGGGAAGAGAGCAGTCCCATAAAAGTTCAGATGATTTTCACAGGGGAAAAAAGGACTTCCGAAGGCCTCATCGACTCCTGTTGAAGGCCAGTTATAAACGCATGGAAGCTGGGCTTCCACAAACACATTCATAGGCAGATATACAGCCTTTAAACTGTGTTCGCTTCTGTGACCTCACAGAAACAGTAAATTCAAAACAGCAGCTTAGTTTAGACTGGAAGTGATGTATAGACTGGAAGTGATTTTTTTTTTAATAATATGAGCCATTTAAACACAAAAGGATATTTAAGCTGCCAATGTTCTCTGTTGAAAAGGCATTGATGTCATGACAAATGTGCTGGAATGAGAGCTACTGACATTGATCATGGTGGTGCATGTTTTTAATGCAAGGCGCTTTTTTCTCAATATGAAAAAATGCTTAGAAAATGCTGCATAGATATATAACAAAATAAAAAAAAAAGTATACATTTAGGTTTATAGACATATCTATCTGTAAAAAATATGTAAAATTACTACTAGGCAATAATTGAAATAAATTGCATTTCACCATAATATCACTCAAATAAAGCCAACCCTCTCATTATTTTGCATTTTCTGTGGTGTCAGCTATACAAAACAATCAATCATAATGCAATGAGGGAAAATATGTCTAGCTCTGGTGCAAGTCAAGACAAAAGTCACATAATTAGTTAAATAAACCAACATAAATACAGCAAATTAAATCTTTGCCTGCGGACATACCTAAACAAACATCATCTTAAAGTCTACGGCACTATCAAAGCAAGTCCAGGACATAGTTCAGCAGTACTAATAAGTTATTTAAAAATTCCCCAAATCTCATAAAACACAATTTTCCACAGAAAGAATATGGCCCAATTTAGAGGAGGTTGCCCAACAAAAGTGTGTGACAGGATAAGCAGGGCTTTAGTCAGAGAAGCAAGAAGTTGTTGTTGACCTCCCAACAGGGCAATGACCTTAACCAGCCAAGGTTGCAATGTAGCAGTGCAGAGTCAAGTTCCTGAATGCTTTACAATGGCATAGTCACAGCCCAGACCTGAAGGAGAATCTGTGACAAGACTCCAAAATAGCTGAATTTAAACGTTTTTGCTGAGAAGAGTGCCCAAAATGCTGATAGAACTTTATTTCGGATGTGTTGCTGCTGTAACTGAAGCTGAAGTTGATATGACCGAGTTTTGACCTCGAGATGAAAGTGCAATATGCTTTTTTTGGGCTTCTTTGAAACGCGCTGGTGTTATATACAGCATGGGTCAGTTTACAGGAAGGCAAAGTAAACAATGGCATAGCTGAGCTCGTTATCCAAAAACTGACAATAGGCATCAAGGATGCCTCTGGAATACAAGAATAGCAAACATGCAAGAGACAGAAAACCATGGGGAATAAACAGCTCAGAAATGCAAGAGATAGATAAGAGACTTTGCAAAGAGCACAGTCAAATGACTGAGTATATATAGCAGCCTTAATGAGTACATAAATGAGGAACAGGTGTCTGTGATAATTAGTAGGTACCAGAACAGAGCTGGAGAAGGAAATGGCCAGTCAGGACTGTAAAAATCATTGTGGAGTGTGTTGACGTTACATGAATACACACTCAGAGATAGAGTGATGTCGCAGAATTGCTACTTCTCTAAAGTTGTGCTTCTCATCAGGGCACTAAAATGGTCCACGATTTTTTTCTGTCCTTAAAAGTTGTGAATTAGACCACCAGTTTTATATCTGTTGCTATAAATGACCTTTCCGTCTATTTAAACGAATAAAGGACTGCCCAATGAATACATCGTTTTCAACCTAATCTCTAATGCACTGTTAATAGGGCTAATTTTGGCCCATTACAATTATTAAAATTGTCACTTAAAGACAATACACATGTCAATAAGACTAGTGTGATTTTTGCCCACTTCATGTTATTTTTCTCATACAATGGTGGAGAACATGGCCAGTGCCCCTTAGTGGTGGCACTTGGTTGGATGGGAGCTGACTAACACCCATTTCCATTTACGGCATTTATCAGACGCTTTTATCCAAAGCAACTTCCATTCCCTAACTACAGGGGACAGTCTCCCTGGAGCAACTCAGGGTTAAGGGTCTTGCTCAGGAACCCAGTGGTGGTGCTGAAGTTAGGATTCGAACCCATGACCTCTTGGTCTAGGGGCAAGTAGCCTACCCACTACGCCACCACCACCCAGAGGTGCCCCAGCAAATGTTGCATTTGAAAAACAAAAAATCATTATAGTACTTTCAGGGTTTAAATACAAGCTCTATTCCATGAAATAAAAATAAAGAATATATAATAAAAGTGCACTTTAGTTGCCAAAAACCAGTCTAGCATGTCTTAAAGGTTACCCACCATTCTATAAAAAATCTACAAATTAAAAGTTCTACCTCAAATTCAAATACCACCCTAGCAAAACTATGAAATCTAAACTAGTGCATCCTAGAGTTTTATTTCAACAAAGCAAGGAAAGAATGTGAACTCTCCTTCACTGCCACTTGCTTTTAAAGTCAAGCATATTATTCCTCTTTACAAAGGTCAAAGTATCATATGCAGTTCTGTTGAGGCAAAGGAATATACTACGAATACTTATTCAATCAAGGATTTTCAGCATCTCTATATTTTATAAAGATACGTTTAAAGTGTGAATAAGCCTTTGACAGGGGGCCGCTCGTCGGTGAAAGTAAATGGAGTGAGACTTCCCTCCACTGTGATTGTCTAGGATATCAATCAAATGTTCTCCTCTGCAGATAGTTTCAAAGCATACCAAAGTATCTAGAGAAAATCTCATGGCAATGCATTGATATGCCACTGTGTCAGTTCCACAACATCACTATCAATCAGCTCTGTATAAAGATGTACAACGCATCAACAACTTCGAACCAGTTCTAAAAACCCATTCTGAATTCTAAGTGAAACATATATTGTATTCTCAGTCTATTGTATGAGTTTTGAGTTCTCCTATTGAAAATGTAGAGTCATGAAGGCACTCTCTGAGATACTAGTTCCTACCGGTACAGGCCATTTTTATCAAAAATACGTACACCGTTTGGACAAAAGTATTGGGAATGCCTCACCATTACACTAAAAGGGACTTTAATGACATTGCAATCAAATCCATAGACTTAAATATGGAGCTGATTCCTCCCTTTGCAGCGATAACAGCTTCCACTCTTCTTGGAAGGCTTTCCACAAGGTTTTGCAGTTTCTGTGGGACTTTTTGGCCATTCATCAGACACTGATGTTGGATGAGAAGGTCTGGCTCGCAATCTCAGTTCCAGTTCATTGCAAAGGTTTTGGAAGGGGTTGAGATCAGAGCTCTGTTCGGGCCAGTCAAGTTCTTCCACACTGAACTTATCCACCAACGTCTTTATGGAACTTGTTTTGTGAACTGGGACACAGTCATACTGGAATAGTATGACTTTTACTCCACAAAATTGGAATCACAGTCTTGTTCAAAATGTCTAGGTATGCTGAAGTGTTATGGCTGCCCTTCTCTGGGTGTAAGGGGCCACTTGAAATCAATAATTAAGAGGTGTGTGCCGATACTTTTGTTTACACAGTATACCATATAGCTGCATTTTATAGATTTACAGTTACTCATTGTAGGTTATCTGGTGCTGTATGGTTTGTCAGATCATTGGACCATTGTCCACTATTCACGGTCATTGATGGGTTGAGAGAAAGTCCCAAAGTGTGAATATAGGAATATTTTATTACAATATTCAATTAAAACATTCATTCCTACTGTTTCGTTGGCATTTTCCAATAAAACAAGTCTTGCACAACAAAGCCAAACTAACATGTTTGATTCCATTGTTAAGACCTGAGGATTCAGGCCAGCTACACATTCATTCTGAGCTGAGGGACCTTTGGCTAGGGCCAGTCTCCCTAGGTGCATCTGTTACCTGGATCCAGGGCCATCTGTCGTTCTCAGCAGCCGTCCAGGCATTCACCAGACCCTTCTTGTTGAGGCGGGCGAAGTAGGGGTACCACTTCTGTAGGCCGAAAAGAGCACGGTGGGTGGAGGAGGCAGTGATCTGCTGGTTGGAGATGATCCCTCCTTCCATGCCAAGTGGCCCAGAACATTCTGTTCAAGACACAGAAAGGACAGTCAAAGACATGCAGTCAAGCTAGTCCTTATTCAAAGTCAAAGCCAATAGCATTTTCACTGAGAACAGCTAATGGACTATTCTCAGAATCAATATGATATACCATTTAAATGCAGTATGTAGTAAAATATTTAGCTGCACATTGAATTACGTTTACATTTGGCTACTATTGTAAATATCTCCCCTTCAACTTAGAAATATAAATGTGGCAATGATTGTTTAGGACATGCACTTTGAAGGAATTTCTTGGGTGTCAGAATACAATTGTTTTCATTTGAATTCAAATCTTGCTTGTAGTCAGTGTAAGTGGTCATTAGGCACTGAAAGGACATTTCCCTTTTTTCATCTCAGGAAGGACATCATCTTCTGCATCCCCTCTTTCAATTACGCTCCCTTGCACCACGCCTGAGTCACTGTCCTTGTTTGTCACTTTTGCAGACTTACTTGCTGGCTTCTATGAGATCCTGCTGAGATTATGCTCTGCGACAGACTATCTTTGGCCCCACTTATCCAGATTGTCTCCTTGCTTTCATTTTCTAAGATATTGTCCTTGGCCTTTCTTGAATTATTCTATAGCCTTATAAAGGACAAATGTGTCTTTCTCGTTGTTATCCTGCAAGGCAATAACTGCCTTAATGTCCCAAATCTTCCAAAAAATCATGAACCATCACCCTCAATCATTTTTTATCTTTTGAGTGTTATGATAATCCAATGGTTCATCTGGGGTCTTCACATCTTCCACCACAGACGTAGCTCTAAGGATTTCTTGAAAAGATGGCTTGTTTCCACTGATTGACATTGTTAAAGTACCCTTGCTGTATGTATGTGTAAAGAGCCATTTGTTCAATGCATTTTAATGTAATAATACTTTAATGTAATAATAGTAATAAAAATGTAATAAGTTAATTTATTCATGAAGAGAAACCTACTGCAGCGTTCAGCCCCAGGTTGTTTTTTTTCTTTAATTCTTTCATTTTATCCCTTTAACTCTCAGTAATGTCCATCAACAAGTAATTTCCATCAGTTTGTTGCGTTTACATGCCTAGAATAAAATTAGACATTAAAACTATAAATCTGGGTGGAGTTCCCAGAACTTCTTAGACGGATTTACTATTGACAAGTACATCACAGTAAATGAAGCATGGAACTGTAAGATCTACCCTCAGATTTTCCATGCCTTAGGAAATTGCCTTTGTTTGTGTAGTTATAGGTCAATTACAGATTTATAGGACAAAAACCAAAACGAGGGCCAAATATACAATGGAATAAGGCAGGTAATAGACATTCGTTGCTTTTATAGCTGCATCTAAGACCCAACTAACACTAAAATATGCTGTTTTCTTAAAAAAAAAATAAGGCCATTATAAAAGATTCTTTGATGCAATGCCACAGATGAAGCACTTTTTGCTTCATACAGAACCTTACATTATTCTTTTTTTGTGAAAAAGCTTTTTAAACTTTAAGCAATCTCCACCATCTCCTAAGGTTCTGTAGCAATAAAAGGTTTTCCTAGATGCTAGTCCAAGTCCAGAATCATTTAGAACATGCAGAGCCCATTTATTTTTAAGAGTGTAGGTCTAGTAACCCAATCAAATTATACACCCCATTAATTTTCAGAAACACATTTCTGCAGTTAAAATAAGTAATTTATGCCCTGCAAGTAACAAACTTAAATTCCCTGCAAATTGTAGTGCTGGAAAAAGATAACATAAATTATAAACTGTACCGTAACCCTTTCCCTTTTACATTTTATGCTTGATTTTTTTCTCTCCATTATGTGAGTTTAGCAAATGAACAGCGAGCGTTAAATTGATCCTTTAGGGGACGTGCACTCATTTTCAATTAGAAAATCAATTAAATACATTTCACCTGGCCCCCAAAACCTTTGCATATAACCAGGGAAAGTTAATCATTTTACTGTTATAACTAACTCAGACTAATTGTAAAATTTCAATAGGAGAGATATTTTATTTTGATTTAAACTTGATTTAAAGTTCCCGTTGTTGTGTGTATAGACTTGCTTTGCTGAACAGTAATTCTTAAATAAAAATGCAAAATTTACTATGTACTGAAATGTAAGTAGTTGTGTAAATAAATATATGTAAATATTAACAATTAAATAATGTATAACATCTCAATAAACAGAAATAAACAGAAATTTGAGTTTAATACAAATACAGGGTGAGATGCTTAAGGAGACCTCTGCCTGTAACTCTCCTCATGTCCCAGGACAGATTACAGACAATTTGGCAGTTATTCGGTTCTTTCAACAGGCTAACCATGATCAGAATTGATACCACAAGGTTTTTTTTTAATGTTTCTTTTGCACTCTGATTCAGTCAGTTTTTTCCTACCACCATTGGTTCTAGAAATAAACTAAATGTCATGTATATTTTTCATTATAAGATTATAATATAGATTATAATACTACTACTATTTTCATTATAGTATCCCTGATGCGTGTCTCATGCTCAATGGTAAGAGTTGGCACCATTTATCTGTTATCTACATGTACAACATACAAACCACATATTAATATGCAAAACGTTATAAGTATAACGAAAGACCGTCAGCTGAGCTGCCAAAGTTTATTTTTTTTCTAAAAATTCTAACTAAACCCTTGAAGCTACATGAAAATAAACGTTACCGTCTAAATCAGCGTGCAGAGATTGTATAAGAAACACTACGAAGTGTAATTAAGCAAATGTTGCCTGGTGTATTCTGATACCCGTTGTTTCCTAAGAAAAGAGTTTCTTTTAGAGTTCGGTTACACCTGAGTCTCATATGTCATTCTGAACCATCCCTCGTTCTTTCTTTTGAGGGATGGGAATGGGTTGGAGTGCTAAAGAAATCCGATTTGTGTCTTCTCCACAACCTTCGGCGTCCCTCTACTGAAACAATTTAAAGCTTAATTCAGTTAGGAGTGTTTTTGCTTGGCAGAGTGGTAACGGCACTGCTGATACTTCCTCACAATATGTCTTTTAGCCACCGTGTTAACAATGTCCTTGAGCAGCCAGCGCTTAGTAAATGTTTGTAAGGCCGTGAGTAAAAAGAGCAAGTATGTGTGCTCCGTTATTGAGACAGAGGGAGCGACAAACCTGAGGGGGGGTGCGGGGATGTCCTGTCTCTTTCGGGGTTGGCATTTTTCAGTTATAAGGACTACTCAAAGCATCCCTTGTGCAATTATAATATGGAATTTAAGATAAGAAAGAACCATGTATCTCTCCAGGGAAATTCTTGTGTCATTAGCATGCTTAATGCCGGAAGAAAGGATAAAAGATAACAAGACAATAGAAAAATACCTAGACAATTAACAATAGTGCAACACAATGACAAGAACATCAGTGTAATAAATGACAGAGTGACGCTGACATTGCTGTGTGTAAAGGTTTAGTGTACTGTACCAGCAGTTCAGTAGTGCAGAATGGCTCATTATAGGGATTTTGTGTTAATACAATAAAATAGCAGCAGATGATAAGGTAATGAGACTGACATTCAATAACAGTCAATTCACAGATTAAACAGCTGTTGTATATTGCACAAATCCGTTTTAGAGCAGAATGGCTTAAAAAACCCCAAAAGATCACCTACAGAACGGGGAGGAATGAAATAGTGTATGTATCTTGTAAGGCAAGAATTGTTTAAACAGCAGGCCAGGTTTTAGCTCAGAGGATTTTGGAGTGTGTTTATAGCTGTAGTTTGTGGAAGCAATCAAACACTTTTTCTTTATTAGTTTTATTTTCATTATTATTTGCTTTACAGCTGTAATTTGATACCTCCCCCTACAGTTTTTTGTAATAGTAGCATGATTCCAACATCAAAACATCCCTTAATATCTAATGTAGTGTGTGCATATTTACATTTTGATTGGCTGATCAGGGGCCAAGAATCGATTTTTGTGGTCAAGTCGCCTCTGTAATGTAGGAGAGAGAACAAATGGTCATGTCGCCATTCGAAAATGTGTTTCGGACTGTCTATGTCTCTCATTTCTGCTTGCTTATTTAAAAAACTAGGGCTGTTAAACATATCGCGTTAACTATTTGTGTTAATTTATTTTCTATAACGCTTTAAAATAAATTGATCGCGCGATTAATTTGAAAATTAAATGCCCCTCTGCATTG
>JBBPDC010000039.1:8551323-8585260 GCA_037974485.1 Hemigrammopetersius urotaenia | reverse complement strand
GGATGGATGGATGGATGGATGGATGGATGGATGGATGGATGGATGGATGGATGGATGGATGGATGGATGGATGGAATTATGCACTACAATTTAGTAATAATATAGTTATTAATATATAGTTCTTAATAGTGCTCTATTTCTTGAGGTTATATATTTCAGGCCACCCAAATAAGATTGTTCTCATCATACCTAGTCTGTAGTTCTGCCCATTTTTAGCCCAAAACTTCTCATGTTTGTGCCTAAACATGTTAATAAAAGGATCACACTTGTCTTTCTGGCTGAGTAATGTGTGTAATATCATATGAAAAAAATGAACAAAACGTTGTGCATAAGAGGAAACAAATCGTGTGTACATTTCATTTTTCTATCACTTTAATTGTAAGCGATGCTTTATTCCACAAAATGTTTGTAAAGATATTGGGCCTGATGTACTAAGCCTTTTGTATCAGTTTCAGGCACAAGTTGGACACCTGTTATGTATGAAAGCACAGTTTGAGCTGTGCGTTTTGTAAAAATGCACTTCCCTCCCTTAAACATACGCATAGGGAGGCCTACGCAAAACATAGGAAGATTGCAAAAGGCCTTTGGAGATATTACACATGCTGCTGATTCCTCTCGAAGTTTAAGCAAATAGCGGCAGCTGGTTTACATCAATTTCCATCCTCCTTTTAAAACCAGGTGTGAATTTTCATGAAGGTCTCAAAATACATGATGCTGAAAGAGCGACTTTAGGAGCGACATAGCAGTGAGACGCAGCACGGGTTATAAAAACCTCCAACACGTGCCGAAAGAATGCTTATCATCAGACTAACACTGTTTAAACTCTTGGGAACAGATGGACATGTGAGAAGACACTGCGCAGATTATACTGTGATGCAGCCGAAATTTGCACGCACGGCCGGCGTCATGTTTCACATCCCCTGTTTTCATAGCCGGAGTGGAATTACACCCTGGAGAATGTTTTGGTGGGAAAGAACTTGATTTATGAACTCCACTATTACTCACTGAACTTTTATTTCGGGTTTTGTCTAGAGTTTGTTGACAACTCCATTATTTCAATATACCTTTAAATTCGATGCTCAGTTAGTAGATGGTGTAGGGCTCAGTTTCTCCAGCAGAACTGCAGTGTGATCAACATAAACACACATACACACACACACTGCTGTCCTTAGAATCAACCACCACCCAAATAATACCTTCCCACCCATCGTCCTGTCAGGGTCCTGACGTCTAATGAATAAAGTAAAGGATGCAGAGAAATAGATGGGCTACAGTCTTTAAGCTAGAATGTGGACCTGTATGATGGGAAATGGACAATGAGAACAGATGCAAAGTAGGTGAAGTAGTTCATTGGTGTAAGGGCCAAATGCTTTATACAAAATGTACGTCATCCATTCACTTTATTTTGGGGCGGCTGGTTGCCTGGATGTTAGTGAGTTGCCCCTGCGATCAGAAGGTTGCAGGTTTGAATCCCAAGACTGACTCACCGAGGTACCCTTGATCAGGGCACCGCCCCCAAACACTGCTCCCCGGGTGCTGCATTGCTGACTGCCCACTGCTTCACTCGGTGATGGGTTAAATGCAGAGAAAGAATTTCACATTGTGTTCATGTTTGACTGTAAAGAGGCCCTTGGTTTCATCTCTCACTTTCGGTCATAGCCTTCTAGCCTTCTAAGTGCTTTTATTATAGTTTTGGTTTTCATGCACTTTGCAGCTCCACCCACCACCTGCATCTATTGATTATGTCCACTTGTGTTTAAGACTGTCGTTTATTTTTAGTCTTGCTTTATTAAACTCTGTGTTGTGATTTGCTCTCCTAGATGTGGCCTTTCCTGCTCTGGAATTCATCTTGTCTTCTCATTGGTTTCATCTTATCACATGGACCATTAGGTTTTTACCCAATCAAAAGAAGAAGTCTACCTGTTTGCTGAATCCAAGTGGAAACCGCTTGCTCACGCCACCTTCTATGCCTGCGCTTCGTATAGATTTATTCTTTTTGTCATGAAATTACCATATTCACATGATCAAAAGAGTTCAAATTTGAACATTTTCAGAAGCAAAAATGAGGGGAAAATCTTGGCTTTCTTATATATGGTGGCATTAACAAAACTTTCAGTATTTTTCTTATTTTTTTTTAAAGTGGCATAGAAAATCAGACATTTTTTAGAAAGACGAGGTGTTCTCACAGTTACCGAATGCAACGCCCAGCCTGTCAGTAGGAGAAAGGGTTTAATGGGAATCCATCATTCCATTGATACTTGCACTCATAAACTCCTGAGATTCAATATCAGAATGCAATACGAGCACCTTATGTTCAGAGTGTGTTAGATAAGATGGGCCTGCAGTGACAATCTCTCGCTTTTATGCTTCATCATCGCTGAGCGGAGCGCGTGGAGAGCAACCCTCTTCAAGCAAGACTGAGCTCATAAGTGTATGATCTTTAGAGAGAGAGAGAGAGAGAGAGAGAGAGAGAGAGACAAAATGGAATCAGAGAAGTGAAAGACAGAACAGCACGTGGTCTCCGATAAAGCGATCAAGGCAAAAGGATATGAGAGAAAATGGAATGAGTAAGAGGAAAAAGAGCAGCCAGACGGACGCTGACGCAGCCCTTTATCTCAAGCGAGATCCTTGCAGATGGCCCTATTGGTATTCCGGCCCATGCTAGAACACCGCGGCGCTGTGCTAATCTCCGGCACAAATTAGCCCTATCAAAAAGCACACCTCTGGCTTTATTCTCCTTTGATTAGGCTGAGTGGAGACGGACGGCTGCTTTCAGAGCGAGAAACAATCACACCCCGTCTGACTGGGTGGCCCGCGGATATGCTGAGCCATAGACTGTTTTATACCCTGAGGACGTCACATAAGAGACCCTGAGCACAGCATGCGGCAGGATAATGACATATGTTGTTCACACCCGCTGAGACGTTAAGGTTCCCTGTCATGGAAAATCTTTTACTTTTTTTTTTTCTCCTGGCGTGTAAACAACTTTCAAAACATACCCTGCACTCCTCAGTTCATACAAGCCATATAACGAAGTTCAATATAAAAAAAGAAAACATTTTGAAGTCAGCGATTTTTGTCATGTCACATGTTACATACATCCACTAACATACACAAGCAAACTTCATGGGGAAAAATCCAAGAACGCTGTTGGATTTGGTCCCATTAAAGATTAAAAAAAAGGGAAAAAGCACCAATAACTCCATACATGCAAAATCACTCATAAGGAAGTTGAATTGAAAAACATTAATTCAGTGCCTTTGTGATGTCACAACGTCAATACACAGACATCCACCTACATACATACGAAAACTTGGTGGAGGTAGCTCAGTGGGTAGGATATTTGCCTCCAGACCAAGAGGTCATGGGTTCGAATCCTACCTTCAGCACCACCACTGGGTCCCTGAGCAAGACCCTTAACCCCAAGTTGCTCCAGGGAGACTGTCCCTGAAGTTAGAGAATGGAAGTCGCTTTGGATAAAAGCATCTGCTAAATGCCATAAATGTAAATATAAAAATTCATATGAAAAAATGCATCAAATGTTCACTTAAAAAGGAAAAAAGCACCACCAAACCCACACACGAACAATGACCTGGCTGCCGGTCCAGACTAGGAAAACTATTTGTCTCACATGACACTGTGCTACAACCAAGTAATAAAATTGTGCATGTAATGAATTTATATGTAATATTATGCAAGCAGTAAATCTATTCCCAAGCAATGGCAAGTAAACAGACATGGGACATGGCCTTTCTAAACCATGGGGTTGTGACCTATTATATATTCTCTGATTGTTAACATTATTTTCAGTACTAGTGAACATACTAATCTTCACATTACAGTACCTAACAAATATAGTCTCTGTGAATCAGCAGCCCATGGCAAAGTGTAAGTGTATAGTGTTAGTGTAAGGGTTGAGCTGCTGGTGTGTGTGAGCCACTGAAGGCCTCTTTGAGACTTTTCTGTCTGTGAAAATTCAGTATAAAATCAAACACACACAAATGCACACATTTGTAACACATTTGTGAGGCAGTTCCATTGACTGTTATGATGTAGCTCAGAAATAATACACCTAAACCTAACCCTAACATCAGCAAGCCATTGGCCATCTTTGTGCACTTTTTCTTAAAGAAAGTTCAATTTGCCATGATAACGATTCAACTCTACATATCTTCCTATATTCCTTTCATGAGCGTGCACACACACTAATATACAGGATGTCCTCGGGTTACGGTGCAGTTCCGTTCCTATGATAGTGAGGAAGTCGAAACACTCCCTAGCCTAGGTCACCTATCCTAACACTTGTAAAATCATAATATAGAACATAAAAACACAGCTAAGCCACAGAAAAAGGAAAAGAATGACAACTCCCTCACTCATATGCATTACTGTGTATCCAAACTGGTTTGCCCACATAGTCTGTAAGATGCTAACAGTGTAAGCTGAAATACCTGCGTCTCAATTTTTTAAGTGATTTTATAGGAGTGAGCGTCGTAATCTTGAAACATCGTTTGTCGACACTGTCATAACCTGAGGACCCCTGTAAAAATGTATATATTTTTATCACTTTCCTCTGTAATTACGGTGATCTGTCAATGTCCCTCCTACAGTTTTGAATTGCCCTCCTACTCCACTCAGTGTTAAGCCTCAGAAACATGACTTTTCCTATATGGAAATCCACCCATATATATCCGCCCCTATATATTTAACTTTTCATCATGTCTTACTGGACAAGTGCTTGCTTTTAATACCAGCTTGTATAAGAGACGCATACATGCATTAGATCACACTGCATTTAGCTTTTTGCTTTGTGCATTGAAGGATGAAAATGGATCTATGGCACGGTTTCGCCTAATGTGCTGTCATTCTCACCTCCTTGACAGCATACCTGAATAAACTCAAAGTGTTCATCTGTGTGTGTCTGGATGTTGACAGGTTAATTAAACACTCACAATAAAACTGATGTTTTTTTGTAATTAGAAGCACATTATGGCATATGTTTGTTAAAGAACTGATTGTGATGGAAAGATAGATACTGATTACAGAAAGAATCTATGCATTTCTGTTCAACCTGTTCATTATCACAAAACTTTGAGAATTAAGTTATAATACAAGTAAATCGCATAATGTTAAAAATACACTAATGGAATTGCGTGTACTTAAACACACTTAACACTGACAATCATGAACACGTGATGGATCGCATTAGATGGAAAACTGGGGCCATTGGCAGAGTATCATAATTGAACTTTCTTTAAGGAACAAGTACACAAAGATTGCAGTGTATACCAAAACTCTGAGCTGGTAGGGTAACACACTTAAGACTGATCATCACTAACACTGTTCATATTGTTATGAACGGATTGCATTAGATGGAAAACATGGGTCCCCAAGACCTTAATGGTGCCGAGGACCCCAGTTTTCCATCTAATGTGTTGTAATAGTCAGGTGTTCATGAAGCTCTAAGTGGGATCTGCCTTGCAAATCGCTTTTTACGAATCCTAGGGTTGGTTTGCAGTGCCATCCTACACACTGTAATTATTGCTGTGTATCTCAGTGGACCCATTACTGTGCACAAAAAAAAATGCAGTCAATGACAAACATGCTATTAGCTTGGAAACGGACAAACAAGCACTTGTCAGAAGGACGCGATCTTGATGGTGGGAGATTGTCACAATCAAACGGGATTATGTTTTAATTAATTCAAACGAGAGAGTCCTACGGTTCTCATTAGTGATCATTAACCTGACAAACGAAGACTCAAGAGTGCATTACCGACTCCGGCAAGAGCATCATCATTAAGCCATTAGCCTCTTGAAATTGCGAAATGTGAATTAAATGTTTGTCATTATCCACCATGAGTCGGCTTGTTGTTTAAGAAGAGACAATCAGATTGCATGACTGGCACGGATATCATTGACATATTTCAATGGTATGTTAATTGCATGCGCTGCTGCTTCCATCCAATACTCTCTGGAGGTTCCTTCCGTCAAAAAACAAACCAAAAAAAAAACCGCAGTGTCACTCTCTCAGACACTATAGGGAGCCTGAGACTCAATGAGAAGATGATTGCGATATCAAACATCAAAGAACAGCTACTCAAGAGCACGGTATAAGCATCTGACTACACACTGTCTTGTTTCAAGGGAGCGACGTGTGTTTATAAATGAAATATCACACTGCGGTGACGACATACGGTGACAGAATGGCATCTCAGGCCGATTTACTCTCGATCCAATGCTGTGGTAATTATTTTATCTGTAGGCACTTCCTCGTCTTTATATTTTCGACCGTGGTTTCCATCAGTTCAACCCAGGCCTCACCAACAAGTTCCCATGATTACGAAATCATACCCAATTCTCATGGCTGAGTATGCACACGCCGTTCCGAATGAAAAAGTTATGAAACTGAGCCCTCACAGGCTTTTATTCATCTAGGGTACGGAAGAGAGGAGAGGAAAAAGTGGATGAACCGCAGATAATTTAATACTGGTTCAGTTCATTCAGCATTTATTGTGATCCCAACAAAATCTGCTTTACTGTTTTCGGCATCCAGATGCAATAAAACTGTACAAACAATGAAGAGCCATCAACAGGGATGCTGGAAGGTATTTTATATTACGTGACATAATACAATTTTGATGTTTTTCCTAAATACAATTTGGATAATACTAAGGCTTGCATTTTAATGGTATGCCCCTACATGCAAAGAAAACGATTTGGCTTGTTGTTATGAAAATGTAGCGCTAAGGAAGATAGCTCACAGCTAATGCAGCAAAAAATTTGAGGACAAAATATAAAATAAGAACTGTCACCCCAAAACACAGGTTTTAATAATGCAAAAATATTTCTTTCATAATTGTAAACAACCAATAAATAAATAAATAGATCAATTATAGCAGTTTTAGACACTGTAAGTAGGAACGGAAACAAAAGCTATAAAATCTCTACATTAAACACCGTCTTCTACTTTACACTTCTACATTTCATGAAGCACTCGATTGAATTTTCTTCTGAATTAAGGTAATAGAAAGAGTTTACGTCATTTAGGTGTATTTCTATTAGTCGGTTTATCATGGAAAAAGTTTGTTGATTTATAATGAAAAATTTTCTTTGGACAGTGACTATGTAGCTATATGCACACCGTTTGTTTATTTTAATAAATAAATAAATACATACATATTTTTTACATTTACTATTTTATAAATAAAATACTTTGCTTTTGGTTGACATTGCATATAAAATCTAAGTAATAAATGACACAGTACATTTTCTAATAAATTATATTTTCATTCAATGCACATTCCCTGTCGATAGCTTTGAGACATTTGAGACTTTTATCACTTTTCTGTCGTTCTGAACTGAACAATAATGAAAACATGGGAATGAGGCAAATCAAGATGGCACTTTTCACCAAACAATTCAAAACACAAATGAGTTATTTATTAAAAATAATCAGATTTTATGATGCTATGGCCTGCAATTGTTCTGAATTTTAGAACAATTTAGGTTAAATACTCCTGTTCAGAAGAATGCTTAATGATTTATCAGGACTTTAAGGTCAGGAGTGACAGGCACTGAGCAGAGTACCCTCGGCTGCATTCTCATGGAAAGTGCTCCTGTGGCAGAATCCTTCAAATTCACCAAACCGTTTCACGTTGAACAACAAATCACTAAGGTGCCACATGGCAGCTCTGCTCTACATAGGGACAAATCCAGCCTGGCAGAAAGGAAGGTTCTTTTTGTGAAAGGCCAGGGGATTGTGGCGGCTTGAGATGTGAGACTTCAGAGCAATCAGGTGTGTGTGTGTGTGTGTGTGTGTGGGTGTGTGTGGGTGTGATTGAGAGAGAGAGAGAGAGAGAGATAGAGAGAGAGAGAGGATTACCTTGGGGGAGAGAGTAGCTAATCCACACAGTCGGAGAGTCACACACACACTCAGAGGCTCAAGGTCAGGTAAACAAAACTCTGCCATCCCTGTCACCAAGGTCCATCCACTAGGAACCATCATAGCGAATTAAAGCCCAGCACTCGACCACACGCACTCATGCGTACCACCACCGCCATGACAATTCAGGCTGAAAGAGTGACTTGTGGGTATGTACTACTGAATACAGAGGTCAGGTTTTAAAATTTAATTCACAACAGTTGGAATGTACTCTTTGTCATTCAGGTTAAAGTAGATTTGGAAGTGGATGATGTAGAATGGTAATGGTGATTTGGTAATGAATGAAATTGAATGCTAAATGTATTTGGGTAATGGATGATGTAGAGTGCTAATGATGGCATAGAATGGTAATGACGATCTGGTAGTGGCTAATGAAAATGTAGAATGGCAATGATGATTCGGTAAGGGATGGTAAGGGTCATCTGGATATGAATGATATAGAATGAAGAAGATCATTTGATTATGAATTATAAAATGGTAATGAGGTTTTGGTAATGCGGAATGTTTATAATGATTTGGTAACAGATTACGCGGAATGGCAATGATAATATTGTTATGAACGATATAGAATGGTAATGGTGCTTTGGTCATGAATGATATAGAATGAAAATGATTTGGTAATTCAGTAAGACTTGGGAACAGATGTAGAATGGTAATGAGGTTTTGGTAACAGATGTAGAATTGTAAGGAGGATAAGCTAGTGGATAATATAGATTCGGTAATGATGATTTGGTAAAGAGTGATGTGGAATAGTAAAGCTGAATTGGTAATGGTAATAAGAATTGGATGACAGATTATGTAGAATGGTGATGAGATTTTATTGAGGAATATCTATTAGGATTCTGTCCCAGACATTATGCCAAGTGCTCAGACAGCAAAGTCTGGTCAAGCCCTGCACTGGGCCATTATCTGCTGTCTGACTGATGAAGTGCTGGGAAAGCCTGCAAGACAGTAGAGACTTAACCTGATTTCAGCTTCTGAGCACATACAGCCATTTCCAGAGGGTGGTGGGGGCACAGAGAGAGACAGGGCAGCACAGAGAGAGAGAGAGAATGGTATGGAATGGAAAATCTCTTGTAATGAATGACACAGAATGGTGAGGATTATTTGGTAAAGAATGGTATAGAATATAAGGAGATTTGGCAGTGAGTGATGCTGATTAGTAACAATTGCTAATGAATGTTATAGAAGGATAATGTGGATTTGGTAATGCATTTTATTATAAGGGTGGGGGACCATGGGCGTCATTAGATCTATTTTGGGGGGTCTGAAGCCCCCCCAAAATGATCCCAAGCCACCCTAAATATAAAGTAATTATTATACTATTTTTAAATTTTATATTCAATCATTTCGTACAAGATATCACTGAGCACAGATACGCACTTTACAAATACAAAAAAAAGACTGAATTGAAATGAAAAAGTCTAGCTATCATTATTGAATTAAAATGATTTATTAGCTGTTGAAGCTGCTGTAGGTAGCAGGCGGGCATTATGACCCAGGCGAAGCTACACGGCGCTGCTTGTTAGCGAGTAGCAACTGGAGCCCGTTTAGTAATTCGGTAGCGACATTTGTACTCAGTTCAACAGAACAATACTATGAGTGTCCATAACTGTTCACTGCTTAACTTTACTTGTTTCCTTAAGTGAAATGAAAGGTTTGGTGAAAAGTTTTCAGCCCTCTATACACGCTAATTCCTTCCTACAACCCTGCGGGCTAAGCCCCCCTTGTCTTTCCGTCCTAGTGACGTCCCTGTGGGGGACTATCTCTGAGTCTACATTTGTATGTGAAATGGATAAAGAGAAACAGGCAAATCAAGACAGAAAGAATGTGTGTGAGAGAAAGGCGCGAATGTTTCTGCACGGACCTGCAGTACCTTACCAATCAGCATTAGCCCATATGCAGCCACTAAAAATAACTTCAGAAATACACTCCCTGCATTCCAGTGTTAAAAATACCAGGCAAATATCCTTAACTACCAGCTAAACCTTTATCAGACCTTAATGACCCCTCCCTCTGACTCTACACTCTCCGACTCTCTGATTGGTCATGTCTCTCTCTCTCTCTCTCTCTCTCTCTCTCTCTCTCTCTCTCTCTCTCTCTCTCTGTATGTATCTCTCTCACCTACACGTGTCCTACAAAGCAGCTCTCAGTCGGGATATAATGAGAGCGATGAATAGCGCTGTATGGTGGTAAGGCAGGGGCGTTGAGATCTAAATTGGTAGTGCCAATGTCTGGGGGAGAGAACACAGGGGAGGGGAAATGGTCGATCCAATGGGCAGCAGTGACCCCTGCTGAGTGGACACCTGCTCCAGACCAGCTCCAAGCCGAGAAGATTTACCATCACAGTGCACAGAAGCATGTGAGGCAGAAGTGAAAGTGTGACAAAGAAGCAGTGGTGATTATAGGGTCCATAATTACAGCATAAAGTCAAATTTACTCAGTTTTAGCCAGTACTGAATGAAAAGCTGCTGTGATGAAATTGGCTTAATGACTTCGCCGTTGAAAGAATCGTTCTACAAAAAGTCAACTTTAGCCACTCACCCCAAATATAGATGATCAACTTTTTAACAATTAAAAAGTTGGCATTTTAATATATTTCAGTGTATCTCTTTGATAAACAGGTATTATTCTACTTATCTAATCCCATATTTAACTGGTTTATATATATCAATCTATCAATTATTGCTCTGATGACAGCTTTGCACACATTTTTTTCAATCAGATTCATGAGGAATCGATGTGGAATTGTGTTTAATTAACAGGTGTTATTCATCAATAGTTCTTTAGTGGAATTTCTTGCCGCCTTAATGTGTTTGGGATCATCAATTGTGATGGTCGGGTTGGTACACAGTTAGTGATCCTGTTCCACTACGGTTCTACTGCACATTATGACAAGAACCACTTAACTAACAGTCCATCATTTCCTTATTACAAAACATATTCTGGTTTGTTTCATTCTTTTTGTATGTTGCATAATTCCATATGTTCCTACATCATTTTGTTTATCAAAATGAATAAATATGTGGTAAGTAATAAAAACAAAGGAAATTGTTGAATGAGAAGGTGTGTCCAAACTTGTCAGTTTTGCATCTGCTGGTTTACGGAAATCGCTGGCAGACTACAAGTATTTTCAACCGGCAGTGGGCAGCCCCTACCCTACTAATTTAAAGGTGTGTTCCAAATTTTTTTCCTCTGTAGAGAGCCAGGGGGAGCTTTAGAGGAGCTTTGGGGCTTTGGCTATCTACGGAGGAAATAAAAAGTGGTACACACCTTTAAATGTAGCTCGGCTGGGGAACAACCTAGCGCCGCAAAATGTTGTATGGACCCTCAGCTCCCCCAGACCTATCGAATGTGGTTGGTGACGAAGCTCTCCTCCCTGCAGAACCGGCATGTCGGTTCCGTGAGCACGGACTTGCCAAGCCACATTGCTTTGCGTGGCGAGCACCCAGCCACGCCAAACTTGACATGCCGAAATTTTACAGGGAGCCTCAGCTCTCTGAGACCTATAGAATGAGGCTAGTCATGAAGCTCTCCTCCACAGAGAACTGGCGCGACAGTCCCTGTGAGCACACTTTAAATTATTTATTAAAAAGTTCCTGTGTTTGTTTTTTCTCTCCCTGTAGTATTGAAAAAAGTCGCAAATATGAAGCACCATCCTTAGTATCCGTATCGAGTTTGAAATATCAGTAAGCCTATAGCAGTTTAGCTCTGCCTATCCAGAATGAAGTTATGACGAGTGTTTCAGTCCAGACTTCGTTCTGCATGAATCACAGTACAAAACAAGAATAATGACACAAGTCTTTTCGTCAGTCATAAAAAAAACAGCCTGTTCCAAAAAAAATACATTTTGACTGGTTAGGGGGAATAAAGCCACCCAAATGTCCTAAGAAAACCAGGGAAAATGTAGGACATAGATGTAAGAATAGATAAAGTAATCATTTCCATCCAAACTGATCCTGATTATGCTAAATCAGTTTTATTGGTCATCCGAATGAGTGCTGCCCTGATGCGGATGCATGGTCCGTAAGTAATATGCACTCAAAGCGAACATGATGAAGAATTTAAACAGAGCTCAAAGGGCTTGCCCATGTTTGTCACACACAAAACACTCAACAGCCACTTAACCCCAATGAACACAACAGGGCAACATTAGCTGTCAACTCGTTCATAGTGACTAAACAGTGGAACCAAATTTCTCCACTGTTTACATTTTTCTTTTAAAAAAACCAAAAAACTAGACAGTAAACACTGAGAAAAACAGGCCTTTATGCATATTCAACAGCCCGCTGGTGTGACTGCTTTTAAGGAGCACATAAGAATGACCCTCATTAGAATAAGTCGGCACTAATAGCTCGTAGCGCTGTCACATTTGTTAATGCCCAAATCTTAATTAACAGAATGAAAGGTAATCTCCGTTTGCTGCCGTCGGAACAAGCTGGAAAGCTCCGTCGCTTTGTTTTCAGAAGGATCTGCATTACAGGAGTCATTTCCAGAGCTGCTGCTGTAATTATTAAATAGTGAAATGTATATTTTTAGGCTCAGGCAGGAGTGCAGGTTTTTCGTAAGGCTTAATACTAATCAGTCAAATCCCTGACCACTTTATCTGGAACACCTACCGAGGGGGCTTGTAGTGAGGATTGGTAAAGGCCATTCTTGACTGGATTAACGGATGCCATTACATTGGTTAGGGAGTTGACCATGCAATCAAAGTTGTAGGTTTGAATCCCAGGACTGCTAGTGGCACCACTGAGGTACCCTGAGCAAGGTACCCCCGCTTCTTCACTTGTCGAATGAGTTAAACTCAGAGAAAGAATTTCACATTGTTCAGATTAAGTGCTGCGGTGTGTTCATGTATGACAAATGGACACTTTACACTTTAAACCTACCACTGACAAAGATGCGTTTTCGATTCTGATATTCTACCAGTGCCACACATTGTCATGCCACTATCACATTGAAAACCTTCCCCATATCTATTCAGTAGCAGTCCAACACTGGCTCATGACAGATAGATGGTAACTGGATATGACAAAAGAGTAAAATATTGACTTGTATTTTTTATTTATGTATTTGTTTATTTTGGGATAAAGTAACCAGTACGAGAAAGTATAACACAGCTGTTTCCAATAAAGTGGCCAGCAAGTGGAAGCACAACATTGGTATTTCTAATTTCTAATTTCTAATAACAAAGTGACTGGAAGTACAAGCTGCGTAACACAAAATGACCAATGAGTGAAAGCTATAAGGTATTTGTTAGTAAAAGGAAGATTGTGAGGGCACAAAAGGTCATTTTGGTACAATGTTATGATGAGCTCAAAATGATGGGCAGCTGGATGGAGTGGTAGTTGGGGTGTTGGCCCTGCAAACAGAGGGTTGGAGTTTAAATCCCATCTGATAGTGTCATCACTGAGGTACCCTTGGGCAAGGTACTGTCCCCACACGCTGCTCCCCCGGCGCCTCATTGGTGGCAGCCCAATGCTTCACTTGGGGAATGGGTTAAATGAAAGAATTTCACTCTGTCTTGTACTTTCTATTTAATTCTACTGAATTGTTTTCTTAATTTTTGTTCAGTCCACTTTCCCATTTGTGGGACTAAGTAAGGTTTATCTTATCTTACTTGTATGACTATGCATGTGACAAAAGAAGAATCTTCTTCATATATAAAATTGTGATCTGCTTTTTCTGTGTCCCTTTAAGTTAAAACAAACCAAAACAAACAAAAAAAAAAGATAGAGACCCAAGATTTCATTTCCTTTTGCTATAAATGTAGAGCCAGGCACTGAGACCCTTGACTGGAGTCATAGTGAGAGTGCAGTATTGGTTTTATCAGCATGTCCAGTGCACAGTCCAGCAGGAGCAGGCACCTATCATTGATATTCTCAGTGTAGAACTACAAGAAGAGACTCAAACTCTAATTTACTGAGCAGCTGCCTGAAACAAAAAAGAGCTGAGCTAGCTATGCCTTAGCAGAGCTACAAAATTCCAAAAATGATGCTGTTCTTGTCCCCCAAATTGTTTCTTCTTTTCATCTTTTTTGTGATTTCATTATTTAATTAGACATAGAGACATTCCACAAAGAAAATATTCGCATGAGAAGTTGCAGTGATAAGGCAAATAAATATGCATCAAAAAAGTGCTTTGCCACAGAGGAACCAATTTTGTTTCATTACAGAACCCTTCAATAAATCATTCTTTAAAGAACAATTGAGATTTTAGAGAGAAAATAACCCTTTTGAAGTCTGAATGTAAAGGTTAAGCTGTTATAGCTGAAAAGGGGGGAACAACTCCATATTAAAGTCCATGTGTTTGAATGCAATGCCATTAAAGCCCCTGTTGGTGTAATGGTCATGTGTCCCAATGCTTTTGTCCATAGGGTGTATGTACACATCCTCTACAATGAATAGAGCATTTTTAATCCCCACACTCCATTTATTTTGCTTATCTTGGGAGGAAAAAATAAGTGCAACCAATTTAGTTAGTTAGCTAATAAATGTGAATGTGCAGAAGTGGGTGCCGTGTAGAGGATGTGTCCTCAGAAGCTCAATATAACATGCTTCAACTTCTGCATGCGACTGTACATGACCGAGCAGCCACCGGGCACAGAAAGTGCTGCAGAGACATTCCCTTTAGCATTTCCTCTTCAAAGCTCTAAGCGGGTCATTCCGGCAGGAATCCTGGGAGAGCGGAAAAAGCCGGAAGAGAGGAAAAGACCACAAGGCCGCCGCTGAAGACTTAGCAGCTTCTAGAGGGTCCTTGAAAGCTCGCCTCAATCGCGCTCAAAAGAGCGCTCTGAGTGTCATCTTCCCCCTGGGGCTGAAAGACATGGTGGGGTGTGTGAGCTGCATACAGATCAACTGCTGAGAAACTGCGATATCCGCGCAGCATGCACTTCAGAAATAATGGAGGCCTCTAGAAAACACCTGCGAGATGAGAGGAAATGCTAGGGGCTGACTCGCATGCTGACCAGGTTTGTATTTATCATAGGGTGTTAGGGTGTGCGTGGTTTTTGTTTCCGCTGAGGGTGTTTGTATGTGTTTCGATTTTGTTCAACAGCACATGCTGTGATGTTAGGCTTTGATGCGACGCCAGGAAGCATTTTCTGAAGCTTAGCTTACCGCTTTGGTTCGGGGTTTCGGTTGCCTAGTAGCAATGGATATTTGATGTTATTAGTGGCTGTCTGACTTCACTTGTGTCTTCTATATAAAATCAAAAATGCACTAGTTAAATGGAGGCCTGGATGTTCCTAATGATGCATCTCTGGTCATTTTTTCCTGTGGTCATTCTCCTTATTCTCTTAAACTCAGTCCTACCATTGTGGTACCATTAAAATGCAACAAGAATATTTAGAGTAACAGACAGAAGTAGTTGTTTCCTCTCAAACTATGAACAACTAAATAAATGGGGATTGGATCTGCCAATAAATAAAAAAAGTACTACATATATAGGAATGGATACAGTTGGTTTATGTCCATTCCAAAACTTCAAATCAAGTGCCTTCTTTTTCTTGTTCTCATTGTTGTTCTTCTTCTTGTTCTTCTTTTTCTTTATTATTATTGTTAGTTATTATTATTATTATTATTATTATTATTATTATTAATATTATTATTATTATTACTGTTGTTGTTGTTGCACATGTAAACGTCCTAGGAGTGTAGGTCGGCCAACACCTCCCCTTAGAAATATCCCATTTAGGCAGTCTAGATGCACATGAGGAAGAAATGTGGAAGGCAGCTAAGTTGTGTGTGGGTTGCTGCTCGTTTCAATGTTGGTGTCTCTAAGAAGTCTTTAAGAACATATTGTCAGCAAGAGCTTTGGGAGCAGTTTTGTTGGAGGACACAGCTGTAGCTGGTTTTGTTTAAAACTGGAAAGATTTAGTGGTGTTTTTTGCCTTTTGTGTAACACTCAAAAGTGCACTTGTTTTTCACTGGTAACAAGATATTCAGATGGTAATAAACAGTATCAGGACATGATAGATGCGTGAACAGCAATCCATTATTATTATTATTATTATTATTGATGTTGTTATTATTATTGGCAACATATTGGTATATTGTTATAGGTTGGCCAACACCTCATCTCAGAAATATCCCGTTTAGACAGTCTAGATGCACATGAGGAAGAAATGTGGAAGGCGGCTAAGGTGTGTGTGGGTGGCTGCTTGTTTCAACATTTATCTCTCTAAGAACATGAACATATTGTCAGTAAGAGAGCAGATTTTGTTGGAGGACACAGCTGTAGCTGGTTTTGTTTTAAACTTGAAGGACGGAAAAGTTTTAGTGGTGTTTTCTGCCTTTTGTAAATACACTTGTTTTTCACTGGTAACAAGATATTCAGACGTTAATAAACAGTAAAATGATGGGGGCGTGACCAGCAATCCAAAATAAACAGAAAGCATGTGTTATACATCAACCTAAAGGGTAGAAACAAGTGAGACATGACAGGGCGAGACTATATAGATATATATTGTGCCATAAAAAGGGGCGGAAGTATTTTCTCTGTAGAGAATGTGTACTTCAAAGTACTGCATTTTTCCATGGGGTGCGCTTTTATGTATGGTTTAGATCATAAAATAAATTATTAGCAGTTATTAGACATTAAGCCTCATTTTTAATAAGCCTTATAAGCCATAATAAACCTGTATTATAATGTGAGATTAATTAATAATATTCTTTAGTATTAAGGGGTAAACTGTGATACTAATAAACTAAACATAAATCTATCGTCTGGCATTGCCACCCCTACAAACAGGGCCAGACTGTTTTGGTTTGCAGTTCCCTGTTGGTGGAACAAGCTACCATCTGTCATCAGAACAGGGGTGTCCCCCTCTATCTTCAAGAATCTTTTGAACACTCGTCTCTTCAAAGAGCACCTCCCCTCCTAACACCTCTAACACCCTAACATGCATAACTCACACATACTGTTATTGCACCATTCCCTACTGAAAAGATGTAGTACTTAATTCTTACTCACAGGCTCACTATACTGTATGTAATGGCTAACAAATAAATATATATAAATAAGATGCATGTATTTCTTCATTTTATTTATTTTGTGTTATTCTCTAGCTCTGTTCAGTGCTAGTATTCCTTGGTGTACTGCCTTAACGGTATCCAAGTTAAAAGTCATAGGTATGTGGAGGTTTGGTATTTGATCTCTACAGCAGATTTATTTCACACATTTATCACGTTACTTGAAAGTGGGCTGTTAGACTGGTGTAGGAGGGAGAGAGAAATCCACTGCAGGTGCCCCAGCCTAGGATAGGAGCGCAGGACCATAGAAACCTAACTTAATCACTTCAAAGACTTCATACAGGGCTTTCTCACTCTCTTGTGGGTGAAAGATGACTCTGTAGTGCAGCTCCCCGGCTTGCACAGCAGAATCCTTCTTGTTGCAAAGAAGACAGTGCTACACGCTTTTACAGGTTTGATCTACCAATATTGAGCACATCGATCTTTTGCTTGTCGTGGCTGCTGGTGGGACACCATTTGCTTGGTTACAGGGAACAACAGCAGCACAGAGAAGGGACCATTAGAATGTGTAATGCTTGAAACTCAATACAGTGGTACCTTGACTTATAAGTGTCCCAACTTACGAGTTTTTCGAGAAATGAGCCGTCCCTCTGGCGCTTTTTTCTTTTGAGTTGAGTTTGAGCTAAAATTCAGTTTACAAGCTTTTGTGTATCTTTTTGTACACTCTTAGTCCCTTGCTCGCATGCCAGAAAAAATAAAAACCTAAGAGTTATGAGGTTGTACCCATTATGCATCAGCATCACCAAATGTATTAGCTTACTGACATTTTCAGGCCACAAATATTAACTACAGTTGGTGGCCTGGTGGTTAGGGAGTTGCCCCTGCAATCGGAAAGGCAGTGGGTTCAAATCCAAGGACTGACAGTGGCACAACTAAGGTACGCTTGAACAAGGCACCATCCCCACAGCACCATAGGTGCCGTGCCAGTGGCTGCACACGCGTGACTGTAAGGGCCAGTTTACAGGTGGGACAGCGATGATATTACTTTCATGTCATAGTTAATGAGTATTTATGTTCAATAACTGAATTACAAGCCTGTGGTTTAAGCTGGTCATCATGACCAAACAGGTGAGAGTATTCTATGGTTGTTTAGGGGTTGGGTGGGCGCAGTTGTTTGGTATTCGACATTAAGGTTGTGGCCATGGTGCGAATTGTGGGAAGGTTTTGCTACTAACAGGCTTTGGCAGGCTGCCAGGACTGCTCTAGAGGTGGAGAGGAAGGCACCGGCACCAGTGACAAGAGAGAGCAGTTGCACATTTACTCACGGCTGAGGAGAGAGAGGGAGAAAGAGAGAGGGAGAATAAGACTAAAGAGGGGAACAGGGAGAGAGAGAGAGATGTTGCAGTGGGAGCAGAGAAGAGGGAGGGAGGGAGGGTTGGGAATACAGAGAGAGAGAGAGAGAGCGAAGGAGAGAAAGCGAGATAAAAGGAGCTGAGAGAAATGCAGAGAAACAGTAAGGGGAGGGCGTACCAGAGGAATAAATGTAGAGCTCTCCCAAGAGAAAAAAAGAACAATGGAATAATACGACAAGAAATTCATGACTTGCTCCTCTATGGGCCATTGTAGGTTGTCTTTGTCTCTTGGAAACGCACCGCATCCACTGATGATGTGTTATTGATTGATTTAGTTTAGGGATGCACCGAAAAAATTATTTTTTCACCGAAAATGAGGAAACACTTGACTGAAAACAGAAACACATAAAGAAATGATACCAAGCATTAATATTTAATTTATAAGATAATTATTAATAAAATTAATATGAAAGATAAACAACGTTCTCTGTAGACTGATAACAAAATAGTGTATTAAAACAAAGACTGGCAGCCCATATATTAATTGGAATCACTGGAAAACTTCCTTGCCTGTTCAAAAACGTCCACCACAGACGGAGTTGGTGTGCTCGAAGGGTTCTCTTCTGGGCTCCATCGGGATGTTTTGATTTTATATGATAAAATTAAGCCCGATGTTGAGAAAGTCTTTGTGGATGCACCCTCTCTAGAAATTTCGGCATTGCGTGCTTTACATGCATTTCCATGTGTCTTTCTTAGAGATATAGAAATGCGGCCACACGCCAGACATGTTGACACTAATCCAAACTGGCATGTGCAAGTTGCAGTTGTTGATTGCGTCATCACTGTTTTGGTCACATTTAAAAAAATAATTTGACTGAAAAAATTTTTTTTTCCATTTTCGTCCGAAACTTTTCGGTCGCCGAATATTTGGTGCATCCCTAATTTATTTATTTACTTTCAGCCATCAACACAGCAGAGCACAAAAATTCAACAATAAATGTAACACCCATCAAATCTGGGTTATTGATTTTACTTGAAAAAATTGCCTGGAGGATAGCAAGGCAGACCATTTCCTAAACCTGGGTCTGCTCTAACACACCTGGTCCAACTGTGTGCCAGAGAAGGATAAACACTAAGACCAGGAGACTCCAAGACCAGGAGAAGAAATCACTGCATTAAGATATTCTGCATGCAAACAACATTCCACTACCAGCAGTATCTCAAATCCCCAAATAAACACCCTGGAACAATCTGGTCAGACACCATGACAGCGACACACCAACCTCCTCCCCCTGGACCGCGTCCTGCCTTATTGCTCCGGGCTAACCGACGAGCCTCGCCGACTGACAGGTGGAGTAGAGCATAGCTTGAGTGATGTTCTGGAGTACTGTTCGGCAGCTTGCCATGGAATAGAAAGGTCACCACTGATCTTTAAGACGGGCGTTTTCAGATGCAGTGGCAAAAAAGAAATTTGGAGGAAAAGTTGGAGCAGAGGGTTCATGACCCCTTCCTACCTCTGATGCAGGTTGTTCCCCTAAACCAGGTCACTATTCTTCCGGTTTGTTATCCTCAATGCATCCAGACAACTGGGGTGATGAGATTGACCTCACTTTGATCAGGAGAAGGGAACATTCTTTTAGTTGTGTATATGGGGCACTATTGGTGGAATATATATATATTCCAATAGTCCCAAGTAATGAATTCTGACAGAATGTGCTATTTTGAAAGCATTATTCTTGCACTCAAAATGATCTAAGCACGATCAAATAATGAGTTATTACTATCACCATGTCTTTAATTACTGTATGAACTAATGTAAAAACTTCAAATGCCTGATACATGTCACACATACATGCATCTCATCTCCATGAGTTTTACTGAAATACATTTTTTTAATTTTTAAATTGGAAAAAGCGTTTAATGAATTTATTTACATTTTACCATGTTCTTATGGTTTTTTTTACAGTACAAACAACAATAAGTGCAAATGGCATTGGAGTTATTATTACCTGAGGTTTAAAAGGACAGCATTTTTTCTTTTTCTGAACTTTTTCCCTGAATGTGTGCCTTTATGAAAACATTTCCGCAAATTGATGAATTACAGTATTTGATTAGTGCCTGTTCTTACACTAGAACGCTTATTATACATTTGCTCGTATACGGGCACACGTAGACACCCACACTACATGAAGACTAAACAGACAACCACAAGTGAGCTTCCTGCACACATAACCAACCCGTGAAATGAAAGACTTCAAAAAGAGAAAAGAAACATCAGCACGGTACAGTCCATTCAGGCAATTAAATGATAAGTGAGTAGCGCATATAGGCCTATTTCACACCTCTCATTTGACAATAGGAAATGTCAACAAAACGCCTGAAGAACAGAAAACCTCTTTTGCAGCTATTCTCTTTCTTCTTGTATTGCCATTTAGTCTTTTGCTTCAGGTATTGGTAAATAATTCATTGACAGAGCTGGAGGGGAGCACTATAGACAGCTGCAGAACGCTCACTGCAAACCCTATTACACATTAGCTCCCAGCCACGTTCCTTCCAATCAAAAGCACCTTCATTAGTAAGCTTCTCATTATCCCACTGCAAAAAAAAAAAAAAAACAGCGCAGAGAACAGCACCCACGTACAAGACGGAGGAAATAATGAAAAGAACCTGTGTAAAGCAAGTCGGTCTTTCTTCTCATCGAAACATGGGGCAGAAGGCAGGCTCGGAGAGAGAAATAATGTTCTTTCTAATTACATTTCTTCAAGGTCTTCAGGAACGAGAAGGAATCTTTTGAGAGGTGAATGTGTTTCTGATATCTGTAAATGTTAGTAGTGAGTCTGTGGGGTAGACTGTGCTCAGCAGCCGAGTGGGAGGGTGAAGAAACACCATTTGTTTTTGAAGCCTAGTGCTTATTAAGGCTCCGACAGTTTCTTTTGTTTTTTCTCCTGTTCTTTTGTCAGGGTGTGAAGTTGTATACAGGAATATCTATAAACAGTAGTCGACCGAAAAGAATTCAATTTAAACCAATTTTCAACAATATAACAGTGTGAAACTATAATGTGCCGTCCATACACAAATACATGCCACCTGAGAAGAGGCAAAACACTCCAAAATTATTGGGACTCTTTGTAAGGATGAATTTAAAGAGGTAATACAAATTTCTGCAGTTAATTCAACCAGTCACACTGACGTGAGAACATAATTCAGTGAAGTCTAAGAAAACAAAATGAAAATCACAGTTAAATGCATGAAATTCTTATGAACAAAATGTGTTTTGTATACTTAAATTGGTTAAAGCTCGCATGGTTTTCACGGGTGACATAAACACAAGGTGACACAAAGGCCAAATTCATCAGTCGTTTACCAACAGGGAAGGGATTAAACCTGTTAAATGCAATAAGTGTATCCTCATGAATCAAGTATGGCTATTAAATCACTACACATCTGAAAAATGCTAGCCATTGTTCAGATGCATAGAAAGTTTAAAACAACCAGAGGTGTAGTGAATTGTCTTGGAAGGGCAATAAGCCTTATTTAACGATCATGCGTCGGGTGGTAAAATAATTCCAAGGATCAGAGATGACGAACTACAGAATACGGTAGCATTTTGTGGTAACCAAATTAAAATACTATTAATGCAACCTTTATGCTGACTGATAATGCGTATTTAGGGTATATATCGCTAGGCACTGCTGAGGTTCCCTGAGCAAGGTACCGTCCCCACGCACTGCTCCCCGGTGAATGGGTTAAATGCAGAGGTTGAATTTCGTGCTGTTCACACTTGTGTGCTGTGGTGTGTTCACAAATGACAAATGGTCACTTTCACTTTATATATAAAAAATATGAGGAGAACTCAAGCTAAGCTCTTGATTAGACCTCATTATCCAAACACTGAATGTACCCACAGGGTGATATTCCTCTGTATAAGAACCCCTATTATAATCAGACAAAAATGGGGGATGTGACTAATGGACAACAAGGGCAAGAATCTGTGGAAAGATTAAACATGTGCAACACTCCAGTTAGCTCTTGTAGACCAAAGTATGTCATCTGAAATAAGTTTTCAACAATAAGAGAGATAAGAAATCCCTTGTTGAGTGGTCTGACCGATATTACAGAATGCAATTATAAAAGAGCTTACAGGGCATAGAAAAAACTGTAAATGAAAACATGCCATATTGGCCAGAGGCAAGATGACAGCACATACAGCCTCTGACTGCCATTTGAGATTTGCGGTTTTGTTATTATATGGTTTCTGTAGACACGCATTGTGCTTGTAGGGTTGGAATGAGTTAGCTGACTCTTTCATGCCGTAGTAAGTAGCGTATTTATGCACAAATCTGTGTGGCAGTGTGTGGTTAGACACTGCAGTGTTCTAAACCTCCAAATGACTTGGTCTTCCGCAAAATATTGAACCAGTTGTTTCGGCTGGAGGAAGCAGGCCGCCCTGATGGCTGCGGAGGCGTAGGTAGTAGGAGTGTCTATTTCTCTTAAAACTAAAGTTTTTCACTCGTCTTATTTACAGAAATTATTTTCTCATTTGCAAAACCCTTTTTAAGGGGTTACCCCTGATTAAGGGGTAAATCTCCTAAATATTTCCCATACCTTTTTAAATTTTCCCTCTTAAATAACTGAACCTCCTGAATTAACGCCTTAAATTTAAGATTAAGAGGTTTCACACTCATGTCTTAAATCTAATTTTAAGGTAACATTAGGGGGTCAGTTTCACAAATTAACAGCCACTTAATTCAAATAAAGGGGGTTGGTGCATTCTCAGGGCTAAATTAAGGTAGGGTTAAGCACATTTTAAGTAGATTGTGTTTCGTAGTGGTAATATTGCACCATACTTATAATATTGCACAGAGTAAAGCATGAAAGGGATGTAAACCTCACGGAAAGAATATAATATCCGTATATTGCTGCACAGAGACATCAGTATTCAACCACATTGAGTCAGTGTGAACTGCAGTTTATCAAACTGAACCTAAGTATGCCTATAGTGTCATAGCACATTATCGTAGTAACACATTATTGATGCATGAATAAGAGGTCAAGCTGGAGGTAGCATAGTGGGTAGGATAATTGCCTCTGGACCAAGATGTCATGGGTTTGAATCCTACCTTCAGTATACCACCCCTGGGTTCTTGAGCAAGAGTCCCTCCAGGGAGACTGTCCCCTGTAGTTAAGGAATGGAAGTTGCTTTGGATAAAAAGTATCTGCTAAATGCCGTAAATGTAAAGGTAATGTAATGCATTAGGGACACTTACTATAAAGTGAGACCAAAGGTTTTAAGGAAGTGCAACTAGAACAGCTCATGTTCGGTTTCTACTGTTGGATCAACCTGTGATCACTGGAAAAAGCAGACTCCCTTTTACCACCATGACCCTAACACTTCTATTTGAATGCTCTTTCTCTACGAATAAAACAGCTCACGTAAAAAGGAGCATGCTTTTCATTTAGAATTAATCACAGAGCTGATATAATTTTATGCGGTGTGGTGTGTTGACTCAGCAATTGACCTGCTGCATTTCAAATGTACCAGCTTCTTAGACATTATCCCTGCCTAATTATACCATTAGCGCACTTTAGCTAAACACTTATGTTTGAAGATCTGGACCTTTATGTTCTGTGTCTGTGGCAGCAAGGTTTCTCGTATGGCTTGGAAGCCCAAAATACTGAGTAAATTGTTTCTTAGCTGTTAAAAGTTACTGTTCATATTCCCTGAAGTCATAAAATTTAAACTTCACAGATTGCAAAATTGAGTCAGATGCATTCGCGGCACATAACTTTAGTTAAGAAAATGATAATGGACACAAAAAACACAAAAAACACTATATATCCCCACAAGAATGGACCTCGGACTTTGAGACTAACACTGCTATCCCTTTTTAATTGGGACACAATCTACTCCTTTATCCTTTTAACTCTGAGAATAAGATTCATTATGTGTTACCAAGAGTTGAACTGTATCATGCTAAACGCAGATAAAGTTTTTTCATCCATTCAAACTGGACCATACAGCCATGAAAAAAAAAATCGACCACTTTTTCCCTTATTTTCCTTTCACTGTTAGTACAATTTGCGGCAGTGTACGTGTGTAAAATGCACGAGTTACTATTCTGTTCTGAACTGTTGCAGTGTAAACTTGTATAAAATAAGAAACGCCTCTATATGTGTTGAGTGCAGTAGTGTTTGTACAGTAGCTTGTCTTGGGAGTCACACATACACACACTCTGCTCTTAAACTCACAATTTTAATTGTTGCAGTTGTAAAATCATGTAAGAGTGTTTGACATTTCCATTATTTTTTACATTTTCTCCTAACACTTTTTCATTTGGAATTTTGAATCAAGTTTGGTCAATAGTGACATGCACATTTTACACAGACACACTCCCACAAATAACCAGAAACAAATGATGCCGTCTTTTATTTTTTTTTTACCATATACTCACTAGTATTTAAATATGGATTACCCCCCCCCCCACACACACACACACACTCTCTGTCCCTAAAATAATTGTCAGCATTAATTAAATAACGTGTTAACGCGATAAAATGTCAATGTGCCCTAGTATATAGTTATCATATTTATATTTACGCAGTAATTGTGAAGAACTTTGTACCTCCAAAAAGGTGAAGTTTTTCTTAGTTCATTTATCAAGATTATATATTTTACTCTCTTATTTGTTCTCTAATGTTTGGACCATGTCTATTCATCGCAGCGCTGTTAAATGGACAAAAAAAAACACTTTTATCATTGTGATAATAAGAAACATGACACTACACTATACTACAGTCCAAAAATGTCCTGCCGCCTCCCACTATACTGTCATCTGTACCGTGTATTCCGAACAAGGTTATATTCTTAATTCTCTCGTTCGTTCTCGACTTTTTGGTCCATATCTGTTACTCTATTTATCAGAACATTGTTGACAGAAAAAAAAAAACACAGAATGGCATCAAGGTGACTATAAGAAACATGACAAAAACATTATGCTGGAGTCTGAAAACTACTGCCTCTTCCCACTATGCTGTCATCCGCACTGTGGCTGTCACTCTCTCATTCCCGCGCCCTCTCTCTTCTCACTCAGCCTGACACCTGTGGCCATAATCACGTCTCTCATCAGAGCTGCGAGTGCGGCGAAGGGCTGGATCTGCCGGGGTGAGGAGTTAAAGTCACACTAAGGGTCACCACGCCGAGTGACGGATGTGTCCGGACCTCAGTTTTCCCTCTCTGCTAACAGGTCGAGCGTCATCACTCCTCCGGCTAAGCTGCAGTCAGACGCTCAGATCTGAGATCGCAGACAGCAGGCATTCCTCCAGCCGCCACAGCTGCTGAGAAACTCACACTGGAAAGTTTACAGTCCAAGCTGCGGCCCAAATTTCCCCCACTATGAGCCACGAGTGAGAAATAAATAATATCAAATGATATCAGGCCTCAGTGTTTTATTGTTATAATGATTCCCGAAGAGGCATTAAACACTGAAATCGGATTGTGTTTATTTCAGCTCTGAGTTTCCCTTTCAAAGCATGTCTGCCTTTTAATTAGGTTTCCCAAAGCCATGCTGTTTATCTTGCTACCAGATGGCTTTGCAGATGAAATGTTTAGTTTTATTTTTAACAATAATGAATGAGTATTTTCAAAAATGTACAGATTTCTAAACTTTTACTCTGTAATGATATATTTGTGTATTAGCAGATAATGAAATCGGAAATGAATCTAATCAAATATACAATAGAGGGTCTATTTATTTATGCAGTATCTAATTATTCTTAATATACACCTAAATTATATGGATAAAAGTATTGGGACAGACCTGTTTTTCAGGGTTTGGGCTAAGCTCTTTATCTCCAGTGAAGGCTAATCTTAATGCTTAAGCAGACCAATACATTTTGGACAACACCGTGCTTCCAAATTCGTGGGCACCGTTTGGGGAAGAACCTTTTCTATTCCAGCACGGCTGTGTCCCAGTGTATTATGCAAGGTCCATAAAGACATAGGTGGATGACTTCGGAGTGCAAGAACTTGACTGGCCCACACAGAGCACTGACCTCAACCCCATCCAGCACATTTGGGATGAACTGGAACAGAGATTGTGAGCCAGACCTTATCCAACATCAGTGCCTGACAGACTGAATGTGCACAAATTCCCACAGAAACTCTTGTGGAAAGCCTTTCAGGAGGGCGGAAGCTTTTCCATATTAAAGTTTGTGTTTTTGAATGCAAACAAGACCCTGTTGATGTAATGATGAGGTGTCCCAATACTTTCGTCTATATAGTGCATACGAGATCTTTAACAAAATAAGAAAAGAACAGGGCAAATGGAGAACAAGGTGCTCCTATATGTTCTATTTCTAAACATTTATAATGCCGTTTTCTGTAAAAGGAGGCATATGCTTGTACCTGCTGAGTCACTCTCGCCCTGGGGAACCCAATACTAATTCTCTTAAAGCTACGAGCCATTCAGCCTAAGTCACACTAGCATGTGTTGATCCAAATCAGATATAGATCAGGCTTAAAGCCTGAATGCAATCTAACCTCAAAGCAATCAGAGAGAGCTGTTAGCATATTTCCAAAGAAGCCAAAAAATTGCTTATTGATCAAAATGGAAAAAGAAATCCCCCACAAGGCTTCTGGCCAAATATAAAAGCTCAGGCATCCTTTGAGTCCGAGCCAAAGCGCAACCCAGCCCACAGAAGACACCCCCAGCTGAACAGCGCCACTTTACCTTGTTTTCTCAATCCTTTTACCATCTCTCCTGGGGGTCTGAAGCCGCAGATGGATCCCATAGACTTAAACCATGTTGCATTTAAAATTTTCATAAATATTTTTGCCCCCATTGTTCTACATCAAGAAGACTGCTGTTCCTCACAATGTGGAAATGGACCAACCAAAAAAATTGAAATGCTGCTCTTTTTTATTTAAAGATTATGTCAACAGATGCTATTTGTTTTCTTCTAATATAGTTCCCATTTGTTAAGATTTTTTCATCTGTTTTTTCGTGACTGTGACATGCAAACAGACACAGCCTGGTTTAAGGTTATGGTCCTCCACAAAAATAGGTAAATGTGTCAAAAATGATTCTTCAGGTGAAGATTACAAAAACAAACAAATAAATTAAAAAACCATAAATCGTTGGGAAATTAAAAATGGTTCCTTTACAGCAGTGCTCTATAAAACACTTTGTGGTTGTATGTAAAGTGGCATTTGGCAGACACCCTTATCCAGAGCGACAGTCATTAGTTACAGGGACAGTCCCCCTGAAGACACTTAGGGTTGTTCAAGGACACAATCGTACAACTTTTGTGCTCAGCAGGTTCACAGATAAGTGTTTTACCCACTAGGCTACTGGCTTCCCCCACATGGAGCATTCATTGCTTTTAACTCTTAGAACAGTCAGTTCGCAGTTTGCTGCACTACTGCTTGGCCACTCTCTCCCTCCCTCTGTGGGTTTTCCCAACCCACTTGTGGGTGGAGACAATCCTGAACATTATTTCTTCTGTTTCTAAGACCTAATATAAAAGAAATTTGGGTATTTTTGTTCCTTATGGGAATCTGAGTGAGATAAAGTCCTAATAACAGTCATTATTTTCAGCATGACATAGATACACCAAACACAGCTCAGCATGACGTTTGACACCTCAAGCATCAACACAAATCAGGGGAACTTCCATATAAGAAGTTCTTTTGCTGTATGCTGATGATGCACGGACACCCCAGCCCCCGGAGCCTGGCCCCCGACGTACTGTTCAGAGGCATATACCCCGACACGGACCACCCCAAAGTACCACTCTGAGACATAGACCCCAGCGTGCACAACCCCCACACACACACACCAAGGCCGTGTTTCCCTGCGCTTTCATGTAGGTGCTTATTAGAATACAAGAGCAAAAAACTGTCAACTCACAGAGAACATTTCAATCAGCTTTATTCAATCAGCTAACACACAAAAAGAAAGAAGGAAATCTGGCCTTGTGAGCATACAACCTTTAAGAAGCAGATTTGTAAAGAACTGAGCCATGTTTGGGAGAGGTAGTGATTGTGTTGGAGGCTATGTTGCGTGCTTGGCCATGAAGAAGGCCCAGTGAACCTCGGTGCTCTTTGAATTCTTTCCTCCACAGTACCGCCCCTTTCCCCTCAACCCCAACACACACCAGCCACACACTCTCTCGCCTCCCGATTGTTCCTTGTGACACTTCATTAAAATAATTGGCCTTTTTTTTTTTTTTTGGTACTCGACCAGCCTGCCAATCTGCACACCACCACAGCGGGAACATGGCAGCCCATCATTGTGGTAATGACAACACAGCTTGGGACTTCACACTGAAATGCAATGTGTAATAATGACGTTAGCGCAAACAGAGCGAACCGCCAGCGGGCTTCTTCAGATCCAGGGGGGGTCAAAAGCTACGCTAGGAGCACTAAACAAGAGTCTAATTTAGCCACTGTCAACTTGTATGCTGAATCTTAATGAAAAATACAGTGTTACTTCCAGTTCATGTACAGGGGAAAGTGAACAGGACACACAGCTCATAGTTAGATGCCTGGACGATTTCATAACACGCTATTTACAGGTGGTCTCCTGTTGTGTAACAGGATCAACCTGGCTGCAGCAAACTCAGGCACTGTGGGGTACATCTATATCTTACAGTTTGGCAGTACAAACATACAACTGATGCACACATCCACTCTACAGACTTGGACCTGCCATACAGCCCAGCCATGAGGCCTAAATATAAATATAACATTTTTTAACTTGTATTCATATAAAATTATGCAACCTATATTATTGATATAATTAGGGTATGAACATTGTTAAGAATATTATTATAATAATAATAATAATAATAATAATAATAGTAATATTACATTTACTTTCTTTATTTACTCACAGGTGGTTTTTTTCAAATGTCATGAGCTGTCATGAATTTGCCAATGGAACAACAATCCAAGCCCATCTATAAGTGTATCAGTACAGATTACATATTGCTGTATGGCTTATTTGCATTAATATTCAACTCATGAATAAATTATTATTATTTAGAAAACCTCATTGCAGCTTGCAGTCTAAATGGCTTGGTGTCTGAATTTCTTGTTGTTTATAACATTTTTCCATAATGAATTGCACAGTTGTATTACTTGTTGTATTGATGATTGTCCTATACAGAAAATGGCAAATGCATGGCAAAAAAATTGGAAAGGATATTTCTTCTGCCAAAGAGGACCATGGTTAAGTCCATGCTTTTACATGGGAGAATGCAGTGCTTTAATGCACACTGTTATGCCTTCAGTGGAAGTAAAATAGATATGAGACTGTATCGTGGTCTCTGTAATTACTCTAGTACATTGCAGAGAAAGGAAAAGGGTACATGTTGATTTGAAGTAGAAATATTGCTTTGTTAGTCTAAAGGATTAGAAATCTGAACACATATTTGGCTCTACATTAACTATGTAGAAAAGGTGAGGTCTGTATATTTGTATACTGGTCAATAAAAACGGGTGTAAAATAGTCTCAAACCAGTGTTCGCTGCTCTTTTGCTCGCTGCCCCTCTGCTTGCCTGCTCTCCAGACCCCCCTCTATGGGATTTTCCCTTTCACTTAGGGGCGGAGACTATCCTGAAAGTTTGTTTCTAAAACCTAAAATAAATGTGTGCATTTTTGTTCTTTAATGACTTTTGTGTGTAATGCCAGTTTTAAAACCCCAGCAGCGGTTATTATTATTACCTGTTTTTTGAATTACAATAACTTTGGAACCTCCAGCATCAACACAACTTCCATATAACCTTATTGCACTTCCAGCACAGATCCACTCTTCTGCTATGGGCTAATGAACTGCTCTTTTAGGAATCAAATGCTGCAAAGAAGGAATCATTGCTCCAAAGTAGCCCTTTATATAATGTACCAACTTCATATAAGAGAGTGGATTTCAACAAATCTACAAAACCACATTCAGTAAAGAGGAAACCTTGCTGCAACAGACCTTTCAGAGGAACATGACATTCATCTCGCGCTTGACCCTGAGCCTTCCCACGGCACACATTCCTCCTCACTGCACCTTCCATTCAAAGTCTTACTCGTTTCCCGCCGCCTCCTGCACAGCAGGCCGGTGCTTAAGATAATGCCCACAGGTGTGAAATTGGATTTAAGGCTGACAGTTTGAGGAACAAGCTGGGAAAAAAATGCGGGAGTCAAGGCTCAGGCATTACACATTGGCCACGTACAAGCAAACTGTGTTGTGCAGGAGCAGAAAAAATACGATCATATTTAGACGGCTTAGGCAGAAGCAGACAGACGCAAATATCCGTAACACAAAGAGCGTGGCTAACTGAAAAGGAGGCTTGAGGTTCACAGAAGTGGTGCTTGAATTACTATCCATGGGTTCGGTTACTGGCCCTCGAGTTACGGAATGCTACGGAGTTTATTACGGTCCAGGAAAAGAAACATGATGAACTACTTAAGAGTAAGGAGTCATTAAGAAGGGCACCCTTGTACATGATTAACCTACACCATGAAAACAAAGGTGACCATATTTACTGGCTCGGCCTTGTTGTGTTGCGAAGTTTAAGTAGACGAATAAAGGCAATGGCCTAAAGATACTTTAGATCAGGTGGGCCATTAAAATACTTATTCAACATAAAAATGTGTACATCTGCCATTAAAATATGTGGCAGCCTTAACACTCTTCATAGATTTTAAAAGCCTTCTGTGGAGGACAGCAATTCAGCACGAAGACACACTGATGGACGTTTTTTTCCCTAATATTAATCATTGTAGAGTGGTGATATTTTTCATTATGCTTTTATTAGCATTGTGTCATTTTCTGTTAAGAGCACTGGCAAATTGCAAGTTTTATTACAGTTAATTCATCCTGGTTAATTGGTTTTTTGTACAGTGCAGACTGTAAAGAAGGGAATAAAAATGTTTGTGGTATTTCTTGGGTTTTTTTTCTATACCAGCCCACTAGACCTTAGAAAATGGAACACAGTGGTACTTCAAATCTGAGAGAACGGAGATATTTTTACCCACCCTAGTGTTAGCAGATGAAGAGTGCTGTCACGTTTCGGCTGTGCCTGTTTGGAAAGGAGGCGCAAATGCAGACTAGCATGCTCTTGGTGTTCTTTATTCAAATATAAAATAAAGGAGGCATGAGGGCCAATGCTCAAATCAAATGAACCCAACAGAAAACCGAAGTGAACACAAGCAAACTATTTATACATATGTGACAAAATCAAAACACCTAAACATGTTGGGTGTTTCCTCTCCGGATTCAACTCTACGGAAGTTGAATTAGTGGTAAAAACAGCATGATTCTTTGTAAATAGTCAATATTTTACAGATTTTCTAGTTTTCTTATTATTATGAGTCTTTCACAAAGGCGATAAATACATACACACACAATTGACATTGAGCAGGAGGTTGTTGCACCATGTGGTCAGAAGGTCGATCTCCTTCCTGTAGTTGGTCTCATCGTTCTTGGTGATAAGACCTACCAGAGTTACTACAAAAAAGACCTTCCAAGGCACCTTTATTTGAAGCTCAAGAGCTACCACTTGCTCCCCAGTTCTCTCTAGCAGCTCCTTTTCTTTCACAACTCCCCGCTGGCTTTTCCTCTCGGTTCCAATCTCCTCTTTCCGGCGCCATCTTCATTTGTGACAAAGCGGCCTCCTCCATTGAGCGGCGGGTTTGTTCCCTGATAAAATCCCCTCACTAACTCAGTTTTATCTTTCCCCATTAAGCTTGTCAGCAATTAAAAAGCAGCACACGGCTCACAACAAAAGCCTGCTAAGCTGTCATTCTTCGAGAACAATTATCGCATTTCTTTTATCACATAATTGCAGAAATTACCCAGACGCAAAATTTTGTTATTTGGTGACTTAAAGATATTTAGTGACTTCTCCTTTTTTGTTTCCCTCGCCCCTTCCACCCCAATCTGACTGTAATGAGCAAAAAGCCAAATTGGTTCACCCCAATAAATGGCTGCAGCTTTTACAGGAAGTAAAAGCCAGTGTAAGGCTTTGTTTATAAAAAAAAAGATAATACCCTCATTCCATTGATGACCTAAGGGCGTGGAAAATGAAAGGCTCACGTTAGGGACATTTGACAGGAGTCAGAAGAATGTAAGTTCATGTTTTCTCAAGAAATACTCCTTGGTTGAGGGAAAAGAGAAAAATAGTCTATCTTCCTGATATACCGTGACAGGTTGTGTAACATCTGATTTTTCCACAGCATTTTTAGAGTGCGATCACGTAAAAGTCGGAAAGGCAGCGAGGCTTCTCTGTGGTAAACAAGCAGAGTCAATATTGTTAGTTCCTTAAAGAGAACCACGGAAAGAATTAAACCCAAAATGCTCCATCAAATAAAACCAAAACCATCAAAACGAACAGGCTTGTTTTCTCAAGTGATTCTCCTTGCATTTTAATGGATGACAAGAAGAGTGAGATAACGCCATAAAAACTGATGTCAAAAGGGATTCCAGTCTTTGCAGTGGAAAGTATGTCTTTAATTTTTAAGAAAGAAACGCCTCTCAGAATTTTTTTCAGAATCGACTTTTGCCGCTTTCGAGCTTGCGACCCGATCCATCACATGCCCGTCCATCCATCTCATGTACTTGTGATCTCTTCTCTGAAAGCTCATGTAAGAACGTCAAGAGTTTGGTTCCGATTAAGCCAAATATTTTGCAAAACACAAAGAAATGCAACACAGGCCACAAACAGCATGCACTGCAGCCAAGTTCAGCAAGAAAGTCACAAAATGCTCCCAGCAGCTCGTCTCCAATAAAACCCCAGAAGGAACAGCATAGCGGTTATTTCTCAGCGCTTTTTTCCTCTTTTCAGTGGTGCGAACCTGAACTTGATTTGACTCAATGTGTTCTTCAAACAGACCCATGGATGTGTTGTCAATCAAGAGTAATAACACTGACCCGCAGCATTATGAGGTAGTAATATTGTTTATTAGGTGCAATAAAATGGCAATATAAGCCACACAATGAACAAACACTAACTGCAAGAAGAAATTAGCCATAAAATCAAGCAGTTTATGAAAGGGTTGCTGAGTTCTGTGTTAGGAAAGGCTGAATCTTTTGTGGACGTTTTACAAGTGTTCCTGTCATTATGAGGACATTTTGTCCTACAAACTGTTACTATACACTTCTGAGGACGTTTCACAGACTTGTGTAAAACTGTTTCTCAATGATACTACTCCTAATTGCAAAAGGCAATCTTTTGATGCCAGAGAAGAACCACTTTTGGTTCCCTAAAGAATTTTTTAATAGAGACAGTCATAGTCATAAAAAATTATTATTATTATTTTTTTTAACTAAGTTGAATTAGTGGTTAAAAAACAGCATGATTCTTTGTAAATAGTCCCTATTTTACAGATTTTCCAGCTTTCTTATTATTATGAGGCTTTCACAAAGAGGTTAAACACACACACATACCTGCACACACACTTGTAGGGTATTTCAATATTTTAAATTCTGTTTTGCTGTTGCTAAATTATATTTACTGCACTTTAACCTAAAATCTATCAAAATACTTTTACTAAAGCATTTTTTCTGTTCGCTATAAAAAACATTTTTGCTGCTTTTTGGTGTCTCAAGCACACACACACACACACACACACACACACACACACACACACACACACACACACACACACACACACACACA